>CM036619.1:55148634-55558634 GCA_020746105.1 Trogon surrucura | reverse complement strand
TATGTTGTTAATCACTACAACTTCTGAAAATGATTCATTTCTGATCTAGGTTACTTTTCTTTCTTTTCAGCTGGTGAGATATTTGTAAGTGCTTATTCACCATATTTTGAAGGCCTAGCTATCTAAGATGTGGGTTTTTTGTCATAAAGGCAAGGCATTAAAGATACTTTTCTACTTACCTATGGGGTGAGAGAGAAACTTTAAAGCACTGAGAAGATTAGCTGTAATACACTATTTCAAACTTTGTGAAGAGTATTTATTTTACCATCTCTCTCAATTAGTGCAAAATGTACCTGTTTTTAAAACTACATTTATATTACCATGGCTATCCTAAGCCGTGTTCTTTTCTTAAAGTAGTTGCTTCTTTTTTGAGTCTTTTTTTTTAATTTATTTTACTTGTCACACACCTTTTATGCTGCCCAAGTTCGGGAAAGGTTAGTAATGCTTGTGAAATCAGTGCAAGAATTTTATCACAGTTGTTGTTTAGGCTTTTTATACAGCATTTGCTTCTTCCCCTGCTGTACTCACTAAGTTAAGAAGTCTTTTTTAGTGCAGGCAGTTTTATGTAAGCCATACAGGAACAAGAAGACAGAGCTGGAGTGGAAAGCGAGCCAGCATATGCTAGTCTCCAAGATGATGAAAACTGATGACTTATAAAGGAAAGGAGTAATGATGGAAGAATGAATTAGGAGATCAAGAGAACAAAAACAAAGAGCAGGAAGGTGAGTTGACCACAGTACAAATGAAACCTTAATGATACAAATTAATTTTGTTTGTCCCAACATGCTGCACTGCTCTAGTGATGAATTTGCCAAAAATCTGGAATTGTCTCCAAGACCCTGGGAAGCATCTCTAGTTTGTGCACTGAAGCATAAAAGATCCAGTCATTGGCACATGTAGAGACTGGAGATTTCCATTTGCGGTGAGTTTCTCATATTTATGAATATAACTTCTAAAAAACCAAAATTTGCTCCATTAATTTCCTTGTCAACATCACTCAGTAGTTCATTGAATTTGACTAGGAAACCAGCAGCAACTCCTGCTTCCTCCTCCCTCAGCATTCTCTGGCCATTTTTTTCCTGTGCTACTCATTACTATAGAAACAATCTTTCCTGAGGTATTTCAGTTTCAGAAAGCAATGCTCTATTAAAGCCATTCTGCTCATAGAACATTTTGTTTCCTATTGAAAATGTCTCAGGTAAAATACTCAATGCCAATAATTCTTTTCAAGAAACAATTTCCTCAAACACAAATGAAATGAGCATTTACTGCTATAGCAGTATTACGGTTTCTACAATAACACCAATGTAGGTTGTGTAAACTTTCGTATTACCTATTTCATGTTTCATCTAGTTCTTTATGTATGTACATATAAATTTGATACATTGTAGAAATAGAGGCCTGGGAAGATTCATATCATATAATTGCTTTCACAGAGTGATCAAGTACCGCCTTAAACAAAGGTGAAGGCTTTACATCAGAGTTCTCATAGAGCCTAACTGTTAGGAATCCTCTTTTTCTTAGAATCAGAAATCCAGTTACCACTCTGGTTTTATCCATGGCTAAGTTTCTTCCTCTTAGGCAAGTTCAGTCCTTTAGTTTTAAGAAATTCTCTTCTCTCCCCAGTATGTATCCTTATAATGAAATTATAGACACTAGCAAGATACACACAGTCTTCATTTGGCCAAGCTGTACATGCCACACCTTCTACAATTTTCCTCATAGGAAGAGAACTCCTTTCACAGTGAATTTCAAGATTTTTCTGGGTTCCTTGTTCCTCTTAACCCTCTCTTTACTTTCACACTGATACCTCTATATTCCTGCCTGTCTGCCCTCTCCAACTCATCTCTACATCCCCTACATCTTGAGTCTTCTGTCTCACCACCGCTTTGGAAATCTACCTGCATATTCACTCTCTTCCTTACCTGCCATCACAGTATTATGCTTCAAGCAACAGCTGGTAGCCTGTTCCTCAGCTTAATTAAAGGCCACCCTTGGACTTCTCAGGGAATATCTGTATTTGGGACCTCAGGACTCTAGCTGCTCTTGGAACAGTGAGCAAAATTTTTTATATGATTCAGTGCATTAATACTGCTAATGCTAAGACTTCCACAGTGTCTGCCAGAATCCATGCAAAGCAACCCCAGAAAAGCAGAAAGAATATTTTTTTCATTAAATATAACAAGTTCAAAGATAAATGTGTGGAACAGAAAAAAACCCTAACCGAATACATATGTTGCACTTTGTGAAACTAAGTCTTAAAGAATAAACAGTAATTGCTGTGATTCTGTTTTCATGAGCTAAACTTAGTTTTTCACCAGTGGCTCACAAATGCCTGTGCCAAGTAAGATGTTCTGAGAATTCAGGAGGAAGGAAAGAAGTCTGTGGTTTGGGAGGGAGGAGAAACAAATCCATTTTCTCTCAAAGGCATCCAAGAAATAAAAGATTCACCATCTTCTGTTTAAAATCACTCTCCAGCTGGATCGGTTTTAAGTGTCACACATTCCAAATGTGTGCCATATATTTGAACAGAAGTGCTTTCATGTCATGAGTCCTTCTGAATCATCTCTTCCGGTGGTACATCCAGGACTGTCTTCTCCAGCAGGCTGAGAGCAGCCCAGCCTGGGTTTGGGTTGCCCCAGTAAACACAGCGCACTGATGAGAACTGTGGAGCCAGGAGAAATCCTGCCAGGAACATAAATGGCAGAGGAAAATCCTGTCCAGCACTTAGCATCATGAACAGCAAATTAAGAGATGCTTACAGATAAAATATCTGTGAGCCAAAGAGAGGAAATTGTAGTAATCACCCATTGTGTTCGAGCAGTACTTTGTACTGTGAAAAAGCTTAGCATGAATATGCTTTATAACTACACTGCAGCAGGCCTGTCATTTGGAAGGTGGGAGGGAAGGAGTTTATCCTGTCCTCCACCCCATCCTTCATTTGAGTTTCTCCTTGTAAAGTTGTGTCAACAGCAAACGAGAGCTCACAGTGCAATAAGCGTGAAGATAATCAGCTTTCAATGCCCCCGCTCTCACCGGATTTTAAATAAGACATTCCCCTGAGCACAACACAGTTTCGTCGGAGTGTTTTATTCAAGCGGGGGCTCTGCTGCTGATGTTCAAAACCAAACACCGCTCTGTGGGTGTATACACCATCTACAAGATTCAGAGGTTCCACTGGGAAGGTCATTTCTTGCAAAGACGGGATCTTCCACAGGTATGAGAGAACCCAGCACAGCCCTGTGCACCCTGGCGGGGGCTGATGACATGCTTGCAAGGGGAAGCTGTGTGGAGTGCTGTGCACTGAAGTACAAGCAGCTGCTGCTCTCCTGCATGCCCAGCACAGAACTAGAGATGATAACCCAGGAAGTCTGCCTCTGCGGATGCAGAGTTTCATTTACTTTTATCTTTCATGTAGATTTTATAAAATAGGAGGTATTAAAAGAAAAAGGTGACAACTGAGCACTCCAGAAGTATTTTTATATTAAAAAAAAAGCTATTTCCTATTATGTGAGCAAAGCTTGTGCTAGGTTTCAGTTGCCAAAGAGTGCACGAGCTGCCTGTGAAAGGTCCAACATCCTCATCTGGAAAAACTTTTAGATTTCATTCCTTTATTTGGCTTGAAACAGAGCTTTTTTTGCTTTTGTTAAATCTTTAACTGAGGTCTGGGCCACAGGAAAAGCAAAAGGCAACATGCTGGCTAGAGGCCATCATTTTACATTTTAGAAGAAGGATTTGGAGTGAAAACAGATGAAAGCTATGGGGACTCTGGTCAGATGGCAGTCAAAAGATCTGCAGAAGCCAGAAGGAACAGAGTCCAACATATTTGAATCCTGGCTCAGAAGAAGTCAGTGATAAGCTGAAATTGGGAGTGATGCAAGGAAAAATAAAAAAAAAAAACCCAAACCCTAACATTCCTTGAGGCATTGCTTCAGCACTTTGTATACTGAATAATGGAAAAATACCATCGTGAGGATATTTTCATAATTCTGGTGTCAAGAAATTCTGTGAAGTGTTTGGATTAACCACTGTCACTCCAATAATATTTCTTAAAAGAACAGAAACTGCGAAGGCACAGAAAGCAAAGGATGGCCCAGAACAAACAAGAAGACTGGGAAATCCAAGAGAGTGGACTGAAGATTTGTATAGAAACCTAGCCTGTGCTCAGCACTAAATAGGAATTGGAGAAGTAATCAGGGAGGAAGCAGACTGACGTACACTGGATGAGGTAACGTTCCGAGGTGGAGGAAGAATTTGATTTGAGGAAGGCAATCTTACAGATGTTAGTAGAGTTCATTGATTTTTTTGGAAGGCTAAAGAGTCAATTAACATACAACAACTCCAGACTTGCTGCCTTTGAAGCTTCCCATGCCCTTGTTTAGAAAAGTGGTGGGGACCACAAATTGCAAAGCAACACTTTAGCTTCACTGTGCCATCTTAAAGGGGCGCAGCCAATGACGGAAACATTTGCAAGGAACAGGAAAATACTGCAGATATATCTGGACACAAGCAAAACCCTAGCTAACAGCTTCTCTGTTCTCAAACTATGAGGAAAATAGTTCCAAGAATTTTTATTAGAATGTTTTAAGTGAAAAAAACAGATCACAAGAAACCGTTTTCCTCTTCTATTTTAAAACTAGGACCTAAAATGGTTGTGCAACACACTGAACGATAGACTCAGGTGGTTCTCAGGTGGATCAGCTGATATTCCTGTTTTGAAAATCCTTCACTCGTAGTAGTACCGAAACATTGCTTTGTATGTTAACTACACTGCTATTTTAGGTATTTATATTGCTATTGTTACGAGCTGTGCCATTTCAGTCAAATCCTGTTTCTTTGTCATCCATATCTGGTCAATCAAAGTAGGATATCCTTTTCATTCACTGGAGCACAGTTTTGCTTTGCTCACTAAGGACTGTTTTCAGTGGCAGTTTGTATACTCATGAAGACCAGAACTGAACCCCTACATCATTTCTGTGCTCCTCAAAACCACCATGCAATGCATATGACCCAAGAAAATTATCACCAACTTCAGCTTTTCCTGCAGCACTGCAGACTTACTTTAAGTTACTGGGGGGAAAAAAAAAACAAAACGAAAACCAAACAGCAACCAGCAACAAACTATATAGGTGAACTTGCTGTCACCTAACTATAACCACATAAAAAAATAAGTTTGGAGTGTTACAAACAAGCCATCTGAGCTTACACATTCACTGAGGTGTTGGTGAGAGAGATAGAAAGGTGTCCATCCTGCTCATGTCTCAGGACAGGCTGTTACCCTCAGAAATATCTCCCTCTGCTGACTGTACATGAAGACTCAGTTTTTCAAGTGTTCCAGTTCTTGTTCTTACAGAGCTTAGGCACCAGGAGGAGGAGCGCAGTAATAATTAATCTTCATCAAATAGTTTGTAGCATTAAAAAAAAATTATTTAAAATTTAAAAAAATGTATAAACTCCTCTGAATTCTTCATGCTCTTATTAACACTCAATGCATCATAAACTTAATTTGTTTCATAGATGGTGGATGATACAAACATCTTAAATATTTTTACAGGAGGGATGAGGAGCAGGGAGGGAGAAGGCTGAAGGAAGTCCGATCTGAACATTCATTGTTTCAGAAATTCATCACTGACTATTTAGAAAAAATAATTTAAACAGTTTTCCATATGTGCTATTGTTAAAATCTCTGCGTGTCACACAGGAAGACGTCTTGCTGCTGCACCGGGCCCTTGAAAGGAAATGGAGTGGCTCAGCCAGTCACTTCTTTTTTCAGTTTCCATCATTGTATCAAGGTTAAAGTTTGTTTTCCTTAAGGATACCAACTATAAACTAGCACCCACTAACACTGATAGTCTGAGAAAAACAGTGCTTTGTCTTTTAACAGAAGTTAAAACATCTGTTAGTCTTTAAGGTTGGAGTTATAATGCACACTTCAGTCTAGCAGCACTTAGCATTGAATTGAAAGGACATTTCCTGCATTACAAGGAGAAAAAACATAAATGAAGTCTCTCTAGAGACATTTTGCTTTTAATTGGTACTTGCAACTACCTTACACCCTATTCCCCTCATACCCTCCACCTCACAACAAATGCTCCCCCCACCTTATTACATGGCTCTGTTTATCTGGACTTTCTCCCTAAAGAGGAATGAAATAATCTTTATTTGTAGAAACAGAGTTTGCTAGCACAAGTTAATTATAAAATGCATATTCACAAATATATAACTATTGACTCAAATTTTTGGAAGTACAAAAATAAATATTGACTACTGCTTGTTTAACAGTCAAATTTTTTCTCCCATGCTGACCTGTAACAACAAAAAGACTTAACATATTTGTAACAGTCATACATTTTACAATTACAAACAAAAGAATTTCTATTATTGTAATGTATCTGTATTTAATAGGTACAAAATGGTGAATAAATGTTACTCTTTTTTTTTTTTTTTTTACTCTCTTTCAGTAGCATTTTCCTTTGAAACTGGAAGTTGCTTTACAAACCTAAAACTAATACAGAGAATTTCTCTCTCCCTTCTTCTCCACCATCATGGTTAGAATCCTCTCAGGAAAAACCCTTTCAGGAGTATTATATTCTAAAGATCATTGGTTGTTAAACTGTATTACATTCTTTTTCTATCATCTTCCTGCACTGAGCACTGCAAAGACCCAAATTGTTATTGCTAGCATTATTGCACCATCTCGCTTTATTTCCAGTGGCTCATAAATTCTATATATCGTCATATCCTTTTCCTATAACTTTACATTAGCGCTGTAAAAGCCAAGAGTATGGATTATTATTTTGGACTTAATTTTCTCCTTTTTTGAATTATTTTTTTTCTTGAATAATTATTTCTATTACATAAAATATAGGTCAGATGAAGAGTATCTTATTAAATAGCACATAATCTTTACAAATGTGGCCCAATCCATCTTGAGTTGCCCTGGTACGAAGAGGTGCAGCAGCTTTTTGCCACATTTATGTTCGAGAATCTTTTGCTAAGCCATCTCTGTTATTCTCAGCTGCTGCAAGGAAAAACCTTGGGACTGTGAACAAGAATTTGACATTGGCCTGGGCTCAGAGAGAGCACTGGAGGAAACATTAGGAACCAAAGACAGTGTTTTAAATAATTCTTTTCACTGTTAACCGTTTCACTGCTAACGACAAAAGCAACAGGTGTGAGCATAATGTGAACATCTGGTCGACAGCGGAGAGCTTTACTAGCAGCTTGGGAACTCAGATGGACAGGGCTTGGAGTATCACCTTCTTTTCCCAGGTTAAAAATTGACTGGGCTGAGCCTAAGGCCATTTGTTATTTGTGAGCTGAGGTCGTCACTAATACAACAGTTCGCAGGGTACAAAATGTGCTAAGCACTTGACAGAGATGTAGGACAAGCCAGGCCTCAATCCCACAAAGCTGATATGTCAGTGTCAATTTTAGACACAGTGACCAAACCTGCCACTTCTTCCTCTCCCTCCTTCCCTCCTGTGCTTATTCCCCTGGGCTATGTTGCATCTCTGACCACTTGGAAAATCAGAACAGGCATTTAGCTTCAGGAAACTAAAATTTGCCTCAGCATCTGAGGTTTGAAAATACTTACCTGAATCCAGGTATTTTTGCAAAAGGAATGGGGATTGATAGGAGACTGTGGGATTGATTACCTCTGGTGACACGGTGAGTAGGAACCCCCTTTGGCTGTATCAAGGACTAAGCAGATTCCTGGAATCAGCTCTGCCTACATCTAGAAATAGCCTCCTTGAGTAAAGGCTCCTGCACATTGTGGCAAAAATGGTGGGGAAATGATGGCCTTCATTGCTTACCAATCAGCCCTTAAATTATTTATTTTTTTTTCAAAGAAGAAATATTGCAACAATACAAATACTATTTTTTTTAAAGCAGCTTGTTATAGAATAGTTGCAACTTGTCTTGAGACACTGCATAATCATAGGATTCTCAGAAAACAGGTTTTTGCTTCTCACCTGTTCTGTCTCTTTTAGTCAATTCAGTGGAAATGACAGTTCAGGGTGAACTGGCAAAAAAAATTTTAGTGTAGATCAAAGGTTAAATTTTCAGCTCCCCCTTTAATCATAAATAAAATTTTGAAAACATATTTTGGAAATAGTATTTTGTGAAATGAATTTCAAGGTGGCCTTTTAGGGTAGTCAGTATTACAAGAGCCAATGTGACACACATTTCGTAGGAGAGGGAAAGAAAGAACTCGTGTATAAGAGATTTAAGTAAGCTTATCAAAACCGCTCTTGTTGAGTTGCATTTTTTGCCAGCTGAATTCCTGCTCAGTAGCAGTTTACCAACTGGGTCCTCCTCAAATTAAATCTACAGTTTTCTCTGTAAGGGAAAGGAAAAAATAATAAATCAAAACTAATGAGGTATTCTTTATGCTATTGATGTCTTTATTTTTGATTTCTGCATCATTGTTAGGTTTGAAAGGAGAAGGCAAGGAATGATATTGAATGTGAAAAATGAAAGCTGTCCACCCAGTGAAAAGAAGGGAAGGAGGAAATCAAGAGGGTGAGTTAGCAATTCCTTAAGCATATGCAATATCTGCAATTTTCAAACTTGGCAATTCCACTGAGACACAGAGGGGAACTAAGCTTGTTGGGAGAGTGTTTGCTCTGTCACAAACAGACTTGCTCTTTCACAGACTTACGTCAGTCATTTTGTGCAGGCTGTGCGTAACACATGCACATCTCAACACAGAGGCAGAATGGCAGCCACAGGAGGGAGGAGGGTTCTCACCTGTTTTTCCTCCCCAGCTTGCTCTGCCTTCCCTGCAGGGAGAAAATTGACACAGCCCTTCCTTTCTCCAAGAGAAGCTGTTAGCTCAAAATCCAGTCAATTTATACACTTTCCAAATCTTTCTCTAGATGCATCCATAAACACCTGCACTAATTTTTTTTTTATGTATTTTAAAATCATATTACCCTATTTCTTTTTTAATTCCTTCTTTTATTGCTATGTGATACTTTTTTCTTCCCTGACCCCTCCCTTAGCTTCCTCCTCCCCAGGATAATAGAGCAACTAGACTGAGCAAACATTGAAACAGACAATGTACAGACTGCTTTTGAATACATAAAGAAACAGTCCATGAGAGAAGAGATAAAATTTGATACGTTTCTTTTCCCCCTCTTTAACCATAGGTGTTTTTATAACAATATAGGTAAAATATTTTTTAATGGAGATATGATTTTTAAATTGATAATGTCTGTAAGTTCAGACAGTGCTTGAGAAACTGGAACTCATCATCTTCTGCGTGCTGGAACACCAGCACATTAAGCAGAATGAGGAGAGTAAGGGTGGTGCACTGAGCTGTGATCACCCATATCATCACACGTGATTAAGATCACATGTAGCCTTCTTGCAGTTCTGTAGGAACATATATCTAGAATTTGACTGTCACTAAACTGTGCTGAATTTAGTGGGCCTTTTTTGTTGCACTCATCCAGCCTTTTAATATTTTTTGTCTGGCTGCTTCTGATTGTTATCCAGAGAGCAATTCCAGTGTCTAAGGTATTAATTGATGCTGTAGTCTTTCTAAGGTTTGTTTTTAGCTGCTACACATAACTGATTATTTGTCTGAAGGTGGTTCCTCAGATACAGAAATTTGAATAAAGTGAATGGCAAAACCAGAACACTTTCTCACAAGTAAACTTCTGTAGTGAACAGTCAGACGTTGAATGCAATGTGTAGTACTCCACATGGTGACCAGATTTGTCTTTAATGCAGGCATGTATATTTAAAAGTCATGTCCTTACTTCAGAAGTGCTGCATACTCACAACTCTGTCTTCGGTGGAAGCTGCAGGACACCAATTCTCCACAAAGCACCAGCTTGCAGAAAGATAACTTACATTCAGTCCATCTCTCTTACAAGATCAGATTTCCTCATAATCAGAATGCTTTCAGTATCTCCCATTTTAGGATATTAGAATGACCTCATTAATGTTTACAAATATATCAAGGGTGAGTGTCACGAGGATGGAGCCAGGCTCTTCTCGGTGACAACCACTGATAGGACAAGGGGTAATGGGCTGAAACTGGAACATAAGAGGTTCCGCTTAAACTCGAGAAGAAACTTCTTCTCAGTGAGGGTGACGGAGCCCTGGAACAGGCTGCCCAGAGAGGCTGTGGAGTCTCCTTCTCTGGAGACATTCAAGACCTGCCTGGACACGTTCCTGTGTGGCATAGTCTAGGCATTCCTGCTCTGGCGGGGGGATTGGACTTGATGATCTTTCGAGGTCCCTTCCAATCCCTAACATTCTATGATTCTATGATTCTATGATTCTATGATTCTATTTTAACAATTAGCTCACACTCTGTAAGAAACGTTTATTTTGCCTGAGGTGTTATGTGTGTGCAGTAGAGTACATTGGTATACGTAAGACATAAAAACTGAAACATCAACTGTATTTTTGATGAGACAGTGCAAAAGGTTTGGATTTGGGTCTAAGCCCAAGAACAAATAGAATTTGTAAGTAGATTGGGTTAAAGAAAACTTTTTCTTTCCAGACTCAAAGGATCACTGCAACCATCAAAAATTCCTCCCTTATATGACAGACTAAAACTAGAAGCAGAACCTCTGTTTCCAGACTGACTCGTCTGGCTTCCCCAAACAAGAAAAATACACATCTCTACAGCCCCTCTCACCTTCTGTTTGGTGGATCCTGTAGCTGGGTTAAAACCATGTGTCTTGCCTCAGTATCTCTCAGACTTTTGAAGAGACTCAGACGATCAGTGCAAAAATACACTCTGACCTAGGACACCCCTGGCTTTAACCCTCGGAAGAATACCCGACCAAGATTTAAAAAGTGAGCATTCCTTTGTATTAATTCATTATAAGTTGTGGGCAGCAGCACCTATTCTTCTGGTAGCCATTACAGTTCTCAACACCATTTACAAGGATAAGACGTTATACATCACAACATAGAGGGAAAGGACAGTGCAGAAACTAGTGACAAGAGCTGACCCTTCAATCAGAGAAAAACTGATCATCGGTCAATTTTTTATTTGTTTGTGTAACGCTCAAGACACCAATTAACTACTTGTCTTTGCCCTATTAGTAACATCTACACCGTGCTATGCAGGAAAAGTGCCTTAGTCAAAATTAACATGACACAAAGCACTAGTTGGATAGCAATTAGCAGACAGTGTCATTGCCATATCTTGCTAATAAGGTGAAACGATAGAGAAGGAAATGTATTCTGTGTGTCTAATGGATGCTGTAGATCAAATAACATCTCAGAGATTTCTGAAGCAGTGTAAACAGAATGAATCCCTGTTGTGATAAGTCATCTTGGATCAATAGTGGAACTGGAATAATCGCTGGTATGTAACTGATGTGGAGAAGGGAAAAATACAACACACTGAATTTTATGTTATCAGATGAATAGCTTCATTTGAGTCTGCAGGAGTGTTTGACCAACTCTTTACTAGGTGGGATACAGACACTAATGGGGCTGGCTTGTATTTGCAGATGGATGTCTACGGTTCCACCCTTTTTGCTTCTTGTTGCCCAACCTCAGCCCAAGATCATCATGATTCAAGAGCAGGTTTCACTTATCTGACATCCGCATGCACTCCTTTAGGGGACAGAGGCTTAGATAAATGGTCTGGGTTTTGAGGTCATCTCTGTAACAGGATTAAAAATATTAACTGGCTCATAAATTTGTTTTACCAGGGTAGCATTGCCTGACTGTGCCTGTATCATTTTTATTGCTAGCTACAGTTATGTTTATTGACAGACAAGGATTATAAAATGATGGCACAAAGCAGTAGTTATTCTGTGTTCCAGCAGGAACAATAAATTCTCTGCCTCCAGTTCTGGAAATGTTTCAAGGTTTTTTCTCATGAATAGTTACTCTATAAAGCCACAGTGTTTTCTTGACTAGCATTACTCATTTAGTTCACCTGTGCTGCCCCAATCAGTAGAAAGAGATGCAGAAGAAAGTGGTATGATACTATAAAATTTACAAAGCCCTAAGCAGACAAAGCTGAAATTCTTTTTTACTGTAAATCTTAGTTGCCAGCATCAAGAGCAGAGTTTCATCTTTCTAGGGGTATTTCTAAACACCAAAATCCAAACCACCAAAAAGGCAAACAAGAAAATTTGATAAACGTGAGTAGCTTCAGTTGGAGAAAAAATAAATAAAGAACATCGATACTTATAAATATACAACAAAATGACACCAAATCAAACATGCATCAGAAGTCTGTTGAACTCCAAGTTTTCAAATGTTAGTTATGTGTTTTAATGACACTAAGAAGTTGTAGGATATTTGCTGCCCAGAGCCACGAAAGGCGCAGAGGTGACCTACTTCATTTTTGGCCTATTTCAGATGTCACGTTTTTCAAGGCTCTATCATTTGTCTTATCTTTCTTTTGCCCTTTTAATATTGTTTACATGTTTCCTGTAGCCTGAAACCTGAAACTGCACTTTAACTGACATATCACTGGTCTCAAGAATAGCCACATTTATACAGAAACATAGAAAGACTGAGGTTGGAAAGGCCCTCTGGAGGTCATCTTGTCCAATTCCCTGCTCAGGCAGGGTCACCCAGAGCCACCTAGAGCCTCTTGCCCTTTGCAGATGAAAATTAATCTGAAAATATGAAGAATCACTTCTAACATAGTGTCACACAGTTGCCACTGTCTGTGTTCCCCTAGCTTCTAATTCCTTTTCTGCCTTATACTGCTTCCTAACCAATTTTTCCCCATTTCATGTATGCAAAGTACTTCTATAGCAATTGCACATGCTGTTATCAAATTTCTACTAGTTGATTTTGGAAAAACTTTCCAGTTTCTGCAACGCTTTCCAAATTAAAAGCATCCTCATCATTTCATCATCCAGACCATTGATCAGCAAAGGATTGAATAGAACTGGGCTCAGAAACATACCATTTCAAATGTCCTACCAGTCTGACAAGAGACCATTGATAGTTTCTCTTTGATTTTGTTTTCTCAACCAGCTGTGAGACTTCTCTGCAGTGATTTAATCATATGCCTTAATTTGCTTATGAGAATGCTATGTAGGAGGCTCAAGAGCCTTACTGAAGTCAAGATATATCACATCTACTGCTTTCCTCTTATTCACTTATCCTGTCAAAGAAAGAAATTAGATTGGTTTGATACAATTTGTCCTTGACAAATTCGCATTCACTAGACTATTATTACCCTCGAGGTGCTTATAAATTGATTGATTGATCCTCCACCATACAGCTTCAGTTCAAGGAAAATCACTTCCCCAGCATCTACTCTGATGTGCAGCTAATTGGGCTCAGTTCTGTGATTTCAAATCTGCTTCTGCTGGTTTGGCATTGTCTTCCCAAAGAGGCCGCCTAACTGTCTGGACCCTGTGTTTTCTTCAGTCTCAAAGCTAACCAGGTTACATAGGCTGTAACTCAAGACCACCAGACCTATGAGCAGTATCCGTGCTCATAAAAAAACCATGTACCCTCTAACTGACCTCCTTCTACTGCGCTATCAAACATAAAATCACTACCTGTTGATGAGAGTGTCTGACCATTTCTGGGGTGCATGCTACTAGGATGTACGAGCAATAATTTTTTGTCATTTATGCAGAAAGATTCCAGCTGAAAAGCGGAACTCTGTAGATGGAATTATTTGTAAGCAATATTTGTAGTTTATGTAAATGAAGCTGCCCAGAACTGTCTTGCTTCCTTTTTTCCTACAAAGGGAGTAGAGAGTTTCAGTTTTCTAAGCCGTTTGACCCTGAGGCTTACATTTGGAGTTCCATGCTAATAGACACTACGTAATTATTATTTTAATTAGAAAAGCTGCAAAAATATTCTACTGAGTCTCTTAATTCAAATGGGGTAACTGCCACATAGGGCTTAGTCCTACAATGATTTCGGCACAGATTTATACGGAGCACAGTAGGCTTTTTGCTCAAAATAAGCTCAATATTTTGGCATGGCATCCTCACAATGCAAAATTAGGTTACTGAAAGGGTGTTTGCACTCAAGCTGATCACAAGTAAATACTCCACTATTAAATACTGCAAGTCTGACTTTTACACTTGTGGTTTAACCCAGCAGGCAACTAAACACCACACAGCCATTCGCTGACTTTCTCCGAATGACATAGGGGAGAGAATTGGAAAAAAAGGTAAAAATTGAGGTAAGGACAGTTTAATAGGACAGAAAGGGAAGGGAAAGAATAATAATGATAAAAGAATACACAAAATAAATGATGCATAATACAGTTGCTCACTACTGACCGATGCCCAGCCAATCTCCAAGCTGTGGTGCCTCCTGGCCAACTACCCCCAGTTTCTATACTGGGAATGACATCATATGGTGTGGGGTATCCCTCTGGCCAGTGTGGGTCAGCTGTCCTGGCCGTGTCCCCTCCCAGTTCCTTGTGCACCCCCATTCTCTGCTGGCAGGGCCATGTGAGAAGCTGAAAAGTCCTCAGCTTGGTGTAAGCACTGCTCAGCAACAACTAAAACATCAGTGGGTTATCAACATTATGCTCATCCTAAAACCAAAACACAGCACTATGCTAGCTGCCAGGAGGAAAATTAACTCTATCCCGGCCAAAACCAAGACAATACTTATGACTTAGGAGTACAGGATTTTATTAAAAATCTTAACATTTATAATGACCTCATTTTATAGTTCTTACTTGGGGAAAACTTCTGCTGAAACTAAGGAAGAATAATCCAAGCTCAATGTGAGGTGATCTAACTACAGTCACAGTCCTGTCTTGGTCCCCTTGTTAGGATTTGCCATTGCAAAATTTATGTGCAGAAATTCACTGGGACCACTCCCACTAACAACTCAGATTTTTAGGATTGCAGTACCTCAGTTTCCCATTTATGAAACAGAAATAAATGTTACTTTCCTACATCAATGTTTGAAGAGCTGAGACACATTTTTAGGGACCAGAGAAGTTATAAAATAATAGACAATTTGTCTCAAAGATAATGCAAAACACTGAATAGGTCATTATAGAATAATTTGATTTGAAGAAACATTACCACAGAGCAAAATGAATAGATTAATGGTATAATTTTGTTATTTCTTTTCTTTCCCTGTTTGCGAACATATAACAGATAACATTCACAGAATTATACCATTTTTTTTTATTCCATCATCTACCAGTGCAAATATATCCATTTACTTCATTTTATAAGCAGTTAAATTACTCTGTTTTCTTATATACATCTGTGAAAAAGGATGTCTATCTTAAGCTTTACATGTCCCTGCTTCCACTCATTGCTAAGGGCATGTCTGTGTTTCGCAAAGGGATATGGCATGATGCCTGAGGGAAGTTTCATCCCAGTCTGTATGTCCACATATTCCTATACAGATCCCTGCTACTAACCTAAAGATGAGGCAACGGAAGTTTTAAAACACAGCACTGCACCTGCACCAGTAAAGCCTCGCTTCCCAGCAACTGGACTGGGACCTGGGCTATGACAGGGCTGGGCTGCTGCTGCTTCTTTTCCATGCAGACCTACTCCAAGAGCAGTCCCATCATTGCTCTTGTGTTCCTGTCACAGGTCTTTCAGCAAGATGTGGAATTTAGATTTATACGACAGATCCCCAGTTGTTCCACAAAAAAAAATTAAAAGCTTTATAAAAACAATGAAACAAGTTCAAACACCCATTTCAACTTAATTACCTATTAATTTGAATATAAGACTTGAACTGTATCTTAGTACTCTGCCATAGTTTTGTCTACCTAAGAAACAGCAACAACATTCTTTGTGGCTCTGTAAGTGCAGCTGGCTAAGAACATTGTTCCCAGTGCCAAGGTTACTTGTGAATAAGAATCACGTTTGCTTTTGCTACATCAGAAAACAATTAATCTTCATTGTTTACCAACCAGGAGTAATCAAAAGCAGTAGGGAAATAGACTGTATTTTCATATTACTACCTATAAGATATTACAAAAACAAACGCAAAAAATGCAAACTAAAGCTGAGGAAAGCTCCTAGACTGCCTCTTAGAAGAAAATGAAGATTTAGATATTTTACAAACAGACTATTTTTTTTTTTACATTTCAGTAAAGACATATTTGATTGTGTAGATTCTGGATGTATGCCAAAGCGATCCAGAATACTCTGTCTACCCTGGAAAGAGTTAAGGTCGGAGCAGATATACAAGAGCTTCTTTATTTATTTGGATTAGATTTGCAAAGATGATTTTAGCAGTAGTAATGGAGAAATCTGGCTCCTTT
Organism: Trogon surrucura; assembly: GCA_020746105.1. Taxonomy (NCBI): domain Eukaryota; kingdom Metazoa; phylum Chordata; class Aves; order Trogoniformes; family Trogonidae; genus Trogon; species Trogon surrucura. The sequence continues at coordinate 55,542,418 of CM036619.1, read as the reverse complement.
TTGCTATAGTGGAGGAGAAAAGTATTGCTATGAGTAACTACGAATGCACTTGCAAGCTGCTGACACACTACTCACCACTGTAATTACAAGGATAGATAATTAGCTAGGTTTGAACAGGGTGCAGAAATTAAAAGAGTTGAACTGGTGACTCTATATTAAACTCAAGGATAGAAGAAATAAAGGATTTATAAATCCATAAATTAGGCACTGTTCTGCCCAAAGCAGAAAACACACAGTTCAGTGAGCAGAAACTAAAAGCCAGCTGGTCCAAAAAAACCCTGAGTAAGCACCTGCTTTCAGCTACTTAGCAAGAATGACTAAACTTCAGCCTACATGCCAAACCATCCAAGGGAATGAAGACCCCTTCATATGGTGGGGACCCAGAGTCTGTACCTCAGCTGAGGAACTAAGTTTTTCTCCTGAGAAGACCCAAGCAGATGTTCCCACCATGCACCCTTTCTGCAACAGTGTGTGCTCAAGAATCGGTCTCAGAGGCCTGCCAAACCTGGGGGAAGGGGAGAAGGAGGACAATTCCTCTCAGAGGAATTAGACTGTCCCCTGGTTAGATTTTGTATCTCAGCAGAAAACGAGTCAGAGCTTGTGGTCTCCATCAAGGTTGCTCCCATGGGTGCCAGAATGCTGCAAAGCTCCTTGGACAGGATGCGGGATTTGAAACGGGGGACAAAGCCACAAAATATAAGGGAGAACACCTTGATAGAAAGTCAGTCAGGCCAAACTTTCTGGTCAGAAGATACTGCTATCTAGCTTCTGAGTCACTTAAAAAATATATATATATAGTTTCAGATTTATATACCTAAAAAAAATATATATGATTTTGAATTTGTATGCCTAAATGCTGCAAATGCAACTGTAGGTTCTGGAGAGTTTTCTTGGGTTCAGCATAACATGATTCACAACCTACTTACAGGCTACAAGCACCTACACTACAGCAGTCCACCACAGTCCCCTGGCTGCAATCCACGTGAGGTTTATTCTCCTGTGTGTGACACCTGCTTGCCACAGGGACTCTGTATCACTTTAACTCAGTCACAACTTCCGTTAGCAGGGAACAGTCAGCTACAGACTGGCTTTGCAAACAAACAAAAAAAATCGCAGCCTTGGAAAAGTAAATCTTCTACCAATTTTAAGCTGTAAACTCACCATAGCAAAATATCATTTGGAAAAAAAACCCAAACATGCTGACAGTCAAATCTAAAATGATTCAGTTTGTAGTAAATACCAGCAGGACAACAGACTGCCTTTCTTAGATTCAAATCCTAGTCTAGTGAAATGCACGTTGTTAAAACTTCTTTCTACATGCAAATTTTGCTACAGAGTTTATCCTGGAGTATCTAAGCCTCATACAGCTGCTTCCCCACTATTCTGTGATTATCTGAGAAGCCAGCTGAAAGCTCACTCTGTGACAGTATTTTTCATGCAGTATTGGTTTACTGTAGTTTTTTGATGAAATGCTCTGTGTGACAAAGAGATGTGTTTCAGAATATGAACAGAAACACCCTTTTAAAAGTATTTAAAGCCTTAGGCATGTTATTAAACTGCTCACCAGTAGTTGTGGTCTCCATCAAGGTTGCTCCCATGGGTGCTAAAATGGTGCAAAGCTCCTTGGACATGATGTGGGATTTGAAACGGGGGACAAAACCACTAAAAAATAGAGGAGAACACCTTGATAGTTAGAGTGGTTATTTCAGATGACTTAGAGAGGGGATAGGTAAAGGGAAAGGCAGCAGACAGCTGTGCAGCAACAGTCCTTTTCAGAATAGTAGATTGCTCAGCGGTCCTCTACTGAGGCACCTTAGGCTGAGACATGGGGATGGTACATTTCCATATGCTAATACATATCCAATATGTTAATCATAACCTAGTAGATCTGTCCAGCAGACGCAAGCAGGAGCCAGTATGTCCTTGTGTCTAAGGAAGCTAACACAGTGAAAAGCTAAGAAAAGGAGGAAAATCATGAGGAGCTTTAGAAATAATTCTGTAGATTGAACCAGCACAAGACCCTGTTATGCTGCCAAAGCATAACCCTACCAGGAAGCTTTGCACTGTTTACCTACACACTATGTAGCAAAATTTCTTCTAGGTGACCACTTAAGGACATGAAAAAATAATTTTCAGGAAAGATGGTCTTCAAATAAAGTGAAGTCCAGGTCAGATGAGGCCTCGAGCAACCTGGTCTAGTTAAGGGCATCCCTGCCCATGGCAGGGAGGTTGGATTAGATGATCTTTAAGATCCCTTCCAACCTAAGACATTCTATGATTCTGTGATAATTACTCAACAGGCTGTGAATGCTTTGGGACAGTCTGTTAGGACAGATGGCTGCTTAACAAGAGTGGTCTCTTGACCGGGTTTCTCTGTCTGCATTCCAGGTACCTGCACGTAAGGAAGCAGATCACATGCGCCGTTTCAAATGTGTATCGATTTGCCAGTGGGGACAGAGAGAGAAAACTCCATCTTTGAACCAGAATTTGATTTGATGATCATTTACAGACCACACCATAAGAAGTCTTGACACTGTTTCTTCATCCTAATTACTTTGTGAGCCATCTGGTGCACCTGCTGTTGCAGTGAGGCAGGAATAACAGTTTTACACCCTCCCTCCCTTTTCTTTTCCTTTTTCCCACACTGAGAAGGATCTTTTAAGTGAACATCCACCTGACATGGCCAGACAGTGCAGATGTAGACGCAGGTGCAAACTCGGTCAACCATGCCTGCAGATGGCTCTAACTTATTAAGACAGCCAAAGTAATAACCCCAGACAAAAGGCCTCCAAGAAAAAAAAACAAGACCAACCTGCAGGGAAAGCTACGTTCAGAGATGGAGTTCATGAGGATCCTGAAGACGTAATGAGCTCTGAATCTGTGGTGAAAAGAGGACTGGTCAAGCCCCCTCAAAATTTGGATGAAATGACAGATTGATAATTGAGCAATTGGGAAAATGGTTAAAATGCAATAGTCTGTCCTGAAGGCCAATTACATAAGCATAAGTGCCAGTAGCTAGATGCCAAAATTAAAGCCATGGCTTCCTTCTCTCCTGCTGAGTACTGTGCTCAGCAACTGAGAAAGCCAAGAGACAAAAGCAATAGGATATTTTGTAGTCTGATTTCTTTTAAACATCAGAGGAATCACACTTCCAGTGGCTGACCTCCAAACAAACAAACAAACAAACAAAGACAGCAAAACGAAGAAATTGTGCCCTCCCTCAACCTCTCCCTTTAATATTTTTAATTACTGGCCCACAATGTGTGAAAGTTCAAAGGAACGAGTTTCAGGCTTGGGAAACTGCCTCACTAAACAAGTTCATCTGGGCAGATGAAGCTCACAGGAATCCAGAGGCCACCTCTGCTTCCACAGTTGAATGAGCTTCTCCTTGTTAACCTGAATGCTGCTCTACAGGGGAAAGGCATCAGAGAGTAAAACATCTTTTTCAGCCAGCTATTCCAACATGCCATCTTCAGGACTATCACAGATCACTTGGGGTTTTCTGGCCTTGAGGGACAGCGTAAAGAAGTGCCCTCCTCTCCAGTGATCATACTAGCAGCCCTGCTGCCTAAATGAGTGCTCCACTGAGCAGAATTAATTGCTGCTTTCCGCCTGTATTTTCTTGAGAGAGAATAGGCTAAGAGAGCTGAGGTTGTTCAACCTGGAGAAGAGAAGACTCCAGGAGGACCTTATAACTGCCTTCCAGTACCTCAAAGGAACCTACGGGAAGGCTGGAGAGGGACTTTACAAGAGTGTCCAGTGATAGAACATGCACAATGGATTTAAATTGAAGGAGAATAGCTTTAGATTGCATCTTTGGAATAAATTCTTCAGTACAAGGGCGGCAAGACTCTGGAACAGATTGCCCAGAGAAGCTGTGGATGCTCCCTCCCTAGAAATGTTCAAGGCTAGGTTGGATGAGGCCTTGAGCAACCTGGTCTAGTTAAGGACATCCCTGCCCATGGCACAGAGGTTGGATTAGATGATCTCTAAGATCCCTTCCAACCTAAGACATTCTATGATTCTATGATTCTGTGATTCTATGATTCTATTTGTGGCAGAATGCCTGGCAGGCACTGTACTGCTTGGGACAGTGGATGCAAAACATCAGCGTGCGAAAGTGATGGGAGGTGCAAATCCACAGGCAGGACTCTCTTGGCCCTGCCATTCTGATAGTGACACACAAACACGTTTGGGCTTGGCCAAGGAGTGGAATCAGGGCCTCCAGGCCCTCTCCAATGTGAGGAGGAAACGCAGAAATCTTAGTGAGATACATGCAAGTCCTGCCAAGCTCACTGAGTTTTAGTCCACAATGACTATGAAAATGGCCTGTGTATGTATCCTCTGAATTCTGCTGCCTAGAGGGGTCTTTAAAGCCTGAGGTCTCAGTACCATCAGCCCAAAGACTCTCAATACCATGAAGGCTATGAAATCCCAAAGCTGTCTCATAATTCCTCACATACACTAGAGAATCAAATCAATTATTCATCTCTCATGTGGCTGACCAACATCCATCATCCAGCTTGTTTTCATTCTCAGTGGCTTACTCTCATTCTTCTGGAGCAGAAAAAAAGTACAGTTTTGAATTTCTGAAGGCTATTTTCTCCCTCTCCCTCTCCCTCTCCCTCTCCCTCTCCCTCTTCTTCTGTTAATGGAGTCAAAGATCTTGACCCTTTGTGTGAAGGTGTCTGTCACTGCTATGAATACCACTTTGCTGACACAGTGGGGAATCCTTGAAAATTATTACTTCTAGAACTTTGAACTAAGAGTTTTATCCTTGGATCAATACCTCCTGTACAAACTCACAACAGTGAGACATCTCCCTACCAGAAGAGCTTTAAATGCTGCATATTAGGCAGCAGATGGAGATGGGGAGTATAAGGAGGCAGTAAGACCTTCCCCACCAACAGGATAGATTCTGTTCTTAGCGCAGCAAAACCTAACTCCTGCCAAGTTTTTGTAGGTATGTTAAAAAAAAAGAATTTTACTGAGGTTTTGAAAAAGGATAGTGCAAAAAAAGGAAAGAACCATATTCTGGATTATCATGGTTTTTAAAAAATTCTGTTTAACACAAGGATAGCAAAGCTACTTCTTAAGTCCTGGACTCTGTTCTGTTGTGAGAACAAACCTTTCCCCAGAAACCCTTTTTTATTTATTGCCTGTTCAGTTTGCTAGCCATATGTAAAGCTAAACCTTTGCTAGTCTTCCTGGAAACTAAGCCAGCCAAGCCACTGAAGAGATATATTTAGGATGGAGGAGTTGTAGGGGACAGCTGGAGCATATCTCTTAAACTTCTTTACTGTGGCACTATTTAGCCTTGTCACTGGGCCCAGAGTGAAATAGCTGGTACTCATATTTTAGTGAATGAGAGCCAAGCAAATTCAAGTGATGAAGTTTTGATCAGCTCTTCTGCAGTAAAGCAAGCATTTGGCTAAACTTATATATTTGATTTGGCCTATAAATACACTGTCCTATTAACAACCTCACCCAAAGGCAGACTTAAAACTGGAACAATTCGTTTTTCTGAAATGAGGGCTTTCGATGAATGCTTTGACTTGGAGGTAAAATCCAAAGACAGTGCCTATGTTTTCTTGATGCTCAAGATTCACTGTGAAATTTCTGAATTCAACGAGGAGCAGTCATCACCAATACTGGGATTTGCATGACAAGGCTGTGCTATGTAGAATGGATTTGTTTTACAATGTTTTCTCTTTTCTGGGCTCACTGTGATCCACAGTACACGTATATTGATTAACTTCCTGCATTCTGAGCGGCCTGCATTGGCATCAAGACAAATTTTGTATCACTTATTAGTGATATAAATCAGGCATTCTGGCATTTCATTAATGGTTAATCATAATCAGAAAAAGCAAAACCAGGATCCTCCTTTCACGACAATGGGATGATGCTTGCAGCTACTTGCCACCAACTCCAACTTTTTTCTTTCCTTTTTTGCAGCTGAGTTTCCTTTTAGAGAAGCAAAGTGACAGGGCTAAGTGAGAGCCTTTGCGATGCACTGCAGTATACAAGGAGCAGAAGGAAGACCTTACTGCCTGGCTAAAGCAACCCAACTCCAAAAGAGGGCAGTGTAAGAAATGAGCACTGAAAATTGTTCAGAAATCATTTTCAGTAGCATTAAAGTTACAGTTTCCATAGAGGCAAGGTTCCCAGTGGTTTCAGGTAGCTGGGGGGACAAGTTCTCTGCTGAGCAAGTTTTCAGAAATTGCACTGAATTCTGAAGGATTACTGCATACAGGAATTTGTCCTTTGCCTCTCCAGTCACGCTCGATTTTCTGTCTAAACACATGATTTAATTTGGGTGAATCCTGATTTATACCACTATGAGTAAAATGGAGCTGAGGCCATCAGTAGTAAAAATAAAGTCTTAGCTCAGTGGCAGTCTTGCCTGTGTGAGAACTGCAAGATCGGACTGCATGGTACTGGTAGCTCTTTGGAATTTGATGAGAAAGTTACCTTTATTTATAACATGGTACAGTAGGACGTGTTGTTGTGATTGACTTACAACAACTGCAAGGTCACAAGTTTGATACACTGAGGGAAAACTGTCCTGGCAATATATATCTGGAGATTGTGTTGAATCAGGGATATGTAAAAGGTTAAACAGGGTAAGTCTAGAAGTTTTGAGCTTTTTCATATCTCAGACTAGCTTTTTGGAAACATCCCTGAAGGATACTGAAGAGCGCCTTCTATAGCAGAATGCTGAATTCACCCTTTTTACCACCTTCTGTGACCTTTTCACCACCTCCTTACTTATGCTTTGTAAAGCAAGAACCACTAAAACAACCCTGTCATCCAATCCACGGCATCTATTCCTTCATTGATTCTTGAGAAGTGATAACAAGCTGAGCTAGGAACACATTTTAATAATTATAGAACTATAATTATCATTTTGGCTTTGCTAGGATATTTGAAAGATAAACTGCACAATCTATTTATAAGCTTGATAAGCAGGAAGACCTAATGCCCGTTCTTTCTAGCAAATCCATGGTAAATTTCATATGCAGAGTGAAATCATCTAAAAGAGCATCAAGTAAAACAACAAGGTTCCAATTAAGCATAATCTTGCAGTAAGTGAGGGCAGTAAATACCTCGCCAGCGAAGGGAAGGAAAGAGTATTTTACACAGAAATACAGATGTTTCATTAAGTGCTTAGAGTGTGGCAACATTCCACGTGTAGTCCCATCCACACTAACATTATCCCTGGACAAAGAGAGAGGGCAAAAAGCTGTTCTGGGAGTACCTTTGGTTTATACCAAAGGATGCATTTTGAAGGAGAGCTCCATTTTGCACAGCTGGTTAGTTACGTGATATGTATCTGCTCATTTGTAAAATTGGATTTTGTAAGCAAAAACAAATGGAGAAGAATAGCAGGAAGGACAATGAAAAATGGAAACACAATTTCAAGGATGTCAGAGCAGGGGCTCTTGTTAAAGTATGAAAGCAGTCCCAAAGACAAGGCTTATGGGGTCCTGATAACTGTTTCCTAGCAACAGGAATACTATTAAGGGGGATGCTGAAGTCCAGTTTAATACGTTTATCCAGTGTTCTGAAGGACACGTAAGTAACATCAAATTCCTCATTTTATACAGGGCTACTCAGCCAGGTTCTCTAATGGTCTATACAAGAGTTTCTGCAGAAATCAGTCCTTTGTATATGTCTGGATGTATCTGTATATATATGTTGGTCCTTTTCCAGCAGCACAGGGGAAAAAAAAATGTTATTTATTGGAATACCTGCTTTGGGTTGTTTAATCAGATACAAGACTGCAAATGATTTAAACAAAATTATGTGAAAGTAAACTACAACGCCTTCTGCTTATATTTCTAGGATATTTAGATTGCTATGCGCAAAAAAAATCTGTAACAGTATTTGCAACTGACTGTCTTAATAGCTAGTTCATGGCACAGTTCTAATATTGTTGAATGCAATTATTTTTAGCTTAGTTGTGAAATAGCTTTAGGTAAACAGCTGCTATTTTATCATTTTATCATTCTTTTCCTAGTAATGCTAACCTAAACTAAAACTGTAGTTAGAAAGTTTTTCATGTTAAAGAGAAATCCATATATAGCTACAAACACTATAGATTGAACCCTACAGACCATGTTGTGTTAGAAATTTATTTTAAAGTTCTAACTAAACTTTACATAGATTAACCACCCAAAGAATAACACCACTTAAACTTTTGGCAAGGAATTTGGTTACTTAGTTAACAATATTGCATAATTCAGTGAAACCACTTAGAGTCAAAGCTCAACAGCAATATTTATGCATACATCGAAGTGACTAAGACCAAAGCCAAAACTGAATCAAAATATTGGAAAACATGGAGAAAATTATGCAAGAGCCAAGCATTGTAAAAGGTTAACTGCTGCATGTCATCCTGCTTATTTCAGTGCAGTCTTACTCTAGTAAGTTTCAAATGTGGCCGATTAATGATCACCATAGCCCGAGCAACTTTCCAGTCCTCAGAGGTCTGCCATCTGATTTCCATGGCAGATGACCTTTGAAATGGATTCTTCATCTTTTTAGGGGAAGAGGCAAAAATATAATAAAATTTGGTAACTTTTTTAACTCTATTTTTTAGCTGCCTAGGCTGAGCTTGTCCTTAGTACCTGATGTTTACTTTTTTTTTTTCCAGCACTGCTTTGGAGGTCTCATGCATTTCCTCAGCATTTGAAGATTCTGAGACTCAAAGAACAAATTCTAAGCTCCATTCTTTCCACACTCCAAAATAAACATGACACAAATAGACTCTAAGATCCACAGTCATTCCCTGGGAAATTTAGCCACTAACCATCGGTAGAGAACTGGTTTGCCCTCTTCCGTTTTGAGCATAACGTTTTGTTATCCAATAGGTGCAGAAGACTCGGCAACAGCACTGTTAGACTAGAACTCGTAAATTTTCAGGGTTCTCTTATTAAAGCAAGAAAAGAAGCATTTTTGCTGCTTGCCATGGTTTAACTCCAGCTGATGACTAAGCACCACTGAACCACTTTCTCACTCCTCCCCCTGCCCCAGCAGGGTGGGGAGGAAAATTTAAAACAAGTAAAACTCATAGGTTGAGGTAAGAACAGTTCAATAACTGACATAAAAACAAAATATAGTGATAGTAATAATGATCATAATGAAAAGGGAAGTAACAAAAAAGATTGAAATAATACCCAAGAAGGACAAGTGATGCACAATACGCTCCTCTCAGCCAACTCCCCCAGTTTATATACTGGGCATGACATCATATGATATGCAATACTCCTTTGTCCAGTTTGGGTCAGCTGTCCAGACTGTGTCCCCTCCCAGCTTCTTGTACCTCTCTAGCCTTCTCGCTGGTAGGGTACGAGAAGCTGAAAAATCTTTGACTTAATTACAAACACTACTTAACAACAACTGAAAACATCAGTGTTCTATCAACATTATTCTCATACTAAATCCAAAGCATAGGGCATATATATGGGGAGGAAAGTTAACTCTGTCTTAGCCAAAACCAGGACACTTTCCTTCCATTTCCATTTCAATGTGAATTACTGGCTGTGTCCAGCCTGCTTTAAGGCAGGGATCTCCAGAGGGGCTGGAAGACTGATGCATCCCTATCCCATTCCATTTGACAGGAGACCTCAGGAGCAGTCTGCAGAAATGCCTGTGGGCAGGCTCTCCAGGTGGACCTGCTGGGGTAATAAGCTGCCTAATGGCACACTAAGCAGCCGAGCAGCTGGGAGTGCTTGAGCCATCAATTCAGGTGACTCATGTCCAAAGTACCTGCGTTTTCACAAGCCATGGAGATCAATCATGTCACTTTGGGGGTTTTCTGTCAGGAATGGAATGAGACAAAGCTGGCACCCATAGCAGAAATGTAATTTCCCACCTAATTTGGCAGGCTGAAAATCCTGCAACCATCTTTGCTTCCAAAAATGCCTTCATGCTCTGTGTGTGTGTGTGTGTCTTTGTAGAATTCTGACTACAGGCCAGTTTGCATCACTTAAAGGATGAAGCAGGCACCTTTACCTAAAGCAAAGCAACAGAGAGCTACTTTCAGACTATGTCATTGCTAGAAGAGAATGTGTTTTTTTTTAAAATTGTTTTGTCTTTTATCCTTCTTGGAGAAGTTCCAAGTTTTGCCTGAAATAAACAGATTATTTCTTTTTAAAGAAAAGGTGAGGTACAGTTAAAATACATATACAGAAATAAATCTTCAAGCAGTGAAATGAATTTATTACTTTGAATCCATCTGAAAAATGCCTTTGTGTACTACCTTTATAACCTTCACACAATAAACAAAACCCCTGTCTGAACACACATCTATTTAGAGCTGTACGTACTTCACATTTTAGTGAAATTCGATACACTTACATATAGGCCCTACCATCACCCACAATTAATGGAGAGCTGGTACCTTATTGTAGTGTAATATATTTGCTACTTCTTACAGAGACTGCAGCTCCTATTGCTGTTTCTCACCACTTTTGGTGTCAAAAACAAGGACCTGTACTATCCTTTTATCTTTGCACTGGAGGACTTGCTCACAAAATTGTAGTGTTAACCTAAAATAAACTAAAGAAAGGAAACAGCTGCTGGAGCCCTGAAGAAATAAACTGCACGACCTACACACAGGGGTTCATACTTTTGCTGTTCTAGTTAGGAACTGGGAGAGGTTGTTGTGATCTCTTCCTCCTCGTGGCCTGATGTCTGAAAAATGACAATGCTTTTTGCCACCATTAGCTGGCTGAGCTCCTTTTTTGTGATAATAGAGGAAACTGATTCTTGGTGGATCTAAAGGTGTCAGGCTTAAGACCACACTGAGCTGGATTCCTCACAAGAGTGCAGCAAGGAAATGCCAAATGAAGGGGTTTATGTGTTTGACATTTTTACTGGTTGTTACAGAATAGTTTATAAAACATCAAATGATAAATAATCTTTCATTTCCTCTGTCAGCTGCCAAATCCTTGCCTACCTCCTTAAAATGTGAACTACAAAATGTAGGCAGATTTAGGTTGCCTTTTGCACATTCTTGTGGAAGATCGTAGATGGGAATCCTTATGCTTTTGATATGAACATTTAATTCAGCTGTCTAAATTTGCTCACATTAGGCTTTGTCTGCCTGGATGTGAGACTGAATGCCAGGATTTGTTAATTGTGATGCCATTAGCATTTAAGATTCTAAGAGACTAAATAGTTGCACATAGATTTTTGGCACTGTGTCTTTTTGCTCCTGCTGGTTTAGAAGCAAACACTGAAGAAGTCTTCTAATGGATTAGAGACCATGAAACCTGTTCTTTAGTTTACGGTTGTTATTAAGAGGTTATTTAGGGGCTCTCTTATGGGGGTATCTCTGGATTAAGTATTTATGGAGATAGACCAAGGATTTCTTGGTGGATACTTAATAGTTACATATGTTCCGTATGTTGCTGTTTTTTAAGTTCCCCTTTGTTTAATAGTATTACTTTTTTGGCTTTTCCTTAACATTATTTGCAGTTAGGTGTGAGGTCCACAATCCTAAACCCTGATCTGAAGGCTGTGCAAATACAATAATGTCTGAATCCAGCGCTTTTCAGTAAGCCTGTATGAAGTAATAATCAATTACCTGGTGAACTTAACCCGTAAACAGAAGTGGATTGCAGAAGGCAGATCTGATAACAACAAAAGAAGCAAATCATAGAACACCACTAGTCAGCCAGTCCCTGAAGAGATATTAAGGACTTCATGAAATCCATGGTGAAATTCCATTTACTTGAATCAGTATGGCATCACGTGAAAGAAGAGAGAAACCGAAAAATACCTCACCATGCCTCGGGCTGGAGTTATAACAATATTCACCTTAACAACAAGCATTCCTACCACAACACCTACTGAAAGTCAGTTGGTTAAAATGGTCAGACAGGAACACATGATACTTGCCTGTCCACCTATGATGAAACAAGTAAATACACCTGTGCATACCCACAACTGCAGACACATTTCACGTGCATTTGATTACATCCTTCTTTGATTGATAGTTTTCGTTTATCAGTCATACCCAGAGCTTATAAATACTTTATAATTATGACCTTTAACTGTTCGACACAGTTCTAACAGTAAGGGCTTGATTTCGCCATGTTGAGTTACATATGTGTTATGTTATTTGGTGACAGAGTTTTGCTGTAGGAGTATTTTTGAACAACAAAAAAACGCTCATTCTGCCAAAAAAATGCCTTGATTAGAATAGGCAGAAGCTTGATTTTTCACCTGCTTTTCTCTTCAGTCTGAGTAGAGCAGGTGTGAAACACTGTAATTGAGCAAGTGGTTTCATCTGCTCTCAGAGTCCCAGATGAAATTATTATAAAGAATTAAAGAAAGAATTAACCAATGAGAACTGCAAATAAAGCAGAGTATTTTGCTTCCATTTTTTTTTGATGTGGCTTCTCAGATCAGTTAATGCTTTTCTGTTACTGGTCATGATCCCTGTCCATGAGTCCTTTTCAGACACAAACATTTCATTATTTTATTTTGGAAGCTCTACTGAATTTTGATAAGCAAAATATGATATCATTACAGATGCTGTTATTGGCAAATCACAGCACAGCTTCTTATGGAGTTCTTTCAGAGAGTATCACTCTATCACCAGTATTAGACTGTGGCAGCTTTGCTGCTGCCATGACAAATTTTAATTTAACTTTTTAAGAGCGTGGGGAGATAATGATTTTCTGTAAATACTGTGAAATTCACTTTCTATGGTAGTAAAAGACACACAAATTACCATACACTAAAATTTATACGTTTGCTGCAATTCACCTTTAAGGAATACGAGAGGAAAGTTAGTGATTTCAAATAGATGATGTGTTTTATTTTATCTTTTGGAAGCGTGCCTGTTATTCAGGATCACAGAATTCATGAATTGATGATCCAAAGGGAGTCTCTTTTACAACTGCATCTCCTGCATTGTCTCTATAAATATCTTTTTTTTTAAGTTATTATTATTATTATTATTATGCAGTTTTTGGATTTGTGTTATGGTAGTGGTTATTAATGTCCTACCTCTGATTGTTAAGAGAATTCATAGCTCTGTTAGAAGTCTGACATGCCGTGGAGATTTGCTTGTGTATGTAGTTTTCTTGCAGTAAACCAATCTGCTGGACAGGGAGGGGAGTATTCTGCCTTTGATAGTAGGTATATTTCTGATTATAGTTAGTGAGAATATATGCCTTCAAACAAAACCAGCAGCCCCAAAATTTTGAATTACTGCAAGTGCAGAGTGTGTAAGCTTTTTGTGTATGATTGCATAGCCTAAACAAAGAACAAGGAAACAGACAGTGCTATTTATTCCTACTGGAGACTGAGGTTTGGACATGAAAATCTCATGCTCCCAATTAACTTATCTGGGAATTTAGAGGATTGTTCAGCCATAGAACAGTGCCTTCAGCTTAAAACTGCAACCAAAGGTGATTGCTGTTACTAACAGCATCGACCATTTTTTTTAATTTTAAAACCTCTATAGTTTCTCTCTGGAAAATGCTATTGTGATTATACTGAAGTTCCTCCCTCCCTGCCTCTGGGATATTTCCGAGCCAGGAAGATACTGAAATCTTAGAAGATGTTATTTTGTATTTTACTTGCATCTTTGGGGTGTAGTGAAATGACAAAACACAATGATGGAAAAGAGTCAGCAAAACTATGGCAACAAAGACTTTAATTTCTCCAGCAAGATATACTAACCGAGAGTCTGCAGCCTACTGCAAATCATCTCTAACACACCAAATGATTTGCAGACATTTAGTGAGTAATTGGAGAGCTGCTGGTGCAGCAGCTCGACAGTGAGGTCGGTCAGGAGCTGGTTTATCCATGAAGGGTACAGTAAAATAGAAAAGGATCCTTTTTTTTTTAAAAAAAAAAAAAAATCACCTAGGAGGTTAGATAGCTCCTCCCTTCCAGACATGATCTTCAGAACAGCCTGAGTTTCTGAGTTTGTTTAAGGTTATTTCCTCTCTAAGAAATACTTATTGGAGAAAAGGCAGAGGGAGAAAATGAATGCATTGCTTCTTACAGCTTGTTTTGTCATTCTAGGGGTGATGAGGATACCTTGGGGAACTTTGTGCTTGGCAGCTAAGTTTATAACATACCTTTCAAAGAGAAAGACCGTCTTTAAAAGCTCTAACATCACATTTCAGATCCTCTCCACACTGGACTTGTTTTGCTTGCCTTCCAGCCCTTTCTCCTCCGTGAGAAAGGAATATCTCTTTTGACAGAAAGCCCCATGGACAAGCAGGCATTAGAAGGCCGGTTCTTGTGCAAAAACTGACAGTGTAGACTGGGCTTTTTGTTCCCACTGGAGCTTTGCTATTGACTTTAGCTGAGCCAGGATTTCACCCCTTTCTTGTGTCAAATTTTGCAACGATTACTGGCATGAAACTGATCCTGAGGGAAGAAATCAGACTGCTTTTCTACACAAGTGCCCAAATGCCCAAAGTGTGAGAAGAGAACTGGAAGGAACATAAAAAATGACTAATAGTTTAGGCGTGCTTAACAGGCCTGATGATGCTCCTGCTGGGACTATGGAGCTGACTTGAGGAGCAAGCATGGTATGCAAAACACGAGCACTTCACCTCTGTCCCTTGTCAAGTTTCCTTTACTACCATTGCAGGGCATCTATTTTTTTCACTGTACAGCTCCAAATGAAAGAAGCTAGAACAACCCAGGAGAGATTAAAGCTGGTCACTGCAAATTGATTCACACAAGTGTCTCTGGTGTGAGGATGTGCTACTTCTTAAGTAGCAAGAGAAGGGGAAATGAAATGAAGAGGTTGTATGGCTGCTCTCAGGAGAATGGCAAGCTAACAAGAGCAGATTGGTGTTAATTTAGCTGAGAAAAGAAGCCTCTCCTCTTTTAGTGCTTGAGGATTTGTGATTCCAGCAACAGGTTGGTGAGGTAGGCAGGGGGAAGGCGTGGGAGCGAGATCACTCTTTCTTAAGTGATTGCAGAAGTGTGGAAGTAGGTTACAGCAGGTTAGGGAGCAGGAAGAAAAGTACATAAGCAAAAGGCAAACAGAAAAAAAGGAGAGGGCACAAATCTGGGAGAATATCTGGCTCTTTGCTGCTTCAAAGGCATCTCTGGTGGGAGAGCAGGGCTGGAAACTGCTGCTCTGCTCCACAAAATTTAAAAAAAACCAGAACAACCAGAAGAACTGTTCCCACTCCGTAGCAGGACAGGTCCCGTATCCTGTCTTTCAACCGGGTAATGTTAATGTGGAAGCACAGTATGGGTTTGGAGCAGTGTTTATTATTACGAGATAAGAATAAAGCATGGCAGGAGCAAGCTACAATTCTGTCTTTACGTCAGCCTAGGAAAACATGTCCTGTAGCCGTAACCCCATGTACAATTTGAGCAGTTAGCTGTGCTCTATATAGTTCAGTGTGAAACACTTAAATAGCCCTGCCAACATAGCCTTGAAAGTGTAACAAGTGCAAATGAATGACTAGGGGAAGGGATAGAAGGTTAAACCTCTCTTTAAAAGTCTGAGACTGTGGCTCAAGAAAGACCTCTTGTGAAGATAAGAGAATATACACCTAAGAGGTACTTCTGTCTGGACAGCCAGAAATTTCTGATTAAAAGCTGCATTTAAGAGGTACTAAACATAACCTTGAAGAAGAGTACTGCTTCATATCTGATAACATGACACAGCATGTGGATTTTTTAATACAATATATCATGTATATGACAATAATAATAAAGGCATGGGTGATTTTGAGTTCTCTGCATCCTAGAGTTATTGTTATTCTGGTTTGTATTGTAAAGATAAAGCAGAAACAAATGGTTACCCAGGTGCTGTGTATCCTTGAGAGAGCTAAAGAACAATTTTCTGAAGATGGAGATATAGATAGATTGGCATGAGGTATGAGACACCTGCTTCAGTTCTTTCTCTTGATCCAAAGCTTCTGTTGATTCAAGGGATGAAAGAAGTCCTCTGATGGGATGTGCCAAGAGACACTTTTAATCTCCTTTTGCTGGTGAGAGAGAGACACTACTGCCAACGCTTGCAGTATGAACTTCATCCAGTGTTTATTGTTTGAAGGGACAAGATGAATGGGTCTCTTTCTCTGCACCTGTCAGACTTAAGTAGAGACTAGAAGCTAAGATGCACACCCTTGAATCTTTTAGGGAATGGATAAAGAAGAGATACGGGATTAAATCTATAGGTTCAAATTAATGCCTACACCTTTGGATCTCAGAAGAACCTTTCTTATATTTTTAATGTGTCCAGTCTTCTGAAGAACAACTAGTTTATTGCAAATTGAACTCGTTGGGATGAAAAAACAGTTTTCAAAATATCAGCTGATGAAACATTGAGTGAAGCAGAGGCCTGGGGCAGCTTCATCCTAAATTCAGGGTAGAATGAGGTTTAAACACACCATCTGGAAATTTTCATATCACCTGCCTGGTTACATAAAGGAGATTAATGGCTTCTTATGGCTCTCTTCTGTGGAGGACAGTAGTTACATTTCCTTCAGTTTCTGAAGAAGTTAACTTGCATACCGATCCAAACAGTAAAGTGCTGTCTGGTAGGAAGTGAAATTCATGCCGAAACTAGGTGTTATGCATTCTAATTTACTTTCTCTGATTACAGCAGGAATCAAACAACAACTGCAAAAAAAGCGCTATGGAGCGGTGAGCAAAGAATCTCTTTGAACTACCACCCAAACTAAAAGCTCTCCAGGCTTTTCCTCTGAAGCCATTCTACCAGTTCTTCTATACTGTTTCTTCTTTGTTAGTCCGTTGTTTGTTTCCTCCCTTTTTTCAGCATCTCTGTCCTTGTAGCAGTCTCTTCTGCAGAGGAGAAAATTTCCAACAGAGCAAGAAAGGGGTGAGGCAGCTCTGCTCCTGAGTGCCTGTGCTCTGTCTTTGGGGTGTGGAGGTGAAGCTACTGTGATATCAACTCCCTCATATGCAAGAGGAATCAGAGCCACTCACTTGTTTTCTTGCAACTGTATTAAAGGGAGGAATGTTATTCGCCATCCCCCCACACGCTGGTTTCAAATAGGTTTAACCAAGTGTATAATTACACAGGTATTTCACCTTTGCCACCTGGGGCTCAAAATGTGGCCAATTCCTCTTGAGTTTTCTGTGGGATACACTTAACCACATCTGGGAGACTGCCCCAAACATTTCATCCTGGGCAGAATAAAACAAAGAAGACTAAAACAAAAAGCAGCAACAAGATCAATCCCGTACACTTCAAGGCATTAAAGTCAATACATTCGCAAGTAGCTTTGCCCTTGGAGGTATGCTCCTGAGTGGTCAGCTTAGTCACCTCTTGTGAAAGCAGCCTACTGAGAATTTTGGACATATCATTTCCTCCCTGATTTTTGTTTCCTATAAAACATTTGTCCTATCCATTGTTGTATTAAACTCCAATGTAGACTTTTCCATTTTGTCACCTTAGAAGTGTGCCCTCAAAGCTGAATGAAAAATTAAACTCACTAAAATTTCCATTCTTTCGATATGCTCCTATATATAAACTATACTCCTGTTTGCAAGGTACTGTTTAGACCAGGACTCTTGCAGTAGTTTGGATTTGAACATCCTGTCTTCTGAGTTAGTCTTCTACATGGTGCCTACATTACACCCAGTAGAATTTTCTCTCATCTTTGATAAAGACTTTGTGGCCCCAAAATGTCCAGGAATTTTACAATCATCTTATATCTTATAATTTAATCTCCCTTGTTCCTAATTTAACTGCTCTCTTGAAGTATCATGTCTCAACTTATATTCTTCCAACTTTGGATGAATGAGCAACACTGAACATCAGAGAGAGGCAAACACTGTAATGCTTTTATGAATATTCATCTGCATTTTGAAAGGAACTCTGCATTTCCTTGGTTTTAATTTTCATGCCATAAATTTTCTGACAAGTATGTCTGTACAGAAATACTTGCCGAAACAGCATATACTATAATAGTATCAAGTAGTACTAGAATGTTAAAATTCAAATGAATAATTGATATTCACATCAAAAAACTGAATCAAAGAGTTATCCAATCGAGGAAAGAAGACATGTCATGTGACCTCCATGTTGAATTGGATCAGACTGAATTTCTTTTTTCAAAACCTGCAATAAACTGCCTGTGAATGGGCCTAAACTCGAGTTTCACTCACTGTAAATCATTCTGAATGATAAACAGACTTGGAAAAACATGTTTACAGGCAATTTTCAAATGGAGAAAGAAGCAAATGCACTAAAAAAAAGTATTTACCCTGAAATATTCTCCCAGCTGAGCTCTTAGATAAGTTACTGTCAGACAATCCAGCGTGGTACTTTCCCCTTGCATTCTGTCTCTCTTAAATGATGCCAATTCAAGGAGCAAAAGATTGTGCTTTGACCCTGGTGTGTCAATCTTCTGCTTATCCATGCAGAAGACTACCTCAGAGTCAATGGGCTCTCCTTATTGAAAATACTCTTTCACTCCCTGGCCAAAGTGTGCCCATATAGGGAGTTAAATTATCCGTGAGTATTCTTGCTTCACCCACTGACCTATATTGCTATGACCATTACCCAAGGTGATGCCTTATTGGTATTTCTGCTCCAATAAATAAGTCTTCCCAGGGCTAAAATACCCTTTATCTAAACATTACAAGGAAGCAACAATATATACTAGGGTGGATGCCAGTAAGAAAGAAAGTATTTCTATAAGAAGGTGACTTTACAAAAGATTCCCAGTCAGTGAGACAAAAGGACAATACCCAGATGAGCCAGAACTGCTTCATTCCTCTCCTGGGAGAGGAGGGGAAAGGCCAGTATAAAAGTAGGGCAAAAAAAAAGTCCCATAAAACATGGCACTCCTGAGTTTGTCTGGATGGTTTTTTCTTCAGACGTTCTTCTTCAGAGGAACAAAAGAAAAAGCAGAGGAATCCTTGCAATTCTTTAAGAACCTTGGTCATGCAGGTTGGCCCATTATTCTGCACTTACTGTTTAATGAGGTAGGCTCATGAGAGGATGAAATAATCGCAAGGGGAGTGCACTGCTGGAGGTGCTGGGGAGCACCTGTCCATCTGCCAGCTGCAATAGGAGGGCTGGAGGTGATTCAGCTTGCACTTGGTCATTTTGGGACATGAACAATCTGGAAAATTCCTCCTAGAGAAACGGAGGTGATGGGAGCAGCACTACAGACCTGTTAGTGAGACCAGGGAAGGGATGCCAGGCTCCTCCAGGCAATTAGGCAAGCCATGTGCTTCTGCTGGTTGGCAGTGCTACCAAAGCTGGTGTAGCGGACAGGAAGCATAGTGAGGGCAGCAGGAAAGCTGCATCTGAAAGAGGTCAAAATGCCAGCAGGCATGGGATTAGGTGAGATGACTCACAGAGAACGATACTACATGTGCAAGGAACCATTCAAAGGAAGGGAAAATGCATCCATCTGAGAGTAAGAGGTTGAAAGATTTGTTTGGATCGTGTTATGGGCTTTTATTGTTGGGTTTTTTTTTTAAAAAAAAAAGCTAACTGAGCAAAAATCCCATGTTGCAGGACAGTAATAATACTTTGGGGCATGTGGTACACCACATGGCATTGCTGGTTGCAGTGCAAGCGAAGAGCTGTCCTGCAGTACGAGACAGACTGGCCGATAGGCCCTGAGTTCTAAGAGTAAAAGAGTAGAGTAAGAGTGAAACCTGGGACTGCTGGATCAGCTTTCACGTTTTTCCCCACCATGAACCCTAAGTGGATTAAAGAATCTTGGTATCCTTTGGCTCGACTTGTATCATTTTAATAGCTGTGTGCTTTGCGTAAGTGTAAGAATATCATTATATTCCTTGTCTCCTGTTCATTATCCACACCTTAAGTGTAGTAGTAACCCTCTGTTGAAATTCAGATCCAATGCTCATGTCTCCCTTGCTTTTTTGTCTATCCATGAGCTGTATGATATCAAAACTGTTCATGAACCAGTGTCACAAATATCTGTCTTGGGTGTCACTTCTTTTGTTTTTTCTGTCTCTTAATATTTAGGCTAAGAGTGGACAAACATCAATAGAAATGAGGCCAAGAGCAAAATCCTACACTGAAAACATGTAGTACCCTGTTATTTTGAGACACACCTTCCAAACAACAGTCTTTGCTTGCTGCATCTCTACATGTATAGAATTGTGAACACTCCTGTTATTCCCAAACGAGATAATCCAAGAGACCAGTGGCCATTTGCTCCAGCTCTTTAACACAATCTGCTTGCAAGTATTGAATGCAGGAAGGTGTTACTGGGCAGCATATTCTGGGAATGATTTCATTTTCCGACACAGAGGCAAAGCTATTTATCAGCTCAGATCTTTTCATTATCCTTTTCTGTAAGACAATACCTTTCTACCTAGGTATTACCTTCCAAAACTCTGGCCATATTGTATGAAACAATAAACACTGGAGCTATCACTGAAAAGCATCTTTCCTGGCTTTGCCAGCAAAGCTTTTCTTCTGGGGAAGTGTGTGCAGACAGGATGCTCCTCCCTTTCCTTCCCAGTGACCTCCAAGCCAACAGCTGTCTGAGGACTAAGGCCCTCCCTGAGTATTGTGGTTGCTGTTCAGCTGGGCTTTAATAGGCCGTGATTAGTCCACCTAAGTGCAAGCAGGATATTTCATAGGCTTTTGCCATCCATGCAAATAATCTTTCCTCCTCTGAACAAATATTGTTGCAGTTGAAGAAAAACAACCAAACACACAGAAAAACAAAACCCCTTCTCGCTAATTTGTTTACCCGTTGACATTCATGTAATACAGGAACTGGCAATGCAGACCTGGAGCTAGCTCCTCCAGTATCAGCACATCAGTATTCAGGAGTCCAACTGTTGCTGTTTGCAAATCTGCATAGATGAATGCAGTCCAAAGTGTGGAAGTTGGACCTGAACATTAAACTCTGTTTACTGTAGAATTAAACATAAGCTGCAAACAAACAAAAAATGAAAAATATGGATCTGAAAATATGAGCAAACATAAAGCTCTGATTTTAATATGATGTGGAGAATGTTTTTTCTACAGTTTCTCTGACATCCCTTTGTTTTACATAGGCTTCCTCTCCATGGATATGTCTGGACTTTAAAAAGTAGATTTTGGAGGATGGGTCTTAAGTTGCAGCATGACCAATTATTCACTTGAGTCATTAGCTATAAAAGTTTTGGCCAAAATTCAACAGTGTTGATGCAGAATATTAAGCAACTACACTGAAGACTCTTCCCGCCGCCTGGCAAGGTACCTTAGCACATGCTAGATTTCATGCATATGAGTACTATGATTCCATGATCAATGATCCTGCTGGGAAGAGTAGTCTGAAGTGGCTTGTGATATGAAGGCCTTCAATAAAGCACTAATTTTTCAGACTTGCTGAGTATACCTCTGTTAGATTTACGTTACCTTCTATTCTGCATGGTAAGCTTTCTTCGCTTTGGATGTATTTTGCTGTAT
This sequence comes from Trogon surrucura, assembly GCA_020746105.1. Lineage (NCBI taxonomy): Eukaryota > Metazoa > Chordata > Aves > Trogoniformes > Trogonidae > Trogon > Trogon surrucura. Next base: position 55,521,000 of record CM036619.1, on the reverse strand, counting down.
AGCTTGATTTTAAATGCTCTTCTAATTGAACGCAGTGTAATATATTGGTGCACAAATGACAGAGGAAAGAGAAGAACTCCCTTGATCTGGATAGAGAAATTTTGAAAAGACTTTCTGTGTACTAGCATTAAAAATATCTCAGCACCTGGAAGATTTGGAGACCAGCCCAGGGTAAGAGTGGGGCCGCTAGGCACTTGAACTTCACACTGATGGAACTTGAGGAGCATCTTGACAGTGATGGAAATGAACCCTAGACTGAAAGCTGGAGATGAGCAGTTAAATTAATGCAATGGCTATCCGAGGTACAGAGCATCACTGGAGCCAACTGTGTCACAACTCAGACTGCTTGTGGAGGAAATGCTCTGAAGGAGAAACCATCAGCAATGTCACTTCCATTCTGGCAGGTAGGTGCTTGGTGAAGAAACATACATCCATGGAGATGTACATCCATGAATTATTTTCTGTATTTGAAAGGTGACCTGTCTCCTCAAGATGCACTTCATAGGGCATGGTGCTATCTCAAGCATGCAGAAATTTGTGTGCAAGGAACCCACAAAAGCGCAAAGAAACTGGTGAATGATGTCCCAGGAGGGGTTGTATGCCCACACACTTTCATATTAAGCAGTGGGGGAAAAAAAGAGTAAATATTGACTATCAATATAGGATTTTGATGCTAATAGGAATATTTCTGTGGCTGATCACTGCGTTGCTTGAGCACAGAAAATGAAATCAGTCTGATCCCTCATTGGTAGGAAGCCTGGATCTGACCTGACCAGCCTGTAATGTTCTCTATGCATCAATGTACAAAGCTGATTCTGCCTTAGATACCACATTGCAGCTGCCAGCCTGCTCCTCTGAACATGGGATGCATCTGGATCATTGCCTTTTGGCACTCTGCTAATGAACTTCTTCTTGCCCCAGATAGAAGTAAACAGTTTAGTCGCCCAAGAGCAATCCACAAGCATAACAACATTTGTTAGTGTGTGTCCGTCATTAACTGAGGTTTGCACATTTTGTCTAGTGTCCACAGTCAAAGCACATGCATACACACACTCAAATCAGCATGAGTCCGTTTGAGCTTTGTTCTTCAAGTGATTAAGAGTGCAAAGGAAGTAATTTCCCCTCAGAACACCCCAATTTGCGTTGCTGTATGCAGCATTTTGATGGTGCCAGATCTATCAGCTGATGGGTGGGGGTCCCTCTTTCTACTGCTTTTCAGAGGAGCAACTTTGGTCTAAATGTTTCTCTGCAATGATGATATATCTTATCTGCCTTTGTTCTTATGTGACATGAAATAGAGGAAAGGCAGAGGACATTGGCCAGATATACTTTCAACTTATTTGTGAAGGTGGTAAAACTGAGAAACAGAGTATCCAGTAAAAAACAAATTAAGTATGACTGCAAATAACCCTGTATCACCTACAGGCTCAACCTAAGTTGCTACAGAATTTTAGCATCCAGTCAGGAAGAGTGGATGGATCCTGGTTTTGTACAGTCAGTAACTGCTACTTTGGGTGCCTTCTGCTATTGTCTGGTCTGACATTATGAAATCCGACTATACAGATTAGGATGTATTTTGTGTTTTCTTGGGTCAAGTCTGAATTTAATCTGCGATGGAAAAAAAAAAAAAAAAAGCAGAAACAGGACAATTATTTAGGAAACTGAAAATGCCAAGGGAGCACTTGGATGCAATGCTTCTCTTCCCCATCTTACTGCATGCAAATAACAGCTTTCCTTACAATTTCCAACAGAAAGTATTTGGAGCACTCATTTTGACTTCCTGATTTGAGTGTGTGCTTGACTCTTTGCAAGTGGCTACAGTTACCAAAAGCGCTGAAACATAATGCTGTGCCTCAACATGAATATTCAAGTTCTTGCAGAAGGACACCGCTAAGATCATTACAATTGCTAATTATAAAAGTGGTAGCCAAAACTCCCGCTTCCTTCTATTATTCTTACATCCTGCAGATGTCCTGATTTAGCCAGTTAATCATCAGATTCTCTTGGGAATCATCTGGCTGTTCAATTTGGGGGGGGGTTGTGTATTTTTTTTTTAAAGAAGTTGCTTTGAATTGTTAGTGTGGTGTTTCTCATTTTCTCAAATGTTATGTTTCATTTCCTAAATATTGTATGTGATGTTGCATTTCCTAAATACTGTGCTTAGCATGTGTGCATGCACTTAAAAGGTCCCTGAGCCACATTTTCGTTCCTGGGAAAACAACACGTATCCCTTCAGTCAAAGCAGACGTTTCATTTTGCCTTCGATCATTATACCACCTGCTCACTCTCAGCCCCAGCAGGTCTTACAATAGCTCTGTCGTGCAGCTTCTGTAAGTTTTGTTTACATCTGAAAATATTGTTCCTGTGTGGCAGCACTTCTGAGAACCGTACCAAAGATGGGGGTGTGCTTGCGGGCTGGCATGACGCCCTTCTCTGCAACAGTGCTTTGTGAAATGATGTTTATAGGAATCACAAGCAGAGTGAATGGTTGGCCAGAGTCCCCTGGCCGTTCCAGCACTTTTGTGCTACCTGTCAGCTGTAGATATCTAAATGCATCCTTATCTTCTCATATGCTCTAATTTTCCTACAGCTAATGAGATAGCATGGGACTACCACACCGTAATCTGTGAAGAAAAGGGCAGGAAGGGAGGAAAGGTCACCCATTAGGAAACCATAACCCTGAGGCCTAGAAAAACATAACCGTTGTGTTCCACCTACTGTCACAAGAGGCTATATTTGTAAAGCATTTATGCTGTATTATGCTTGTAACACACTGATGGTGTGGTATTCGCTGCATGGCATAATCTGACACTGTGAAAACTCATATCCTTTGAAAAGGCCACTAATGGAGAATGGGAATAGAGATAATTACAGGAGTTGGCAGAGCTAAACCTTCAGATCACAATAGCAAATCTGGCCACCGAATTGATTAGCAGCATGAGAGACTCTTCTATACCAGAACAAGTTCTATTTTTGCTTCCTCCTCTCTTTCCAACAAGCCAAGAGAGCTCAGCTCCATGGTTGCAACAGAGTCCACGGATTATTATCTGTGCCTAACTCATCTCTTTTGTGGTTTTTTTTTTCCAGTAAACAGTGTGATAGTTTTGTATTTATTCCTTCGGTGTGGGTTAATGCATCTGAAGACAAATTCTCTTTCACCATGCACAGACCTCTGTGCAACACCACCACCATGGTTTCAAATCCCAGACTGTGTGTGTGTGGGTGCAAAGCACAAATATTATTAGGTTCATGTTATCTGATGATTTTTCAGAATTTCTCAAGTGTAAAACACCTTCCTGAAGCACTGGAGATCACTGCACAGAAGTTGGCCCCAGGGACACACTCCAGGCTTTTCAGAAGTGATAGTCAAATCCATGGGAAGAGAGGATCTGTGGAAACGGAAGAGGAATGTGTAAAGCGAGATAGGTGAGTAAAGTGGGTGATAGAAGGGATGGTAAGACAGGGGCAAATAGGAGAGAAAAGTAGCTTTAATGGATCTTGGGGGAAAAAAAATCTCACACAGAGAGTTTTAAGGAATGAAAATACGTCAGACTTTTTATTTACTCTGTTTACTGTGGATGAGCCCAGAGAAGAAGATATATCTATATTGATTGGATGGCATTAGTCTAGAATTCACATTATTCAGCTGTTAGGATGTTCCTTCCTCATTACACCCTGTGCCTATGTGATTTATGACACCATTTTAGAATACTGAATTCCTTCATTCTGAAGCACCAAAGGAGTTGGAATTTCCCCTTGGTGCCATCTTGCACTACATCTCTTCATCTGCATCAGTTTGAAATGCTGCCTGTGGCATTCAGCAGCAGGCAACATCTGCTTTGTGCTGGGGTAGATACCTGAGCAAAGGAGCAGAAGTCAATGCCCTCAGTATCCTGCTCGAGACCACCCAGCACAACCATGATGCAACCTTCACCCAATCTCCCAAGTCTCACTTATGCGAACCTCGGGAGGAGTCATTCTCTCCCAGAGCCATGGGATGCACTGAGTTGCCATGTTACTATGAGAGCAGGTGGTCCGCAGGACCAGAGTGGGCTGCTGTGCGAAGTTCTCCATGGGAGTCAAAATAAATCTTTCCAGTCACAGCTGCTTTTATTCATGAGTACTGAGGGCTGAAAGCAGACAGATGGGCAGGCAATGGGCATTTATGATGTCACATGAGCTCCAGCCCACTGGTCTCCTGCTGGACTGTGTCCTCCCACACTGATCATCTTATGCACCTCTTTTAACCTTGCCTTTGTGCAGCACTTCTCATCTGTACTGTGTAAAATCAAATCCCTAAACAGCTTTCTTAATCATGGCTGAATTCATTAGCCCAGATTCTTCTCTCGGTTACTTCAGGCAAATCCAAATGTTCTCCCAGGTATAGCGGAGGGGAAAACTTTGTTGATCATGGTTTTGAATCTCTTCCTTTGGTACAAACGCTGGCCTTGGAACAATTCTTAGCTGCTTTGTGAACTTATTTTTCCCCATTTGGAAATACTGAATAAACTGAGCAACTTGGCGGCACATTAAAGCTTGTTTGAAACCACACACAAAAGATTTTGTGCAGCTCAAACACCAAAGAAATGTGTTCACATGTGATTGAACATTATAGTCCAAGATTAGAAAATCTAGCAAGAAGCAGGGGGGATTAAGAACATACTCTCATGAAAACCGTCATAACTTCGGATGAAAGTCAATGCAATGAGGTACCCAGATGAGACTAGTTTGCTGAATCATATCACTCTACCACAAAATAAGCAGTGTAAAAAGGAAGCTTTTACTCATTTCAGTTCCACTGTTATCCTGCATCTAGGCATGAATATAAATTTTTAAAGCCTCGCAGTATTAAAGCTATATATTTGTGTCAGCAAATTGTACATAATCTGTTTTGTAAATATTAGGAGCTCTAAACCCTCGGGCCAAATTCTGTGATGAGATGCACACATACAACTCTGATAGTCTTCGGCTGATGTTATGCATGAAACACCAGAAAGCATAATTTAACGGAGCCAAGTCCATTCCTCTTAGTAGCATAAAACATTGGAAAAATAAGTTGGGCTAAATTCTGATCTCAAATGTATTATTATAGTTGAGATAATAACAGAGTCAGCTAAGTTACTATCATTTAAAATATGCTAGCAAAGAAGAGCAGAAATATAGCTGTTTGCTGTAGAGTCTTATAGAAAGATTTTCCTTCTTGACGAGGTGTCTTGTCTTCAAAGAAAACATTAAAACCTATGTTAAAATATTTAAATTCCTACCTATGCCAAGAGATCTGTGCATTTTGACAGAATAGAACTACAAAGTAGCAAGTCATCAAACGGATCTCATAGACTATTTCTTCCTGGTCACTCCACCAGAAAGATGAATCTGTGAGACAAGACAGAGTGCTATGGGAGTCAGTGTTGTTACACCTCACTACCAAAATTAATAATTGAGATCAGAATTACCACACACTATATCCTGAATAAACTGAAATCATATATTCCTCATCTGAAAACGTCTTAGGTTTCAGTGCTGGCCTCTATCACTCTGTAACCAAGCTGGCTGTTCTAGTGACATATTTCTATTATTATGAAATGAAAAAATTTGTTTTTCTATGATTTTAAAACCATCTCATGCTTTTATAATTCTGTAAGTCTCTGGGAAGGTACCATTTCCAGAAAAAGAATTAAAGAGCTCAAGATGAACTATATCAAACAAGCCATCTTGCATACTTTTCCTCTGCTCTGTGCTGTAAGGGATCCTTTCAGTTCCCATTTCTTGAGTGATAAAATGAACTATGAAGTTCCACTTTAAGATGGCTCTGACCTGAACAATTTGGTCTTTGGTACAGATCTTAAGGTGAAATTATTTAGAGATTTTTAATTTTTATTTTCAAAGAGAAAGATTTCCTTCTTCATACTGTCTCATTTTTTTTTCTCTGCAAAACTAATATGTGGATCTAGAACAGGATTTTTTAAATTGTGGTCAGGAGCTGTCTCATCTAGCACTGGGGAATGGGTTCATCTCCTTGTATCTTGTTGATTTATAGTGTTTGGCTGCAAGGACAATAAAGTATTATTACAATTCAATGTGTGTTACTACTCTCTAAGGAAAGGGCAACCTATTAGGAAAATGGCACAAAACCCAATGTAATTTGAAAATAACGCAGCATAACTGATATTTCTTTAGAACAAGCTATATGGAAGGGAACCAGAGGTTAATTGTGCAAAATAATATTGCTGCACATCCAAATGCCATTTCTAAATGTTATAGTACATTAAAGTATACTGCAGTGAATTAATAGTCCTAACAGTGATGATAAGCCTGAGTGGACCTGAGAAGGTATCCTGCAGCTGCTTTCTGTCAAATGTAAGTAATACTAAGGAAACAAGAGGACAATTACATTTGACTAGAGTTAATGATACATTAACTGTGAATAAAGATACTTTAAATCAAAATTTCCTTATTTTACTTTAGCAAAATATTGCTGGACACTTTTCCTGTAGTGATAGAGATGGGATGATCTTGCAGATGAACATAGCAAACCTGTATAATGTGTGGGTTGCTTCCCCATTTAAGGTGTCACTAGTAGGACTACCTCATGCCACACGGATTTCCATCCAGCCTCACTTGGTGCAACCTAATGATCCTTCCATGCTTTGACTGTCAATGGTGGATATCGCCATAATGACTTCAGGGCATCTGGAGCAGTGTTCAGCAAAAGTCAAATCATTGCAGCTGAGGCTGAACAAATAATAATTGCCAACAGCCACATTAAACCAGTAGCTTTCAACTGCTGAGGTGCTATGAGAAACAGCATAGGAAATGATGAGTGAGTGTCTGTCCTGAGAACTCTGTAGCTTTCAGTGTCACCTGGCTTGTAGCAGTAGAGGTCATCTTTAAAGGAAGTCACTCAGTCCTGTGGAAGGGTACGTGAACTTTTACAAGATTTTTATTTTCTAAGGTGACCAGAGGACTCAGAATCCCTTTATCTATTTCTTTTCAGAAAGTGTGGGGCACATGCTTTGAAAACTCTCCCCTTGAAAGGCTCCAGAAATGTACTGGAAATTCTGTCATTCTACAACCCCTCCATGGCCCCGACTCTTACTGCTGCTGGGCAGATCTGAAGGAATGACAGAGGCAAAGGACTCCTAATAGATTGTGTAGTGTTTCAGGGTACACAAGGTTGTATTTATCAACTAGATCTGCAGAAACCCACATTAGAGGAGTGCCAGTGAAGGCAGCCCTGTTCCAGGTTCCTGCATTGCCCAGTCTCTGTAAGAGAGAAATGCATTTTTCTCTGCTGCTCGGTGCAGTTCGGAACTATGTGCTTCTACATGTGGGTGAAGATTCCAGAGATACGGAACAGAAGAGACACAAAACTGTCTAATGGAGGACCAACACATTCTGCTGAAAGAAACACTTCTCTGAAGATTGGCATGCAAGTTACCAGTGAATGATTGCAAGGAGAAACTTAAAGTTCTCTGAGTTTCACTTGCATCTATCTTAAGGAAAGTTCTCTCAAGTAATGAGGTACAACAATTTCCTTTGACTTTCATATATGTACTGATCTATTATTGCCTTAAGCAAAAAGGTACAGCATAAATAACTGTATTACAATGCAATGCACACTCCAGAGCGTTGTAATCATAAACATAATTGTAACAGCAGGTCTATGTTGTCCAGCTAAATAGAGATCTGTAATTCAGACCATGCAGAATGGAGTATGATTTGTTGCTCTCCGTATCATAAATCTGAGGCAGGAATTTTACTCTTACTGTTACATTGCAACTTTCTTCACTGTATGGTGTTGCCATCAACTGCAAGAATAAACTCCTGCATCAGTTCAGTGATAATAGGACCCCCTGGGTACCACCACCCAAGTGTCTCTGGCCAGTTGAAGTTTTCTACTTAATGGATCCAGCATAAAAATTCTTTACTACCAATTAACACTCATCATTATTATCAATTATTACCAATTAACATTCATCATTATGATAGTTTACAATTTTCCTATCTTTTGCAGACATCAGAATACAGTACAGTACAGAAAAACCCCCACAGCCTGAATGAAACATCATCGTGTTATTGAAATAGTGTCCTGACATTATTACATGTAATGTGATATCAGAGAATGAACGAATGCTCCAGGAGAGATGTTCAATTAAATCTCTTGTTTTCATTCCTGAAAGATTGTTGCCATATGTTTTAGATTGTTTTGCTGTAGTATATTATTAGTAGCAAAATATATTATTAAAGCTATTTAAATAAGGTATCTTTTGCTGTTAAGCAAGTGATACTGGGAGGGTTTGAGGGTATTTTTTCAGCCCCACTTGTATAACTTCCCCCAAACAAGATTGTAATTACAGTGTAAAGGAGAAAACACAGATTTACAGTTTGATGACAGTGAAGGCAATAATCCTAACAAATAGAGGACAGAGCCTAATAAAAAACAGTTATGATTTTTGCCTTGTCCCTGACTATGTAATTTCCTTGTTCCATCTGTGGGAGGACACACAGAGCCTGAGCTACTCCTGAGGCTCTCCAAAGTCATCTTTCACTCTTACATTTCAGCAGCAAGCACTTACAGCAAACTTTCATTCCATCTAACAGCTTCGTATTACCTAAGAAACCTCAGCTGCAGGATTGCCTAGTGTGATTCTCAGAACATAAAAATGATTGTTTTTCATTGAAATGTTCTGGTCCAATTTGACCCACTGAGACCAGCAAACAGCAAGTGCCTGAAATAAAGCATTTTCAGATGGCAAGAGAAAAGGACTGGGAATTAGGAGACTGAGGGTATTAGTACTTGCTCTGCCACTGGCTGTCTAAACGACCTTGGCCAAACTGCTTGCTTTCTCACGTTTCCCTTCCTCTGTTCTCTCCACTTCGATTGTAAACTTTTTGCATCTGTTTGCACAGAAGGTAGCACAGTGCAATTCCATCTCAGAAAGGGGCACATTTATAAAACCAGGTAGGCTTTCTCTCTCTCATTAACTTCATCGGTCTCAGGCTGTCATGGGGTTTGTTGAGGGTTTTTTAAGGATAGAATCATAAGATGGTTTTGTTTGGGAAGGACCTTATGGATCATCTAGTTCCAACCCCTATGCCATAAGCAGAGACACCTCCCACCGGACCAGGTTACTTAAAGCCTCATCCAGTCTGGCCTTGGACACTTACAGGGACAGGGCATCCACAATTTCTCTGGGCAACCTGTTCAGTGCCTCATCACTCTCACTGTGAAGAATTACTTCCTTACTTCTAATCTAAATCTACCCTGCTCTAGTTTAAAACCATTGTTCCTTGTCCTATCACTACATGTCCTTTTAAAAATTCCCTCCCCATAATTCTTGTAGGCTGGAAAGCCACTATCAGGTTTCCCCAGGGCTTTCTCTTCTCCAGGCTGAGCAGCCCTGACTCTCTCAGCCTGTCCTCATAGGTGAGGTGCTCCAGGCCCCTGATCATCTTTGTGGCCCTCCTCTGGTCTCATTCCAACAGATCCACGTCCTTCTTATGATGGAGACTTGAAAGCAGGATAGGAATTTGGAACATCACCTGCTGAAACCATATATTTTTGGCTTGGGAGAAAATAATTTTACAGGTTTTGAGCCTACTCCCTCCTTCCTGCTGAGCTGTGGGTGCAGCAAGATGCATGTGGACAGGGATGTTCATAGCTTCCCAAGCTGTCTCCCTGTCCCGGACCAACTTCAGCACAACTGAGAGTGGAGTTCCTTTACCTGGTTTCAGGAAAACACTGCTTACTTGGCTCAGACATAATTCAGCACAAATTTGGTAGAAGAATTATAGGCAAGGTAGAAATCAGCAAAGATAAAAAAGGCCCCCTCACGTCTAGATAGTGCTGGGATTTGTATCCAGACAGGTCATTAACATATTTTGAGGACTCAGTTAATTTTCCTCCAACACTGGTTTGATTGAAATGGGGTGATTTTTTTCACTTTTCCCAGGAACCTGGCTGGGTCACTAGGAAGGGTAAGTTCAGCAAGGTCCATTTCATCAGGTTACGGAAAACGATCTCAGACACTTATCTCAAGTGGAATCTGGCACCTTCCTTGATAAAGCCAAATCAGATGAGAGAGCAGCAGAAAGCAGAGCTCCTACCACGTCGATGGAAGGAACCAGTCTCCTTTTCCTAGACCTTTAGACCTTGAGTGATTGGAGACCCCCAGCATCAGGCTGGGGAGTAGCCATAGAAAGGAGTAAGGGAGGAGACCTCCACAGGGCAGGGAAGGAGGAAACAGCCTTTTAGCAGGCATGAACAATTAGGGAAAAGACTGCGACCTATCCCACACAAGTTATTAACAGTTGGTCTCAGATGATTTTTATTAATAAAATTGTGCCCTAATTATGCCACCTCACTGGAATTTTGTTTTAATTTCTATGCTTCTGGGACAAGAGGAAAAATATATTTGGGATAAATGAGAAGATGGTCCTGGAGACAAAAAACCCTGACATTTTTAAAGGTATATTAACCAATACTCTAGCAACCTTACTCATGGGAAAGCAGATAAAATAGCAAAAAAAAAGGAGACAGAGACTAGAAGAAGAGAAGAAATGGAGTCAAAGGGAGAGCAGAACAACTGGAAGACGTAAAGGACACAGTGCAGCTTCTTAAGTTGTAAGGGAAAAACATTACTGTCAAATACTGTGCATAGCATGTACGAACAATGAATACTTGCTAAATCCTGTACAGAAGCGTGAAGGATACAGAAATGTCTGCCAATATATACTTTCCTAAAGAGATCCAACCAGCCAGGGCAAAATTATGCAGGCAGCCTCACAAAACCGTGTTCTACGGAGGCCGGCTGTCTCCTCTTCTGTTCTCTGGTGTTGTGAGAAGAGGAAGACCTGGGAAAAAGCTTTTTTGTTCTCAGCAATGCAGTACACAGGTCTTAATTTATATAGATTTGTTCAGAGTAGTCTTACTGAAACGTCAATAGACATATTGAAGTTGAGGAAGTTCAAAAACATTGCAAGCTGAATATGTCCTCTTCTTTTTTTCATTTTATGCATTTTTAGTTTGCAGGTTGCTTTTGAAAAGCCTTATGTTACTATGGTTATAACTGTGGTGGTCAAAGGACATGGACAAGCTAAAATTTGCAAGTTTTTACTGGAAAAACTAATACAGTGAGAAAAAAAAAAGAGATAATCTTCCTGGTGTACTTCCCATTTACTTTTTCCAACTATACTGGTTAGTCTAATAAAAGATGCTACTCGTACTCATGTTTTATCTCATGTGCAGAAAGACTGTAGCTCATTTACCTCTCTAAAGGCCTCATAATATCATTTTTAATGCTGGAACAATCCTGAACAATGTGCCTGTGTATCTGATAGTCTTGATTTGAAGCACTAAAGACAATTTGTGACATAACTCATTCAGTTTCTTTTTTTTTTCTCTTTTTTTTTTTCTTTTTTTTGGTCCCAAATGCATAGCTTAACTCATGTAATCAGAAAGTGCATTTACAGAAGCCATTGCGGCTTTAACAGTTGAAGAAGCATTAGCAATTTAGGAAAAGGTAGCAGATAAAAAGACTGGAAATTTTAGAAAACGCTAATCCTTTTCCTTACAGAAACACACTTGCCTTGCCTGAGGCATCATTTCTAGGGGGAAAAAAAAAAAAAAGAAAGAAAGAAAAAAACAAGCTGCATTAAGATTTAACTGCAGGGTTGAATTTAATTTTTTTTATCACATTTGTACACAGGAAATGTATATGAATAACTAATCCTTCCTGTAAAAGGTATCACCAGAGCCTTTTAATTGCTTATGCAAAGACTGGAGAATGTGATGGGAAATGTGATGTCCCAGCAGTAGTAAACTGTGTTAAAATCCAGTATAAAATAAATTATTGCTAGTTAAAATATTTAAGCAGACCGGTTTAAAACACATTCATTGCTGCTTGTGCAAGAACAGCTCCTCTGTGAACACAAAACAGTTGTTTTGCTCAGCTGTAGTACATAGTTACAAATTATTTATATTTTGGGTGGAATCACATCCTGTTTTGTTTTTATAAGAGTATTAAGCATGTTTTTGATATTGTATAGGTAGTAAAAACCAACAATACTAAGGGCATAATAATACATGCTAGGTACCTATTGCTGAAGTAGACAAGCACCTTGGCAGATACGGATAACAGAGACGGAGACTTTACAGATTCAGCTGTCATTTTGTTGTATCAGCTTACCTTCTAAACTTGTCTGGAAGAGAAAGGGAATAAACTGCTGTTTGACATGCATGGAAGAAGATTTGTATGTAAGATTGAAAGATTTCTTTAGGGTTTATTATTAGCATAATCAGAAACATTGCACTCCATCATTTTCTGATGGTAATCCTTGTTTTTGTTATAGAGACAAAAAAAAGACAGCAGGATAGATCCTTCATTCACTTGCACTGGGACAAATCAAAAATAGTCATGTTCATAAGAGATTCACCCTGGATTTTACATTGGGGCAAATGAAATCAGAAAACATTGCAACCTTGTATGAATTATGGATGGTGAGGGGCAAAAAGTGTAGAAAATGCAATGTTACCACTTGAACTCAGTTTCACTTTCCACAGCATTATTGAACTGCTTTTTTGCTCATGTCAGCTGCTCAGAAGGCTAACATCTAGTAGAAAACAAAGTGAATTTTATATAACCAATATCTTTAAGTCCTGGGTTTTCCAGATTTCATGCTTCATCCCACATGATCTCTTATGAGATCTGAAATCCACCACCTTTATATTGACAGTATTATAGCTGAAGCAAAAAGAACTCCTATTAGCATTAGCATTTTTTCGGGCAAAGAGGTAAAATTATATTAACAAGTTTTGCCAAGGACTCTGCCACGTGTACTTAGAGCAGGTAGTCTGACAGTCAGTACTTCCAGAGAAGTGGTTTGTTCTCAGCTGGGTGGTTCTGAATGTACCAGCTTGTTTAAATAGCAAATGATTTTAAACATGAAAGGAGGCTTCTTCCAAGAATTGTTATACTGAGCATCACAAAATTGCTGTGGGTTGGTTTTCTTTTGGTTTTTGTTTTTGGTGTTGTTTTTGTTGTTTGTTTTTTTTTTTTTTTTTTACCAGAGAGCTAATCTCCATCTGTCTCTGAAAGAGCTCAGCATTCGTAAAGTAACAAATTATATTTCAGAGCATAGCTCTTTATCACTCACCAGTTAATGGGGCTAAGAAAAGATTTCAAAAGATTCTTCCAACTGCAGTGCAGACTCAGAGGAAACAAAAAGAGCTGCCTGGAGATGTTGTGAAGGCAGTTATTTGGTTACAACTTAACATCTTGCAATCAGAAAGCAACAGAAGGGCATATGTCACCTCGGTCACTACCGAAAACGCTGGCATTAAGCTGGTCATATTTAAACAGAGTTCTGAGATCTGAAAGGCTGAAAAGCAAGCAGCAGACTGGAAGGAATACAAAGAGAGAAAGCCCCGAAAAATGCAAGAGACCAGTAGCAAAGGACAACATATTTTAGAGAATACACAACTTTCAGTTTCTTCATTTTGAAGCTGAAAAGTACAAGGAAGCAGCGATTGTTTAGTACATCATCGATGAAGATACTTCAGGCACTTGGAATTCTTCTCTGTGGGTGTCCAAAAGCATTGGATAGTTTAACTTGTTGTTAACCACCCAACTCCAATTCCTGCCTCTTGCTAGTTGTTGTTGCAATGTTGATGGTCGGTTACTGTATCTTCTTGACATATGGGGGACAATGGGCCACCTTCTCAGTTACCTGATTGTCTCTGAGCAAACTACTGCTTAGCAAAACTCTCCTCTGTCCTGCTAGGGGTTATTAACAAACGCATTCCTGGCGATTTTCAACTCTAGACAGTTAGTAATGGAACAGTTCCACCACAGCCCAGAGATGCTTTTTGATGACAGTTTTGACAAAACCAATACATTTCCATGAGAAAACAAGGTGGTCTGAGTCAATAAACATTTTTTTTTAAATCTGCAACCTAAAAATTAGAAATATCTCTATATAGTTGCCTTTTCAGTCTTACCTTTCCCCTGTCCTTACACATAGGCATAGTAACACTCTCTGTTTCGGATGGTACGCTCCTTTGGTTCCTTATCTCAGTGAAGGCATTTGAAGGAGGGTCACCCGGTGGCTAAATGTTCAGCTCATCCAGCTCTTCAGGGGGTAGTCCCATGTGTTGGTTGACCCAAACCTTGAAGACTTTCTAAACAAGTCAACTCATTTTGAGATTTATTTTAAATAGGACAAAGTATTATATCTTTCCTTTAATCTCTTTATCAATGGCTAAACTCAGTTACAGAAATATTTGCTCCCTCCCACACCCAAAATCCAGCTTAAGGCATAAAAACCTATGAAAAGACTAAAAAGCTAAAAGCAAGGATCTGATAATAGACAATTTTCAGTGTAACTGTCACTGCTGGTAATACGTTAATCCTTTTGTAAACACTCCCACATCTCTCCATAATGTACATAAATGAATACCACACACAGTAGATAATCACAAATGTTGTAACCATGACAGTTTTATTAGTGCTAATGATACTATTTTATATACTCACAAAATATATGTCAAGCAAATTAATACTTTTAAATTGACTAAATCTCTCTCATTTGACAGAGCTGTACTGGCTCTGAATCTCCAGGATTTACTGCAGTTTTGATCTCCCACCTTCAGGGCAACCACTTAGAAGTGCCCTAGAGGGGCTCAGTGTTTAGCAGCAGATCAGCATTTCTAAGGGCAGCTTCTCCAAGGTAACTCACTTCTCAAAAGTCAATGTATAACACATATACAGCACTGCCAACAGCATAAGAACAGCTGTGGTACTGTTCAGCTAAAACTGGGAGAAAGGATGCATTTAAGGAGACACAATACCTTTCTCCGGTTGACTAGGCATAACCTGATGCGATTTTCCTTTCAATTTGCTGCAGTCCCACATGTAAGTCAAATGGAGCAGTAACACATGTTATTTGCAGCAGCTGTAACAGTAAACTTGCTTGGACATTGCTGGTTCACTGTGGGGGTTTCTTTGGTGGTTTGGTCGCGTTTTGTTTTATTTTAATGTGCAACTTTTGCTATGACTTCAGGACAATGACATCATTTATTTCATTTTCTAATAGGGTATATTTTGACCTGATGATGTGTTGTCCTTGCGGTTTGACTGATGTGTGTTTACGAGAACAATGTATTAGGTTTGCCTGGACGGATTTTGGTGGTGGAGGGGGGAGGGTTGTAGGGGTGGTTTCTACAAGAAGCTGCTAGAAATTTCCTCTAAATCTGACAGAGCCAATGCCATCCAGCTCCAAAGACAGACCTGCTGCTGGCCAAGGCTAAGACTGTCAGTGATGATAGGATAGGAATGCCTCTGGGAAAACATGTTTAAGAAATGGGAAAAAGAACTGCGCTACAACAGCTAGCAGAGACTGAGGAGTGAGAATATGTGAAGACACCAAGGTCAGTGAAGAATGGGGGGAGAATGTGCTCCAGGTGCTGGAGCAAAGAGTCCTCCAGGTTGTGGTGAAGACCATGGTGAGGCAGGCTGTAAACTGAGGGCAAAACAGAAAAGGAGGCAGGATTTTGAAGGTTCTAAGAAGTTGTTACTGCATGCCATGTTTTTACTGCTAGCATTCCTGATGTCCTTAAATCTTCTGGTTGCACTACCCACACTCAGTTTGAAGATACAGTGGAAAGTCTCATCTTTCAGTTTAAAATAGCATCCATCTCTTCCATTAAGAAAACAATCTGGAAGACTAGAACCGTTATAAAAACCAGTTTGCTAGGGTTAAGCGAGTGTCACTCGGCTTTTAAATACCGCATTATGAAATGCCCATAAACGAGGGACGGGGAGGAGGGGGAAGTTTGTTCTTCCAGTGTTGCAAAACCCACATTCCTGCTCTAGAAATGAGCCGTCTACTGAGAAGAGGAGGCTGTTGAGGAGCTCTGAGACAGTCATAGTCAGTGACCAATGTTCAGGAGCCATTGCTGGAAATCCTTGCCTAGAATTCTTGCTGGCTTTACCAATATGGCAAGAATCTCAAAATTGCTCCTGGAAACAAACAGAAAAACTTTAAATCATTTCTGCCCATAGACTGAAAAATACCAAAGCCTTGCATACTGTCGTGGCACACTCCATGTGACTGGAGCACAAAGCATGCAGCCTGCATTAAGAAATTCTGTTGTTCTTTTGGGTACCTGTAGAAATGGGTGAGAGCATTCTCCTCCTCCTCCTCCTCCTCCTCAGTGATCTCCCTCTTAAGTGTTCGGCAAACAAGAGTTTGTACTGTTGTTAATGGTGTATGATTTCGCATACCTTTTAACTCTCCCACGGTGAAAATGAGGACAAACCTCTAGAGACAGCAGTAAGAGTTTCTGAAATGTGGGTGATAAAGATGCTGAAGTCTGCAGATGTAAATGGTTTTGAAGGAGGGAAGCTGAAAACAAGAGCAATATCGGCTGAGGATACTTTCTGCTGTTCTTATCCTTTGTGTGGGAGAAGAAAGCAGAAAGTTTGTTTTATGCAAAATCAGAAGAAAGCTTTAAGCTTTTGATTTTAAAATAGTAAACCTTATTATTATCATTATATAGTTAAAACCTCAAAATAATAGCTTATGATAAAACTTTTTTTCCTCCAAAACAATAAAAACATGCAAAAAACCAACAAAACTTAAACCCTGTTGGATCCAAACCTGAAAGGTTTAAACAGAATGGTAAAAATAAATAGAAAGATGTTTCGTACTAAACAGAAAATTTTACAATTAAACATATATGGGGGCAATTGCAAGAAACAGAAAATGCAGGGGGAGGGAGGGGAAATGAGGGAAGTGTAAGCACACGTACACAGGTACAAGCATGTGTGTGTGCTTGCAGAATGGATTAGGAATACATTAAAAATGCAATATACAATTGACTCTTCTGCTGTGATCTTGATAGACAAGGTAGTTGGATAGGGGTTGTCAGACGTTCTGGAAACATTCTAGCTACCTCTACTGAACGTCTTTCCTTCCACAAATACCTCACGTTCCATTTTAGTAAGAAGAGAACTTTTTTGCTTATTTTCTTGGAAAGCGCTGAAATGTACTTAGGCATACACAGTTGTAAGGCTTAGAGCTTAAAGAAAATAATTGGTACCTCATTCAGTAGCATTAGCACTGCTGCTGTTACTACTATGTTTCTGCTAAACAGATATTTTGGTCAAATGCAATGCAGAAGTAAGTTTGCTTTTTATAAATCATAAAGATGATGGAAGCACCTCCATGGATTTCCTGCTAGAACTGTAGAGATAAATCAACAATAACCACCACTATCAAACCAAAGAAAAGAGCCCAGAGAAACTCAAATTTTGCGCCATTATGCCATCACGTGAGAAAATATAACTGAAGTAAACTGGCAGCACTGGGGTTGACACCCTTTCAACATGCCCTCAGTGATGTCTGTCACTGTCCTGACTGATGAACACCACCAGCAAGCTGATGCTTAGAGCTAAATTAGGATGAGGTATCAGTGCACTGAAGGGCACGGCTGACACTCATGTGAGGCTTCTCAAGCAGGAGAAATGGGCTGCCAGGAACCTCCTGAAGTTCAAAGGGAAATGCCAAGTTCTTCCACCAAATGCATAATCCTATGCTGTAGCACAGGCTAGGGAATGGCAAAAAGGCAGCTCTGCAGAAAAGGACTTGAGGCCTCGGTGACCAACAAATTGCACAGGAGTCAGCAGTGCACCCTTGCAGCAGTGGAGGTGGACCTCTTGTTGGGCTGCTTTAGTGCAGGCACAGCCAGTGAGCTGGGAAAGGAATTATTCCCCTCTACATTGTACTGGAGAGGCTACACATGAAATAACATCCTCAGCCCAGGGCCACACAGCCCAAAAGAGACATGGACAAGCTGGACAAAGTTCAGTGGAGGGACGTCAAGGTGGCTGGCAGCTAGAGGACACAATGCTTGAGGAAAGGGAGGTCGGCTTGCTTTGTTTGCTGAAGAGAAAGTCAAGGGGAGAGCTCACTAACTTCCAGTACCTAAGGAGGAATTATAGAGAAGGGAAAAAGCCCTTCTCAGAGGCACAGTAATGAGTTGCATCCTGAGAAATTTGGACTGAGTATAAAAAAAATATTTCCTTTACAACAAAAGTCTTTAAATCCTGTAGCCAGAAAGTTTGTGGAAACTCCACCACTGTGGATTTTAAAGCTTGACAGGTAAAGGCCTTGAGCAACTCTAATCTGACTTTGAAATCAATTCTGCTTTGTAGCAAGAGATTGGACTAGTTGACCTCCAAAAATCCCTGCTGATATAACCTTTCTATGATGCTACACTTCTTTGAATTGATTTATTCCCATGGGAAATTTAACTGTCCAGCATGAAAGAAAAGCAAAAGTTTACAAAATCCTGTAAAACTGAGCAGAACCAATGTGAAATAGAAAATTGTTTCTGTATCACTGTCCTAAACTCCTGATTCATACCCTTATAGCTAATCTAGCTAATGCAAGCACTGCATTATGTGCATAATGATCCAGATCCAGAAAAGCAGTTTAATGCGACAGTATGGACTGGGTCACTCTAGGCTGGGAAAGCAGTGGACATCTATGTTTTCTGCCCTTTCAGTCTCTGAAGATTGATTAAATGCTGTGTCTGAGTGCAAGATTACATCCCGACAGTTTGGCTTGAGGCATGGGAAATCCGAGCCCTATGGAATATCTTGCTCTTTGAAACACAGCAAGGAGCCGCCTGTAGGCTCTCAGCGGAATAAGATTGTGGATCCAGGATCTGAGAAGAGAGCTGCCTGTGCCAGGAGGCAGAGAAGAGTTTTGTGAGCAGAGTTGTGCCTTGGGTCTGCAGTCCTTGAAACAGGAGCGGATAGAAGTGCATAGAGAGCACTCATATTCCTCTCTTCTCACAGGGTTTACAGCCTGCCACCATCTGAAAGTGGGTGTGGATGGTCTTTCTTTCAGAAAGAGTGAGGCAAGGCAGAGGACATTTGCCTCTTTATACATTGGCATGCAGGTTAGGGAGCTTTTGTGGAAGCAGAAGATGTTTTCTCAAAACCAGTACTCTTGCTCCCACTCTCAAGCTTGAAGAGTGTCTCATGTCTGAGGACATGTCTTTATCATTGGTCTACAGCTTTGGGAGTGAGGGACAGAAGGAGGAAGGGAAAGGGAAGCATTCCTGACTCTACTGTGAGAGCTTTTCGATGGCTGAGAGGACATTTTGTTTGATTTTTTTTTAAGGGAGGGAGCAGATTTGGTTTGGGCACATCTCAGTGGGTTAAGTTTTGCAATTAGACATATAGACTTCTAACAAAGACTGGCTTTGTGGTCCTTACCAGTTTTTGACTGGATAATTACTTACTTAAAGATATGTATGCAAGCCAGAGATCATTCGAGATGTGTTTTACTTTTAAGAAACATGTTCACAGAAATGAGTACCCTCAGGCTCAAATATGCAGATCCAGCAATCCAATCCTGACATGAATTTACCCTGTGAGGAGAGGCTTGCTGGTGCTGTGTCTAGGCATATCAAGGATAAGAAGGTTATTAGAAGCAGTCAGCATGGCTTTGCCAAGGGGAAGTCTTGTTTGACCAACCTGATAGCCTTTTATGAAGACATAACCAGGTGGATGGACAGTGGCCATGCAGTGGATGTGGTCTATCTGGACATCATCAAGGCATTTGACACCATCTCCCACAGAATCCTCATAGGTAAACTGAGGAAGTGTGGTCTGGATGACCAAATAGTGAGGTGAGTTGCTAATTGGTTGAAGAGAAGAAGTCAGAGAGTTGTGGTCAATGGGGCAGAGTCTGGTTGGATGCCCGTGTCTAGTGGTGTCCTTCAGGGGTCAGTGCTCGAGCCGGTGCTTTTCAATATATTCATCAATGACCTGGATGAGGAATTAGAGAGCATTGTCATCAAGTTTGCTGATGACACGAAACTGGGAGGAGTGGTTGACACACCAGAAGGCTGTGCTGCCATTCAGAGAGACCTGGACAGACTGGAGGGCTGGGCAGGGAGAAATCTTATGCAGCTCAACAAGGGCAAGTGTAGAGTTCTGCAAGAACTCTTGGGAAAGAATAACCCCATGTGCCAGTACAGGTTGGGGACTGAACTGCTGGAGAGCAGTGTAGGAGAAAAGAACCTGGAGGTTCTGGTGGACAGCAGGATGACCATGAGCCAGCAATGTGCCCTCGTGGCCAAGAGGCCAACGGCATCCTGGGGTGTATCAGAAGGGGAGTAGCAAGTAGGTCAAGAGAGGTCCTCCTGCCTCTCTACTCTGCCCTGGTGAGGCCGCATCTGGAATATTGTGTCCAGTTCTGGGCCCCTGAGCTCAAGAAGGACAGGGAGCTGCTTGAGAGAGTCGAGCGCAGAGCCACAAAGATGGTGAAGGGAGTGGAGCATCTCCCTTATGAGGAAAGGCTGAAGGAGCTGGGGCTCTTTAGCTTGGAGAAGAGGAGGCTGAGGGGTGACCTCATTCATGTTTACAAATATATCAAGGGGGAGTGTCAGGAGGACGGAGCCAGGCTCTTTTCAGCGGCGTCCGTTGACAGAACAAGGGGCAATGGGTGGAAGCTGGAACATAGGAGGTTCCATAAAAATATAAGGAAAAACTTTTTCACTGTGAGGGTGACAGAGCACTGGAACAGGCTGCCCGGGGAGGTTGTGGAGTCTTCCTCTTTGGAGGGATTCAAAACCCACCTGGACATGTTCCTGTGCGCTCTGCTGTAGGTGATCCTGCTATGGCAGGGGTGTTGGACTAGATGATCTTTGAGGTCCCTTCCAACCTCTGACATTCTGTGATTCTGTGATTCTGTGAAGAAATGGCTCCGGGAAGCACCTGAAGGGGACCTACAGGAAAGAAGGGGAGGGACTCTTTTTCAGGGAGTGTAGTGAAAGGACAAGGTATGATGGTTTTAAACTGAAAAGGGTAAATTTAGATTAGATATTAGGAAGAAATTAATTAGTGTGAGGGTGGTGAGGCACTGGAACAGGTTGCCCAGAGAAGTTGTGGATGCCCCATCCCTGGAAGTGTTCGAGGCCAGGCTGAAGGAAGCTTTGAGCAACCTGGTCCAGTGTAAGGAGTCCCTGCCCATGGCAAGGGACTTGGAACTAGATGATCTTTAAGGTCCTTTCCAACCCTTCCTTCTTTTGCTGTATTCCCCAGCACAGGGCACAAGGGAAACTACAACACTGGTTGAACATGTGAATAGTGACTGTGATGAAGAAGAAGGGTGGGAGTAATAGCTCCTGATATTCCCTAGTAATATCAGGAGTAATAGTAATATCTGCTTAATAGCAGATATTAGTTATATAGAGAGAGTTAATAATAATACATAGTGTATATATATAATTAATAGTAATATATAGTAACAGTAATATCTGCTTAAGTGCTTTTCCTAGTAAACTGCTGCCTGTGCTAATGAGTAGTTCAGTGTTATGTGGTTGTCCTCTGTTTTGGCAGTGGCAGCATAAACCAGAGATATTTCCTTCTCATGAAATGGGAAGCTTAGCTGTGGAAGACTCTAGATAACTAGCTCCATCGTGTTTTAGTCTTTTTAAGTTGACTAAATTAAACCCTGATTCCACTTTACGTACTAGACAGTGTATTTTCTTAAGTAGCAAACTGAACAGAGAAATACTGTCTCTGCTAGAAAATGCTTAATCTACTAATGCCCTATGACCTCAGTAATAAATTATTTCAGGTTTGGGATGCCAAATACATGTTTGATCTGACTAATAAATAATACTGTGTAAACTGATTTACTCCTTTGCAATAGCTTTATGCAACATTACCAGATATTTTCGATGCTTCTTAGAAACTTGGATATATTTATTGATTTAAGCCAATAACAATGAACTTACCTGCAATCGTTAGGTTTTTTTCCAGAAGAAGATGGTCCAAGATGGTTGTTTAAGAGACGGGAGTGTAATCCATGCAGTCTTAAGTTTGCATTTTCGTGAAAGTGTGTCCTTACTTCCAGGTTTCTATCAAATCTGCTTATGTTCTTCAAAACATGATGTACTGCATCTTTTCCTTTGGAGAGGTGAAGCCCCAAACCTATCAAACGAGGCAGAATATGAATTAAGATAAGCAAGGATATATTTTTGAAACCTACCATCACTGGGCTTCAAGCTCTAACTTGCCCCAGATATTCTGGCAGCTTCAAACAACCTGAAAGTTCATTATTTCTTTTCAATTTATAAAAGCTGCATTCACTTTATAAAGCAGAAGATAATCCTTGTGAGTTAAGATAAATCCGTAGACAGTGCTCATTTTAGTTTTAATTCTAATTACAATCTGCGTGTTTATTATGGAAAATGTAAATTGTATGATTTAGTCTTTCATATTGCCAACACTGTCCATGTTATTTCTGTATTATAAGTTTGACTTTCACATATATAGCAATATAAAAAGGATTATTAACTTAAATCCTATATTACAAATACTGATCCATACAGTGAAGAAATCACACTATAGCAGTTAAATATATAGGGGCACAGAACTTTTCTCACCACAGTCAATAGAAATTTAGCCATTAACTTAAATGAAAGCAAGATTAGGTTGGTATTCTAAAAGAGGTAAAACATATTTTTATAGCTACAGTTAATGACAACGTCAAAGTGAAAATAATGAGTCAAATCATTCATTGTGTACAGCTCCCACTGCTATCTAAAAACCCACCCAAACCAAAAACTCTTGTTGTTAATAGCATTTATGTCATCAGTCAGAACATCTGTAGAAGGTAATAATTGCTTCAGCTTGGATCTAAACTTCAGCTTGGATTTAAACTTCATCTTGGATTTAAGTCCAAATTGCAGTTAGCAGGGGCTCACCTTCATCCATCTCAGAGATATCAAAACTCCGCAAGCTGCTGGGACTTGTGCCCATGAGCTCCCCATCTGTGAGGAGCTCGATGCAGCAGAGGGGCTCTGGAAGTACCAGTCCTCACCAGCCAGAGCTGCCTGTCTAGTTGAGTACTCACTAGTGCTCCTAAAAAGAGATTATGCTGTTCCCTTTGCATTCGTATACCTAAGGTTGAAAGCTCTCACCTTGAAAATTAGAAACCAAGGTTCAATTCTGTCCTCTGCTGTGGCCATGATAAAGGATTGATTGGCCTAGGTCATAAACTAGCACATAAACTAATCTGGAGTGGAAGGGCCCTTCCCCCTTGCCGCTGAAGCAAAGCCATCACACACAAAAGGAAATGAGAAGATGAAAAGTGAGCACAAAAGAGCCCACCTGTACATGCAGAAGTATCTATAGAGTCATCTAGAAGTGAGGTGAAGGAATCTACAGAAGAGGTTTCTTGATAATGGCTCTCACAGGTGCATGAAACTTATTCAAGACATCTTCAACAAGAAGCACTAAGGCTTTCCAGCTTTGTTTTTCCTTAGCTATTCTATGCAATCAGCTTAAATGAACATGTAGCAGGTTTCTCTGTGAGGTGAAAAATTAGAGTTTGATTTACATGGGCTACAGCAGAGAAACGAATTCTCTTTCCCATAGCCAGTACTCTGACTTTGACATGGTGTTATACTTTCTGATCACATCAGTATTTTCAACACTTTGAACACAGATTTCTGCCTCCATCCCTATCTGAAGTAAACTTGTGTAACTTCTCTCTTAAATTGTTGGTAAAACCAAGGACTAACTTGATAGCTTCCTAGAATGGCAGCAGTGGATCTAAAGCAAAGGCCAGGAGCTACTGGGAAACGTCAACAAGACTTGGCAGAATTGGAAGTTAAATGCTTGCTCCCAGCTCTGTGCAGACTCCCAGAGCCTGTTAGGCATTTTATATTTTTGCAGAACAGTGCCTGTCTTTGCAGTGCAGGAGATGAGGCAGTCTATTCATCCAATATGAAGAAAATATGGCAAAATCCAGTATACCTAGGAGGAATCAAAAAATACCAATGCTTTCTGCCTCGAGGAAAAGTTTGAAATTAAAAAAGAACCAAACTGACTTTTTTCCTGTCTTTGAAACCAAACAGTAGCAAAAGGTTTTTCTGATAGTTGAAAATGCCTTTTATTCAAATCTTATGGACATTGATGAAGAAAAGAGTGGGTGGTGGTGTATTCAAAGCACATCTTGTCATATCTAATTGGCTATATAAAGAAATCAAATAGCCTACTTCTTCAAAAATAAATGGCACATTAATAAGAAATTATTATTTTATTGATAGAGCTGACTATTGGCTAGGAGAAAAAAAAAATAAATTGTTCTTGAAGCTAATCAAGAGCCAGATTTTCCAAAATGTTACAGAGAACAATTGTCAGTCAGCTGTCTGAAACACCCCTAAACTGATTGATTTAATAGAAACAATATCATTATAATAAACCATTGTCAAAGAATACATCTCATCGTTTGAAAAATCATGACTGTGACTTTATTTTGTAACTCCATGATTTGTCTTGGGTATTTTTAATCTAGCAAATGGAGACCATACTCTTATGATAAAATTCTAGCCAATTGACATTATATCTTAATTATTTTTGTAATAGATTCATTGCAGAATTTCTTCAAGTAAGAAGTTATTGTTTAATTTCTATGATGAATGTGCTCATTTCATGACTATTACGTTAGTGGAGAGTATACAATTTGTATTAACATGCATATGTCATTAAAGAATACATTGGTTTCCAGCTGTCTTCAAACAAAAGCAAGCCTATAAGATACTGATTTGCTTTTGCGACATCTACTCATGTGGATAGTTCCAGTTAATAGTCATGTGAGTAAGAATTACTTAATTCAATCTACAGTTTTCACATTTATTTTGCTTTGTTTTGCCTGATTTTTCTTTCGTGTTCATTCTCCTAGAAAACATACACAAAATTTTTTCTTGAGATTGCTTTCATAGTAAGATTAATTTTGATGTTAAATACAAACCAAAAGAGCAACATTTCTTGCCTAAAGAGGATTAATATTTCTGTGATGTAAGGAACAATCCCGCACTTCTAGGAAGACTGAAGGGAGGACCTAGCAATAGGTCTTTCATTCTTGAAATCCCTTAATGTTAATTAACTCCTATAACAAACAAAGGGACTGAACATTTACAAGATGAAAAAAAGGGACCACAGACTTTTAGGATTCCAGGCCAAATTAGTAATTCCTGTACATTCTGCTGTCCTAGCTGCCAGGAAGTCCCTGCCCCCATAGTCATGGGCCTTCCAGATCCAGCGAGTCCATTGCTCCCATGTCCATCCCCAAGGATTACCTTTTGTCGTTCTTGCTTCAAGGCTCATTTAGATTTACAATTCTGGAAGATGTGGGCTTCAGCTGGGCAAAAAAAAAATCTATCTATCTTAAATTGCTGCGGCTCAAATGTGCTTCTAGTTCAAAGATACAAGGCCAAAGTCATGAGGAAGAGAGTGTTTTCAGTAATCCTTGTGACCCCTGATCTAGAGTAGGATATGCTTTATTTCACTGCATCACCTTGCAAGAAACTCAGGGCACAAAGGGGCTCTGCAGAAAGATACAGACAGCAAGGTCTGTCTCAAAATGGCAGCAGTACATGATTATGGTTTTCCTCAACAACAGAAGGTGTCAAGAAGCCTGATTTCCATAGCATAGACTAAACTTCAGTTACCAAAACAGGATTTAGTGCCGAATTTCAGAACTGTGGCTGTGAACTTGACACTCAACACTCACTTAATCCTGGTAGCGCTTTTACCAAGTACCTCCTTTTTGACACAAAATTCTGGGAAGCTGGGGTCTAATGAAGAACAATGCCTCAACCACCTGAGGGGACCTTAATTTCCAGGTTTTCAAATCAGGCTTGTTTTGACATTTTATCTTCCATTAAATTAATTTCTCTACTATTCCACCACTTGCACAGGAAGAGGTAAAAATAGGTGTAAGTAATATCAGCCTGGAGGAAAGATTTCCTACTCCTTAAACAAATACTAGATACATGCAAACACTGACACCTCATGTACCTCCCGCATTCCAGAGAAAAACAGCCATCTATGTCCATCTCATACAAGGAAGAAATATAGGTTTTACTCTCAAACAGGAGCCTTACCTGTCAGATCCAGGGTCACTGGAGTCCCTGGCTTTGATTCAGGCAGCAGGACCTGAGCTGGGGGATGAGATCCAGACACCCCTCCGTGCCTGAGGTTACCTATTAGTTGTTCTACGCAGCTTCCATTCCCGTTGCAGAACACCATCCTCCCTGACCTGAAATACCAACCTCTTTTTTTTTTGCACAAATGGTGCCAAGTGGTGGGGTTTGGTTTCCACGCAGGTGGCCAGGCACCTCAGGGTTACACATTTTGGCACCAGGTCTATGCTTTTTAACAGAGCAGAGTCCTGTTTGGTAAACATTTGCCAGGATAGACATAAAGCAGTTGTGGTTCCTCAGTCATTTGTTTGAATGACTAAGTCTCTGATAAGTTTCCAGTTGCCTTGATGCTGGTCGATTTTAGTGGAAGCTTTCAGCAGCTTTCAGGATAGGACTGCATTAAAGAGCCAGCTCATGCATATGCAGCTAGTGGTAAATAAACAAGTAGCCCTCTAATTAAAACACATCTAGGAAAGTCTAAACTAATTTAACATCTAAATGACTGAAGATAAAGGGGTAAGGGAAACCCAGAAATATTAGCCTTTTAAAAAATTGTTTTGTATAAGAATTGTAAAATGCCTGGAGACAAACATCAAGGCATCTAGCATGAAAAACCAAATGAAAAAAATTCTCTGAGACAAAGTTATGGAAAGATAAAAGTCTGTGTGCGCTGCAAGAGAAAAGACATGGCAGAAACGTGCTCAGCTTCCCCAACATGCTATTAACATCCGAGAAAAACACTACTGAAATGTTACAAACTAATTAAATCAGGCATACAAGGCAACCAATGGGAATAAATTATTATGCAAATGCAAGATTTTCGCTGCATAGAGCAACTGCTAGGAGCCAGTGTGGTGGTAAGCAATGAGTGAGGTCGATGTGGGGCTGCCTGGGAGGTGACACTCTCACCAAGGGACCCTGGCACTGCAGCGTCGTGCTCGGGTGTGGGTGGACCTGGTCACAGAAACTGAGGTAGAATCCCACAGAAGGGAAGATAGGAAGGAAAAATGTAACTGAGACTTCCTACGAAGGAAAAAAGAAACTGATGCAGGACTGCTAAAGCAACAGTGCCATCTGCCGCATGGTCCCCTCTGGAAGCAAGCTGGTTTCAGCTGTCTCCTGCTCTGCTGCAACGATAGCAGCAAATCTGAGAGCCCCCATGTAGCGCTGAGCTGAAGAGGACAGGATGAAACTCAGCCATTCCTCCAGCCTGGCCGTTGTACCCAAATGTGTACACAGCCTTCTGAAAAAAAAAAAAAACAAACATTTCTGGACTGCTCTTGTTAGAGATATTGCCCATTTAAAAGAAAAAGAAAAAAGATTTCCTCTCTCTAGGCATAGCAGGACCCTGTGCTCAGACACTTGTGAAGGATCAGTCGCTATAAAGCAGTCCATCAGCAAGACATACCTCGTGAATGGGTGTAAGCAACCAAACAGCTGCTGTCCAGTCTCTTTCCTATGATGTATTTCTGTCACCTTGTGAAAGGGCTTTCTGTTACTCATGCAAACCTGGTGTCAGTTTCAACACACGTATTTCTGCACAGCCCTTCTCACAGTGTTCATTGCATCTCTGAATGCCTTGATACATTGTATTAACTGAAGCAATTATAACAGAAAAGTCTAATCATTATGACGGTTTATGATTCCTTTCATCATAGCTCTCAAAACTAATTTTGAAGGATTGAACTGGACAGAACTCATAAAATACAAATGTAGCCACTCCATGCACAATTCTGGTGGATTTAAGTCTGTAATCCACACATCCATGCTTACGCAGTCAATATTTTTAGCATTTACTCGAACACCCTTACTTTTTTTAAGGGTTCCCCAAAATCACACCCAGGACAGAGTAGGAATGGAGTTTTCATAAAACGATTCCCCATCTCATGACTCCTTCTGTATGATCAACTTACTACTTAAGGACATTTTGCAGATTGGATAGCGCAACATTGTTAGCCTGGGAGGTGTTGTGTTTAATAGGTCCCATTAAAAAAAATTCTCTGTACTAAGACATCCCTCTGCAAACATGTTTGTAGGCAAAAGGCTACTCCTGGCATACTTCAGTATCTACTCATTTTCCTCATTTAGACCATTGCTCAAACACCTATTCTTTTTGCACAAGCGATACAGAATCCCTATGATTTGTCTGTAGTGGGTGTTAAACTTCAATTTTCTGTAAAACTGCAGACTTCCAAGCTGTCCTCTACATCCTCTGCTACTGTTCCTAGACTCATTAATGACACATGGAGGTGAGGCTTTTGGAACTAGACAGTGTGAGATTCTGGAGCAACAGATGCTCGACAGTAACTCAGATGCTTCATATTGCAGACCTGATCCTTCCAATCAAAGGTCTAAATTTGAATTTCAGAATGGGATAAAACTTGTGATGAAGTGTTTGCTACAAAGAGAGATGAAAATTTCAAGAATTGAAGTCAGCTCCTGCATGGGTTCAAAATAGGAATCCCAGTCTCTCCTGGTGATGGATGAACACACACTCCATCACTAAAGTACCTGAGTCACCCCTGTAGGACACATAGGCTGCCTCAGGGATGCATTTCTTGTGACTTTCTAGCTCTTTTTTTTTTGGCTTCTTGGAACTTTATGTGATTACTTTAGATTGGAATAGCTATAAGATCTGGAGTCTTCACAT
Source organism: Trogon surrucura (assembly GCA_020746105.1). Classification (NCBI taxonomy): domain Eukaryota; kingdom Metazoa; phylum Chordata; class Aves; order Trogoniformes; family Trogonidae; genus Trogon; species Trogon surrucura. The sequence goes on along the minus strand of CM036619.1, from coordinate 55,492,336 downwards.
TAATTATTAACCTTGGTATCTGACTCCTATATTTTAAGATCTACAGCTCTGAAAGAGGAGTCACTGCTGGCAGTAGCTACCTTGGGAGGTTGAAATTTATTATAAATCAAACTAATCTATACTGTCTCTTGCTCAGGAAATTGAATTCTGGGAGTTTGTGAGAGTCAACTCAGAGCTGACTGAGACTCCTAATACACATAGATGAGGGACATTTGCATTGAGATAAGAAAAATCTCTTGATCTGATTCTCATTACAAATCAAATTTAGCCATTCTGGAATTCAATCTACCATATTTAAGTTAGTTAGTAGGGCCTTCAACAACAAAGAGTAGAGATTTTGTTCTTTAAAAATAGATGCAACAAGATTATCTGTTAAAAATAAGAGATACTAATTTTGTGCATATTCAGCCAACAGATACTTGTAATCGAAGACTGATAACAAGTTCCCATTATTTGGTTATGGGCCTCTTGCTGGCTGAGGTCCCACAGAGGCAATTTTTGAGAGAGTTCTTTGTACCCATGAGCTTAATCAGAAACAAGACTCAGCTCTGTATTTTCCTCCACAAAGTCAATGGACTAAACTCATCAAAGTCATAGGGTTAAATTTAGCTCAATGTGTCTTTGTTGAAATGTTTATAATGCAAATGGTGGCTGTTCACAAGAGAAGTAACACAGAGTCTGTAGATGGATTTGTTTCTTTGTCACCTCACTGAGCAGCTGGAAGGTATCTCCAGAAAGAAATATAATATATGTCTTCTCATGAGTCTGAAAAAAACCCACCCACATATTGTGTATATTCTTCGCCACTCATTTTCAAGAAGATGATGAGCATCTTTGTGCCATGCTTATTACCTACAATTAAGCACATTATTAAGAGCATTACTAAAAGCTCATAGATGCAAGTTATTCTAGCTAGCACAATAAAAACTAAATAAATAAAGTCATGAGCATTCCCTCTGAAGTCAGAAGATTCAGCATTTGCTCTGCCTTACACCTGCTGTGGGAAAGCAGCTGAATTTCAGCAGGGTCTCTGCTGGAAAGAGGAGCGGTGGGAACTGCCTCCGAGAAGTGAGGAACCATTGCAACTCCTGCCAGCCATGACACAGGACCCGTGGCAGGCACCTTTGTCACAGCACATGCCTCCAGGGATCCAGTTTGCCCGGAAACAGCTTCTTGCTGCCAGCAGCCCTCTGCTTGGGATGAAGGTATCTGACACTGACATTAAGTGAACAAAACTTTTTGAAGCAACTGGATCCCAGTGCCATGGGCACGGTCTACGTTAGAAGCAGACAGTGGGGGAACTCAGGCAAGGCTTGGGGGGATGCGTTAAGCTGTTAGCTCTGTCTGTTCCTTTGACTAAACCCATGTGAATGCTGGTTCAGCTCCTCTGGCTGCTGCTGTGTTTTGTCAGCAGTGAGTTAAATTCTCAGCACAGACAAGGCTGAAGAGGTGAATGTTTCTTGATTTCCAGCTTTGCAAACACCTTTGACCAGCATCTCAGAGTATGACAGCCTGAGAACATATTAATGAGCAGCTACTGCCCAACGGGAACTGTTATATCAGCATTTCTTCTCTCTCTGTTGTTTCCTGCCGCTGTCCTGAGTGGTGGCACAGAGGTGCATGAGCAGCTCAGATGACTGCAGCAGCACAGGTATTTAAAACAGCCAGGAGGGCTTGGGATACCGAAGCAAACACCCTAACCTTGGAATGACAGCTCTCTTTCATCTGGAAATGGGTTTATGAATATAGCATTTGTGTTTATACCATCAAGTAGAAATGATAACATAATGGAATGGCAATTCTGCTGTTATTCTACAGCTATGAAAGCACATAAACTGAAAGGCCAGGAGAATGATTCTTTTGCAGTTAACCTTAATTCCTCTACAGGTAGAAAGGTGAAATGGGAAGCTGGAAATGGACCTCTGCAATGCCCTATTTGACCTATGGGAATCTTTCACAAGAAGAAGAGGTGGGTACACTGTGTCAGAAGTTATATACAGTGCTAGTGATATATTAGGCAGGAGATAATAAGCCTTTCAGGGATTCCTAAATGTATTACTTGTTAATTTAGGAGGTACCCTGGGTGCAACTTATGAGGTAGTAGTAATTTAGAAGGTATCATGAGCAACTCTGCTTGCTGGAGGGCTGAAATGTAAATCCCATTGTTCAACAGGGAGAACGAAAATGCTCCTTCCATTAAGTCTGTGATCTGTCCTTCACTCGCCATGGGGAATAGCATAATTTAGAAAGCTGCCTTCCAGGATGTCGAACAATCATGCCTCATCAGTGAGATCTCTAGATTAAAAATGTGAACATTTTTACATTACTAGAGGGATTATTATATCTTTCTTAATATTTCATATATTTGACATTGAACTACCAAGTAACAAGAATAATGTATTAAAATGCCTCTCTAGTCATATTATTTGCCTGCTTTCATGTAATAAGACTCTAACTGCATTTTTTCAGTGATACTGTACAGTGGGTTGATTTATGTTTTGTAGTGTCAGGCTGAGAAAGGACTTTAAAACTGACTGTCATAGCCAGTCCAGACTTATCTCCGAGTTTCCATGGATCCTGAAACACAATCTCCTCGGAAGCAGAAGAATATTTGTATATTTCCCTTAAATGCAAAACTGAATCAGCATCACCTTCCATAGAGCTGGATGCACCTTCAGGCACTCAGCAATAAGCAACAACATTATTTTCAGCCCTGATTGGTTCCTTCCAGAACTAGTGGACAAATTTTACTATTATGGTGTTACTGTATCTTATACAATAACACTCTGTGAACACCACTTCCAGCTGCCTTCATTTCTGCATGCCTACAGTTCCCACTGTACTCAACAGGAGGTGAGGCCTGTAGGAGCAGTTCCCTTGGTCCTGCTTTGCTGGGCTGAGTACCCCATGGGAGGAGAGATCTCCCCCCCAAAAAATCGCCTGACAGTCATGGCAGGGCAGTGCTGAGCTTCACCTCACACATGCACATCAACTAGGTCAGTCCAAACCAAGCAAACAAATTTGTGCTTCTTTACTGGATCCTGTTGACTTCCTTTTCTTTATGCTACCTTTCTTCTTCCTGTCCTGAAATTAAAGTGAGGACCTCTCTGTGAACACAGTAAGTGTTACCTCTCTCTGTAATTGTGGCTACGCATCGTTGCTCCAGCCTCACTCTGCAGCTTCCCATTTAAAGGACTGACACCAAAGGGTAGGAGTCTATTACGCACAGGTGAAAGGGAGTGAGACGGGCATATTTTTACAGCAGGAACAGAAAACTAGACATAAATCTGTCTGCAGCACATGGCAAAATCTGGGGCTAGACAAGAAAATCTTTTCTTGCTTTTGTATGTTTCTAAATCATTCTGAACCAATGTGACAACCAGGGGGACCAAAATTCCTCACTTCCAAAATGCAGGTAGCAGATGGAGTGAATTTATATAGAGCTTCACTCTATATAATAGGAGGGCACTTCTGGAGAATAAGTCAGGAGAGGACAGGATTTCTTGTTTGTTCACAGTTGTGAACAGACTCTTTCCTACTCCTTTAACATTCACAATTGCCCTTCAGTAGCTGGTCAACATAAATGTTCATCTAGAACTGTAGTGGAGACTGAGGGTTTATGATCTACAAGGACACAGACAAATGCCACTAGGTGCAAAGTGTATTCTGCTCTTCAGGCTAGTTACTGCTTCTTGACACTTGTTTGCCGTATTTCACTTATTTTATTTGTTGGTTGTTGTTTTTTTTTGTTGTTGTTGTTGTTGATTTGGGAGCAGGAGGGTTGGCTTTTTGGGTTGTTGGGGTTTTTTTTTGTTATCCTCCTGTGCAGTTAATGAAGACAGGCCTCTGCTAATGATTAACTTGTTTTGGAGGGCAAATTCAGAAAAGGACGGTTGAACTGGCATCAGTCAACCAGTCAACTTTAATTAAAAATGTTGAAACTCATTAATAAGAAACAAAGAAGCAAAACAAAAAAAAAGGAAGGAGAGTGAGTAGCAATAGAAAAGAGAGAACATAATAAAACAAGGAGGAAAGACTAATGAAAAGAAAAAGGCAACAGAATTAATGGGAAAATGCAGATAACTAGTATAGAAGAAACTGTACATGAGCTGTACTGGCTTCTTACTAAAGTAACCAGATGTCTAGTGGTAACCTCTAAAGCGGCAATCCTTTTCCCCTTGCCCCACTTACATCTATTAACTATCTGATATTTTAAAATATGCTGTTGCTAGTATGAACTATGGCAAGGCAAGCGTGAGCGTTTCTGTGGTATATTTGTTGTTGAATATACACACAAGCCTAAGTCAGAATAGCCAACTGCTTGCTTGGGGAGCACAAGAGAGAGGGGGACTATTGCAGAAGTCCAAGTTTGATGATTCATCACCTGGTAACACTGGCAAGTGAAAATTGATGCTTATCTTTATCCAAATCGAGACTATGCTAAATTGATGTAAATGTAAAAGTGACTTACTGAGAAGAGCTATTAGCTTCACAGATAAGTCTGGAAATGTCACTGCTTTGCAACATATTAGCCTAGCTAAAGAACATTAAATAGCTTCTCTAATGGACACCTGATACACTAGAGAGAATTCTGAGTCCCTGGTGAATTTCTACTTCCTCCCCTAAGGCTGGTCCTTATGAGGATTTGGAAATGCTGGATGAATATTCTCGCCCACACACTCCTGAACTCCAGTCCAAAGAAGACAAAAACATCTTAACTGCTGTATAGTCCTAAGTCTGAGACAAATGAGAAATAGATCAAATCGAACCCTGACAGGGGCTTTGCGAAACTGAAAACTTACCAAGTCTAGCTAAAAGCATTAATTTGCTTGATCTTCTCCAAGTCCTAAGGGATCATTTGGGCCAGAGCAACCTCTGGTCCTCCAAACAGGACTAGAAAATGTAGTACCTGTTTTCATACACTGTAAGAAGAGGCCACTGAGACTTATAGTAAAGATCATTACATTAACTTCTGTAAATAAAATATGTAGGTTAAAGAGAACGGTTAAAACATACATCAGCTTTTGATAAACAACCTATTACTAAAGTTATTCTGAATTTAAACCAAAGTTTGAACCAGCTGTGTTTCACCCCCTGTCTCTAGGAGTAGCCCAGACAACCGGGTGTGAAAATTCTCTGAACTTTTCCATTTGAGCCTTCTACAAAAATTCAGAGCTAACCGAACTCCCAAAGTATGCAATTTGGTCTTAGGTGTCTACATATTCTCAGACAGATCAGGACGTCTTTTTGCTGTTTGATAAGCTGAAGTATGCATTTCAAATAGTTCACTGCAAGAGCTACCCAAGTTTTAGTGACTAACAGAAAATCAACGTATCTGCTTGTATCATTATTGACCAATAAAAAAGACCACATCCAAATTCTTCGATATTTTAAATTCCCACAATGCTTAGTAGAAGTCCCAATGAACTTTGTGATATCTAATACTAAAAAACATCCAGAAAAACTAATGTACGAGAAATTCAAAGGCAATGTAATTTTCCACCATTTAACTTCTGCTTTGATGCTAAATTACCAGAATTTTGTTTGCAGAGGAACATGCTACTTTTCAGTCAACTCACATTTATTCCTCAGTTGTTACATTGCAAAGCATTGTAAAGACCTCCCAAACACCTCCAAACAAATGTACACACAAACAGACACATACACATACACACACACACACACACACACACACACACATATGCTTAGAGGGTGGGGCTCTTTTTAATGAGTTGAATTCAAGGTTAGTAATTCGGCAACTTAATTTGTATGTGGGCAGAACACAAAAGCACAGCATGAAAATCTATTCTTTACAGTGTTATTTTCCAACTGGAAAGAAAAGGTAAGTGTGCTGAAGAATATACAGGACCCTTGTGCACAAAAATGGCTGTGCAAAGGCATTGTCTTAACCAAGGCACACGCGATGGAATGAATTTCCTAAAGTGAGGGTTTTATTCTTTCGGATTCTGCAGCTCTCCTGCCAGTGACATTCACAAGGCACTTATATTACTCTATGTCGGAAACTTATCTGCTTACAAAGGCAAACAATTTTGGAACCTCTAATACCCCCTGTTGTCCCCTATGAGGAAAATATGTATACATGCATGGACAGATACAAAACCCCGTATACACACACAGAGACTTCCATTATGCTTTTAAAAACAAAAAGGACAAAGAACAAGTAAGGAAAGTATACTGAAAATAACTTTGTTTTCTAGATGAAAACAATTTTTTTACCATAATGGTTTGCTATTGTTCACTTTGTAATTTCTTTTATCAGATTTTGTAATACTGTTTCTAAAAAATGCAGAGACTTCTTTTAATGTGTCCTGTTTATCTTTGTCTTGAGATGGAGCATTTTAATAGTTAGGGAAAAGGCATCTTCTGCCATTGGAAGCATTTAGCACAGGGCATTGTAGGTGTGTTGGTGTTTCTCTGATGTATCTTCCACTCCTCAGCAAGCCTGGATTTTGTATTGAGAGAGTGATTCATGTCCTGCACACCCATGCTGCAGAGGCAAGGCCATGCAAAGGAAGGTGTTTGTACCCTACAGCCTCACTGACTGTGCCTCAGATGCCTAAATGAGGCTGTAGATTTCTGGGGGCTCTCTCTGGCCAGCAGGGAGAGACCCCAGAATGACATGGGGCACTGCAGCACCATTCCTTTCCCGGTGCCTCCCAAGACTAATTTGTCCATGTCTTTCTATAAACCGTGGACACAGTGTCCGGAGACTAATTCCTCTCTGAAACCTCCGAGGCAGGTGCATAAAGTTGATGTTGTGAGTGGGACACCTGTTTTGAGTAGGTTACCCATCACACAGCTGATGGTTGTAGAGCCTGCCAGCCTGCCCTGTCCTCCCCTTCTTGCATGGTGGGTGAGAGATTGGACCCTCGGTATATTTTCACACCCACCCACACCTGGCAACACTGGTTTTACAAGATGGGAAAAGCAATTTGTTGCTTCTGTGAATACACCCATGACGTAAAAGCTGGAGATCAGGAAAAAAAGGATCAACAAATATTTCCCTCAACAAGTTGCATCAAAAAGGAAAGAGACTTTTTTTCTTTTTCTTCTTTTTTTTCCTTTTCTTTTTCTCCTTTTTTTTATGGCTGAAAAGTGGAAATTAAAAACAGGCTATCCATCAATGAATTTATGGTATGTGAAATTCCTCTGAGCCCTAGGAAAGCATAAAGCTCTGCCCTTTGGTCTTCTTTTCAGTCTGCCTGGGTAAGCTCACTTTATGAGGCAGCATAATTTGCAGTGACCTTTTCTGAAGCTGTTGCTACACTTCCTGCTTCACTGGAAACCACCTTTTTAGCCACGCATGACGTGACTCCACATATATCCGAGTGTAAATTCCAGGCTTTGTAGTTAAACCCTTCACATTGATCCGGTGCGGTAGGTTGGGGTACCGGCACAGGACTCTGTCAGGACCTCTGAGCTGCAGAGGACAGTGCTGACGTGTGCTTTTGGAAGGCTCTTTGGCCCTCGTTGAACCACAGACAAACTCACAAAATCAATGGGGGCAGGGAATGAAGGAAGAATCTAAAAGTAATAATGTCAGCAGTCTGTTCTGCTCTGGACTATTGGGAGGGAGAAAAAAATATTTCTTACGTAATTCCCACCTTTAAAAAATTCTTTATATGAATTTATTTTCCTATTGGGACATTCAGGGTGTCCAGATAACTAATATATTTCTAAGGAAAGCTGTTTCAGTGTCTTTTTTTTTTTTCATTTTTTTATAATTATTATTCTGCATTACACCTGTGCAGAGAAAGGATTATGCAATTTTATAAAAGGATTTTCAAACTTACCCCACATGTGAATATTAAAGTGTAGCTCTGTCCCAACATATCTAAACTCTCATGCCCATGTAGACATCTACTGAGTTTTTAAATATATAGAATGGTAAATGTATATATTCTCACATAAGTGCAGGCCCTTCTACAGTCAGTGGAAGTTCTCCTTTGGCTGCAAGTGTTTAAGGATTTCATCTCCTATATGTGTGGCCTGCAGAAGCACATGTGACATAATAATATGCGTATTTTCTTAATAATTTAGAAATTATTATGTATTGTTATTTTTATATAATTATTTTCATGCATATTAGTTATACGCAATAGAACTGTTCAAGGCAGTCCAAAATAGTCTTTAAACCACTTAAGAATTTCTGTTTGAAAATTATGCAGCAAATTTACCCCTGGAATTTGGTGAAATCATACTGACCAGGTGTTCAGTTAATTTTCTTTGGTTTCTTTCTCTATGTTTCATTATTTACTTTTATATATTTCTCATGTGGTGAAGACTTTTGAGGCTTCTTTCTTTCTTTGCTTAAGCATAAGTACCACTGAAGTATCATTATTTTTCTACTTGTGAAAATTATAAGCAGCAAGAACCTCCAAAGACCAATTTCCAAGATGCACTAGGGTGGCATTTCAAAACAGATTTTCTCAGATTCTAAAGATGTCCTGCTGGGACATCACAATGGATTTGGGGAAGTCACTAGTCATAAGCTGCTTAAGGAAGTTTGCGCATGTAGCAAGTCTGGCCAGTAGCCCCAGAGCAGTAGGTGCAACATATCTCAGCTTTAACTTCCAGTGAGGTGTTACAGCAACACTTCAAGTTAAAATGTTTTCTTTTCAGTCAAAGGTTGAAGTCACTAACTTCAGTTAGGCCAAGAGCCCAAAGCTTTCCACTTTTCAAAGGCTTTGCTTGTTGACTAGAATTTAAACTTTCCACAAATTGCAGCTTTCTTTTTGATTTAAAATTAAAATAGATGGAATCTCTTCACCTCATCAAATGTACCACCAGTTTATTTGATGATAGCTTGGGAACAAATTGTGGAGCCCTGTTTTATATTACATTTATCCCAAACATTTGGCCCCTGACTATGTTCTTTCTACTTCATTTTCCTGCTTTACCCTTTGTTTTGTCCACATCAAGAATTTTTCTAACCTCTTTGAGAGCTTCTCTGAGTGACAGCTGTAGAAAAGTCATCCTGCCAAGAGAGTATCCTTTTCCACGAGTGGATCCCACTTTTTCCATTCCTTTGAAGAACACCATCACCAATAACAACAAAAATAGTAGATGCATCAAAAGTTATGCTGCTGTGAGGCTTAGGAGGAGAAAGCTTCTGTGAATACTAGAAACAAGTGTGACAATCTGCATATAGTTCTCTGAAAGATTATGTCAAAATCATGTTATTTAATATATGCATAAAAGCGGTGCTGTCATCATATATTATGAGATATAACTTCAGTCCCCACAGTGTTTCAGTTCCTGTTTTCCCTGTCATCTGTACAGCCAATATCAGATGACAACACTGAGATCCACCAGTTCTTTGCTAATGCCCTACTCAAAACTAGGGCCAGAGTGTGACATCATGCTTTCTATCTCCTCCCTGCTCCTCTTGCTTGCTTTCTCTATCTTGCTTCTTCTCAGATGTAAATACATATCTGTCTATCTGTCTGTCTCTCTATCTGTCTGTCTCTCTGTCTTTCTATATTTACCTCTCATGCATATTTTCTATACATTAACAATGATATATAGTCTTATCTTTTTACAAAAATAATTCAGAACACTATCCTTAGTTATGTGAGATCATTTTTTGTATCTCTGAGAAAGCTATTTATAAGGGTCTTGACTGAGGAATGAAAGAGAGACTAAAGCCATTCAGTACAAATTATCTTCTTAATGATAAAATCTGAATTATACATTAAAGTACCATTTATTCAATAAATGTTTTTATTCTGTTTTAAAAGACAGAGACTTCTATGTGTTTCATATGCTTGCAAAGGTTTATTAGCTTGAGTAAAAGGTTATTACTATTCAATTGAATAATTGAATTTTAAATTATTGGTATTGCACTTCATATTATAACTGCTTTTTCAGACGCACTTAATTATGTCAAATTTGCCTTCTAATCCCCTGTCTGGAGACCATTTTCTTGAATCACGCCGTATTTCCCATGCTTGGTAGTAGTCTCCTAATGAGCACACACAGTCCAGTCTCACATATTCCATGTATATTACTGTGCAGACCTCTTCTAGTCAGATCATATTGGAGGCTATCTGGTGTCATATAATCCTGGATACTGATACATGGAAAATCTTTTCAGGTGATAAATGCCATAAGCATCTAATTTTCCTGTAGGGCACTATTGAGGGACTGCAGTGTTTACGCGAATACCAGACATAGGGATATGAAATGGACATTTCAAAAAGTTAATAATCTGTGCTTAATCCCCTCCAAGAATTATCTGTCTATAAATAACCGCAGCTTGATTTCTTGTCGTTAATTGAATCACATATTAATTTATTGTTCATTAAAAAACTTGGAACTTTTTTATAAATCTCACTCCATGGGTGAAATAAATACATATAAAGCTTCATTGTTTGTTTATTTGCTTTGTCTGTTTGTTTACTTAATGCTTGAGCACATGTGCCCTTCTAAAAGGTTTCTCATTTGCTAGAAACATAAGATTTGTCCTTGACTGCATACTTGAAAACTACAGTTCCTGGGCGTAACACTGAAATTCTCGATTAAGATAAGAAACAGTACACAGAGCAATCTAGCCTAATAAAATATCAGGGTAAGTAGCACCAGAGGGGAATATTCTGTGAACACTGATTCCTCATTGCTACGTTCAATACTGCACTGATTATGTTGGTGTGGCCAAAAGTGCTGCATTTTCTCGCATGTACCTATGAATTACAGAATTGTCTGTTGCTATCAGGCTGCTTCTACGCCTGCTGAAGAGTTTTTCCCTCAGCCAAGGATCGTCTATTAACTTCACTAGAAGCACGATCAGCCTTCCACAGCCTTCCACAATTTCGAGCAAATTATGTCTGATAAAATAATCGTTGATTTTTGAGATTTGACATAGCATAGAAAGCACTTTAAAAGTGACTTTGTGTACTCTTAATTACAGGCCCGTTCCTCTTTTACGTTGCCATTACAAGCATTTATCTCAACTGTTTTCAATAGAGTTGCTTCTGTTTTTCATTGGTGTGAGGAAACAAAAAAAATGGGTTGCATAAATTGTTAACAGCTCTTTCATACTGCCTCTTTATTACCAGATAAAACTTTGATGAAGGACATTCACAGAAGATCAATACGAGAAATCACATAAGACCTGACTTTTATACTACTGGCTGATACTTAAAACCACAGAAATAAGTATTTGTTTTTGAAGCTCTTATTTAAGCCAATGATTGGTTTACTGCTTCTTTTTCTGAAAGAAGTATTTCTCCTTTAGGAGACGTACTGCCCCCTGAGTAAAACTACCTCACAGCTCCAATTGCAGAGATGTGGGAAAGGGAATGGAGTGCAATTGTTCATCTAGTAATGAGAAACTTCATCTGACAGCCTTCGTTTGAGGGAATGAGGGCCCCCGTTCCTTCCTCTACTTCATGCGGGTGCTGCTCCCAGCTGATGTGTCACTGTTGGCGTCCTAGGAGGCTCTGTGGGAAAGGCTGTGTGTCTCAGGAGCTAGGGACTTCGGGGAAGTTTGGGATCTTCTTTCAAAGAACTGAGAAACGGTCTCATCGGCGGCGATCTTCACCTGTAATTTACAGAGGCTAGTGCACAGCTGTGGGGTAAACAGCAAATGGTATTGAACGGGCCAGTAGTACACTGTCTGTGAGCTAATATAGCTCAGGATACTCTCACTGCCAAAATAAATTCAACATTTGCCTTGGCATCCACTTAAATAGCAATGTTTGTTTATGTAGTTGTTTATCTGTACATAACGAAGTGAGCAGGAGTTAAAGTGCAACTGCAATCACGTAGAGTAAATCCAATCTACATGAATATTCCTCCAACCCAATAGCTGGCAAATATACGTTTCTGCACATCTAGCAGTCTGCCTTAATTTGTTTCTGTCAAATGAAGAGCAAACATTTTATCACAAGTTTGGTGGGAGGTTTTTTTCCTAAAATACCCCAAGCACACCAACACTGAAGGTTACAGAGGTGGCTATTTTCAGAAAGTTTACTCTTCACACACTTAATCAAGACCATCATACTTTACTTGCTTTCCTCCAACCGTTACTAAAGCCGTCCACAGTCTTCGAAATCCGAGCACTATGAAATGGAAATGCCTCTGCAGGAAAGCGCCCTGATACGACTGTCTTGATGACAGGCTTAATCCCAAGCTCAGCGGAAGCTCAGTTGTGCTCCTTTTTCTCCCTAAGGTAGTTGAAGAGGACATCCAGCCCCCCTTCGATGACCTCGGGCAGGGGCCGGGACAAGGGGTTGTGAGCGATGTGGAGGCCTTTGTCCATTGGGTTCCAGGCGATGCGTGGCAGCCGGCGCAGCAGGTAAAGGTCATCTGGGAGAGTCTGGATGGCGTTGTAATCGATGTTTAGTAACTCCAGAGTGGTGATGAAGCAGAGAGACCGTGGGAGGGTGCGTATGCTGTTATTCTCCGCAATAAAAATTTGCAGGTTGACCAGATACTGGACACTCTCTGCGATGTTTTCAAGCCTGTTGGACCCTAGGTGCAAGAAGTCTAAGCTCCTCAGTGCATAAATGCAGAGGGGAATTTGCACAAAGCGGTTGTTACTGAGATTCAGTTTCTTCAAATTTGTCAGGTCAGTGAAGCTCAAAGGCAGTTGTGAGATGCAGTTGTGAGAAAGGCTCAAAACCTCCAGCTTCCTGCACAAGCTGAGCTCTGCTGGCACTTCTGTCAGGCAATTCATGTTGACAAACAAGACCTTCAGGTTCCTCAGCAGCCCAATCTCTTTAGGCAGGCACTTGAGGCAGTTGCCACCCAAGTTCAGTACTACCAGCCTGTCCAGTTTCCCCAGCGAAGGAGGAATCGCCACCAGTTGGTTGCGTGAGAGGTTCAGTTTCTGCACCTCAGGCAGTCCCCACAAGAAGTCAGGCGTGCTGGTCATCCCTTTCATTATGAGGCTCAAGCTGATATAACGCAATCCCCGTTTCAACAGTGACTTGGGCTCTTTCCCTGAGAGAAGAGCATCTTCCCATGCAGGCAGCTTTGGACTTTTCCTCAGAAAAACCATGCTCCTTCGCCCCTCGTTCTTTGAGTGCTCAGTTCCCATAACACCCTGGATCTCTACTGAGAGATGAAGTGAGGTTTTCTTTCCTTGCAAGTCCTACACGAACATGCAAACACCAACAGAGGATGACAGCTTGCAGAAGGCAGGAAAGTCAAAGCAAGGAGACAAGGAGGAGCTTGTGAAATGCATCTCAGTCCACCAGGGAAGTTTCCATAGCTGCTGAAGGAAAGTTTCACTTTTGGGGGCTTATGTTGGTCTTGGTACACAGTCTGTAATGAAATACTTGCTCCTGACTTGTGAGCAAACCTGTTCAATTCAAACTGAATGTCACAAGGCAGCTGTCGCTGTCATTTGGCCTGGGCTTTATTGGACAGATATGTATCTTCGCTGCAAAAAGGTCACAAGGATGCTGTATATAACTTCACCATGTCAGCTTTCTTGGCTATCTGGTACATACCATGGCTGCAGGACAATTAACAAGAGTGACTTCAAAAAGCAAACAAGCAAGCTGTAGAAGAAAACAAGCAAACAAGTCAACATTTCAATTCAGATTTAAAGGACATTTTCACAACCATTTTTATGTTGATATTCTTAATTTCACTGAAGTAGTTATCAGTTCAGCAGACAACATCGCATGTTGCAAAAATGCTGGGGAAGCCTTTTCATGTGAGTCCTTGTTTTATGTTTCTGTTTTTTGGGTTTTGTTTTTTTTTTAAATAGAAGGTTAATGTTCATAAAGATGTTGAATTTTATATCCCCTTTGTGCCGGTGCTAAGCCTCTTTTTTTTTTTTTCAGAAAAGGTACCACCTTCACTGCAGCAGTGACATTTTCCAGTGGTATCTGCACCCACTTGGATGTTTGCTTGCTACCCAAGTTGCCAAGCGTGAGCTGTCATACTGCACCGTTCTGCCCAAGTTACTCTGTTTTAAATGCCCTGTGCTACTTTCACATCTATCAATGAGATTTTTGGGCTCTGGATCTTTTGGGCTGCAGAAAATATAGCCACTTAATGTCCCTTTGCCTGTCTTTCTGGGCTGTTCTGGGGTACAACAGGACTTGCAGTCAAATGCCTGGAAACTACAAATAATATTTAATTTCGGGGTAGAGGGACTAATGGGAGAGAAAGGAAGCAGTGAGTTATAATAATACTTGACAACAGCTGAAGCTGGCTCTGCTGATGAAAGGAAGTTGTATTGCTGCAGAAATACGCAGCGAGTTTAAACTCAAACGGACCCTAAAGATGACAAGCAAAAACTTCAGGCATCATTTAAACTAGGTGAAAATTGCAGCAATACAAGAATTTCAGGGCTTTTCTTCTCCAGTGGATCTGTGATGATAGAGTTGCTTTGCTGCTGCCTTAGAGATATGATGATAGAGGTACTCTCCCCACCACCTCATTTCAGAGAGTCTCACCCTAAAATCCTGAATTAGCTCAGATGATAAAGGGCTATGCATGGACAGGCACCACTCAGTCTCTTTTCAGTTTTGAGTGCCTCACAGAGGTGCACCTGCTTGGGAGAAGAGGGGAGAGAGGGAGCATCCCTATGTTAGTGCCTGGTGAGTGGCGTCCTACACCGGGAGAAAAGCCAGGACCACAGTGAGAAGAGCAGGACAGTGGTGAGTTGAGTGAGCCAAGCAATCAAAACTTGTGCCTCTCACAGGGCTTCATGGCATAAAACCAACTGGTTCTGAGGATGAAATATTGCATTCCCCGGAGCGCCTGGATGAGCCTGAAAAGGGCTAAGGCCAGTTGTAGCTCTTTGGTTAGAGCAGGTTGGCAGCTTGGCTGAGAGCTGCAGACCCCTCCCTCGTAAGCACTTTCTGCCAACATTTGTCTGTTTGCAAGCAAACAGCCACAAGCTCTGACTTAGTGTTCATGTTAACCATCATCCGAACATGTTTCCCAGGGCGGCAGAGATAACCGTACTGCTGTCAGCAGAGGAGCCGTGTAGTTGGAGAGAGGAAACCCACCAGCAGGCCAAGCTTGGGCCAGATTTGGCCTTGTGTGACAGGGACAATTAAGGTTAAAATGTAGCCCTTCAGCCCAAGCAAGAAGAGGCTCTCCTGAGTCCTGACCCTGGGTCGTCTGTCCAGCTACTCTTAAAAATGTCCCTATTATCAGACAGCCTAAATGGATTTGAACAGGGCATTCCCTTCTACAGTGGCAACCATGAAGGGAAGAAAAAAGCCCTTTAGAGAGTGTTTACAAAGTTAGGCATTTCCCTTCTTTTAATCACACTACTGATATGAAGAACCTACTGCAGCTCAGGCCAGTGGCCCTACCTGTGGCTGGGCTCACACATGTGCCCACAGCCACTTCAGAGCTCTTCCTTCTGGAGGTCACTTTTATTAACAAACAAAAACAAAACACAGAGGAGGCGAGGTCACCCTGTGGCCACAGTCTGCCCCCTGGCTGGCCAGACATTTTTGGATGAGAACGTTGTCCCCGTCTCCAAAACGCATCAGAGTTCACTGCCTGGGGACTTGGCAGGGCCCATTAGAGCCTCTCACCACAGAAATCCCCATTTCCTAACAGCGTGACTCAGCCAAAGCACTCAATACCCCTCCCTGGGTTTGCATCATGCTTCTGATTTGAAACTAAGCCTGTGAGATCGCCCAGTGCAGGCTGGGTTGGGCTGTTGTTGGAAAGCTGGAAAGCTTCGCCCAGGGCTATCCATCAAACAAAAATGCTTGCTCTGCTTCAGTCTCGCAGCATCTGCTGCTGTTGCACCGCTGGATCTCCACTGAGTGTCAAGCAGCAGCAAAGGGGTTTTAAAAAAGAAATTCCACATCTGCAGCTTCCATTGTCCAGTTCCCTTCCTGCCTCTGAGAGCACTATAACCCCTGCACAAAGGAAAAAAAAAAATATCAGCATTTCCTTCTCTTTGTTCTCCAACAGAAAAACAGGCTATTGAGCGGGCTTGCAGTTGTGGAGACAGGGAAACTCTGAGGTAACCAAATTAAATTCCTTTCTGGAAATCGGGATAGTAAAACCACAGTGGCCTCATCTGGACATCTCAGGAACTGAATTTCTGAACAAAAGCAGTCCCTTATCTGTTGGTGTCCTGCGTCGGTTTTGTTCATACACTTTTCAGTTCCTTTTTCTTCAAGTTGCCCTTCTGCCCTGCCCTGCTCTGTGCTGTGCCCTGAGGATGGATCGATCCCTTTGTGCCGCTCTTAGGCAGCTGGGCCAGTGAAACACTGACCCGCATTGACACAGCCTGGCAGAAGGCAGAAATTCATTTCAGCCAAGTTGTTCAGCCTGGAGAAGAAAAGCCTTCAGGGAGACCTCAGAGCAGCCTTTCAGTATCTGAAGGGGGCCTACAGGAGAGAAGGGCAGGGACTCTTTATCAGGGAGTGTAGGCATTGGATGAAAGGTAATGGCTTTAAACTGAAAGAGAATAGATGTAGATTAGGTATTAGGAAGAAATTATTTTCTGTGAGGGTGATGAGACACTGGAAGAGTTTGCCCAGAGAAGTTGTGGATGCCTCATCCCTTGAAGTGTCTGAGGCCAGTGGATGAGGCTTTGAGCAACCTGGTCTAGTGGGAGGTGTCCCTGCCCATGGCAGGTGGTTGGGGAGTCTTTAGATGGTCTTTAAGGTGGATAGACTTTCAGGTCTTAGAACCCAAGCCATTCTATGAATCCATGAAATTTAGCAGGTGAAAAAAATCCAAATCAGTAGGATTTACATGATACAGTGTAGTTCATAATTGTTTCATGGATTGAACAAAAACCTTAATGTGCAGGGGGGAAAAATGACAGAAAACTTCCTGAAAAAACTTCATAGTCTAATATAATAAGAGAAACTGCACTATTAGCAATGATAAAAAACTTATAAGCTGACAAAAATGACAAGCTATATTTTCTGACATTTTTGACAATGCAAATGATTAGATTTTTTTTTTTCTTGAAAGAAGCAGAGTTGTCAGCTCTGGGAAAAAACTGTAAGACAAGTACACAAAGACCTAGAATTTTAAAGTCTATTATCTACAGGGTCCTTTATTTGCCTGCAAGTTTGGAATCTCTAGAATACACTTGGGAAACATTTTCAAGCTTTTCTCTGCAGCTGAGTGAGGGGACTAGATGACTGCATTGTTTTTAAATAAAAGTTGAGATCATCACATAATTACTTTTCCATAGGGTTTGAGCTTTTGTTGAAATACCTGATAGCATCAGGCTTTTAATGAAACCACATCTTGACATACTGAATTTAAATTTTGTTTTCCTGCAATACCAAATTCTGTCACTGTCTTTTAAACTGGTGAGCATACAATAGATACCTATAGTTTCATCAGCATATACCTATAGGTTCACAATTGATTTTGAAGCAAATGTCATGTTCTCTGTGGAGAAATCTTATATAGGTCTTCTGGCTCAGCTTTACTAAAAAAAAAATGTATTAACATAACAAGGAATACTTGAAATCTTTAAGCATAGCCTTTGCTAAACTGCTGCGAAGTTCAACCTATATTCTTTCAGAAGAAATATTCATTCATTATCTAGATGTTATAAGAAACACCTGGCTAAATGAGGATGCAGGAACTACTTAACCCTTCCTGTGACAGGAAGGATGCTTTGGTTAAAAAGTGTTAATTCTTTTCAAGTTCAGCAGAAAGCAACAGTCATGCTAGAGAAATATTCACCACAAATACAACTGCAGCTGCTAAACCATCTTCTCTTGCGTTGTTCCTTTCCTCTGAAGTAAATAAAGGTTTTAAAAGTGTCAGTGCCGTGCAAGCTGTCAAAGATATCCTCTGGTCTTAGTGCTAAGGAAGCAAATTTTTAGGTTTTTAACTACTTTTTGCTGGTTTGTTGATGTTGTACCTATTCTGAAATACTAAGATTTCAAAGGTAATTTGAGATTTATGAGATGTGACACCAGACAGGAACAATTATTAAGGCAATTTCAGATTTCCTGTTAATTTATTTTTAATTCTGGTGCTATTAACAGCCTTTAATGCCTGGGTGCTTGGAGCTTTCCTGGAATGTTTTATTAAGATCTCATGTGGAGTTGCTGGACCGCCTGACCCATGAAGAATTGGACCTGGAGGTGAATGACTGCCTGCACAGGGACTCATTTAACATGAGCTTTGAAAAAGTTCTTCTGCAAACCTCTTGACAGAAGCTCAAACTACCGATAGTACAGAAAAAAAAAAAAAAAAGACTTTTAATTTTGTGTGTGTATACAGGCTAGAAATGGGATGCCTGATTCCTCCTGATGAGCAGCATGAGCGGCCAGCAGTGACTCTCATGTTACATGGAATTACAGAAGTTTTTATTACTCTTCTCTAAACTTGCAGAAGTATTTTGAAATTTCAGCTAATGCGTAAATGACTGGTTGGTCAGCTCCTACTTATGCCACACTTTCCCTGTGTGTACACAAGACAAATATCTGGTCTATCCGGCTATGTTGAACAGAAGCAACCCATGACTCTGCACTGCAGGATTACTCATGTCCTCCAAGGTGACTGTTCTTCCTGTGCCCATGATAGTTCTCCCAGGCACCAAGAAAACCCACTTGACTTTGGTGGTTTCTGACTCCTCTGCAAGGAAAGGAGAGTTCCACGCATGAACATGCCGTGCACCATCCCGCAGCAGTAAACCAAAAGTCCTGTCACAGAATCACAGAATCACAAAATGTTAAAGGTTGGAAGGGACCTCAAAGATCATTTAGTCCAACCCCTCTGTCATGCTTTTCTGGTCACCAGCACACAGCCTCTCTGTCTCTGCCTTCTCCTCCTCTTGTGGCCAGTGTGGTGACAGATTTGACATCATTCATAAGCATATTTGAAGTCATTACATGGAGAATAACATTGCAGTACAGAAAGCATTCCCTGTTCCATTATTCATCACTATGTTTATGAACAGTCACATCTACATTCATAAACACCCATAAAATAGCCTGTACCTGCCTGTTAGCAATATGGATGTTGGCTGAATGCTACTTGTGGTCTGTGGCTTTCTGAATCAAACTGAAAAAAAAATGTTGGAACAGGTTGTCCAATCTGGATGAAATACCTTTTAGTATAACAGCTGCCACATCACCTCTGCCACAGGTAATCTTTTTCATAGAGCTCTGGAAGGTAATTTTGTTACACTCTGAATGCATCATAAGAAAGAAAATACCAATTCTTGGAAAGTAAAAGAAAGAGCCTGAATTTTCCTTGTCTAAATCTAATCTGAACTAAAAAAGGCTGTTTCTTGGCCTGTCTCACAGAAGGAGTCAGATCATCTAAGTATTCAACAGTTGGCCTTCATGCAGAATGCAGCACTGCTTCCTTCCTTCCTTCCTTCCTTCCTTCCTTCCTTCCTTCCTTCCTTCCTTCCTTCCTTCCTTCCTTCCTTCCTTCCTTCTGTCCTTCCGTCCTTCCGTCCTTCCGTCCTTCCTTCCGTCCTTCCGTCCTTCCTTCCTTCCTTCCGTCCGTCCGTCCTTCCGTCCTTCCGTCCTTCCGTCCGTCCTTCCGCCTGTCCGTCCTTCCGTCCTTCCGTCCGTCCTTCCGTCCTTCCTTCCGTCCTTCCGTCCTTCCGTCCTTCCTTCCTTTCACCTTCCTGGGGTGTACAGTTCCCGGCTCTCTGAAGCATTTTGTGACCAGGGCCTATGTGTCACTCTGGGATGAGGGAATATCTCCACCTCCTCACCTCTCCTAAAGCTGTTCCTCAAATTAGCAAGTTTTTCTTAAACATCTGTGGGTGCAGAGAATCCAAAAATAAGCATGAATCTATGGTCTGCTGGCAGAACTCCCAGTCCTTCCTTCAAAGACTGTTGAAGTATTTTATATTTAATGGGTCACCGGAGTTACTTACTTTTCTGGAATCTGGAAATCCACGGTCTGTTCTGGAAACAAAAGGTAGAAATTACTCTGAAGGTCCTGAGCAGAGAGAAGCATTTCCATGGAGTCCTAAGTGTAGAACCTGTAGTTTAGAGACAGATGGGATTTAAGCTAGATCATTAATTCAGCATTATCTACTAAGAATCTTACAGAATCTCCCTGCTCAGTCTGCCAATATGCTGGTTTTGATAAACTGTTTTTAAAACAATTATCTCCAGGCATTTTTAATGTCAATGTGTCTGTGATCTGGATCCATGAGGTTCTCTTCCCGCCACAGTAAAGCTGAGGCGACTCCGTATTATGTATTACAAAGTCCATTGCTAATGTGCCGATTTTCTTCTTCTCCATTCTAATAATTTAAATATGTTTGAAAATGCGGTTTTATCGTAAAGTCTTAAGGGACAAAGCCAGAAAGAAGATGTAAACGTATTTTAGAAATAAAATCAAACACCAAATGATGCAGTTTCTCATGTCTGATTTTGTGTGTAAGATAAATGCATGCTTCTCCAACTGAAAGCACAAGCCCTCTTTGTCTTAGTCCTTGTGAAATTTGGCAAATCAGTACTGCAAATCAACGTGACCCAGTGTGAAAGGTTAGCTATTTCCGTCCAGAGTCCATTACAATAATGATTGCAAAAAAGAACTTAGGAAGTAATTCAATCAAAGCTGCTGTGGAGCCTTAATCCCAGATCCATGACTCTTACACAAATTTTACTGATATAAGAAATACTGCATTTACCTTCACATGCCTGATAAATGATAAAACAGAATCTAATTAAAGCTCCCTAAAACACGTACCAGCATCTCAGTTTGGGATTTAGTAGAGACATTATCAAATGAAAGGGCAGACATCCCTCTAGACATTTGACGACTCGATGCTGACAATTAATAGCTTGACTTTTAAATTTCCAAGCTCTAACTTAAGAAAACATACTGGATGCTAAGCTTCAAAGGGCTTGAATGAACAAATAAAACCTCTCAAGAAATCGGTAAAGCAATGCATCTAGGTATCATTAGTATGACAGAAATATTTGAAGTCCTATGGAATTATTTGGGTTACTGTATGGGCAAACAAAGGCTGGTGAGATCTGAGTCAAGCTGCAGTGAAGGGGAGCTAAAGGCATCACACAGAGCACAGCCCCAAGGCAGAAGGTATAGCCCAGTAGGTGAAAAAAGCACATGAAAAGCGA
The DNA here is from genome assembly GCA_020746105.1 of Trogon surrucura. Classification (NCBI taxonomy): domain Eukaryota; kingdom Metazoa; phylum Chordata; class Aves; order Trogoniformes; family Trogonidae; genus Trogon; species Trogon surrucura. Next base: position 55,471,292 of record CM036619.1, on the reverse strand, counting down.
CTTGCACATAAAAAAATTACCTTAAAAGTAATAAAATAGAACAAATCAAAGGGAAAATAAGATCTTGGAGCTAAAGTACAGGGAAAAGAAAAAAGAAAATAGAAGAAAAGCCCACCCACAATCATAATCTCTCTTATTTTACAACCTCTAATGAGCAACTTCCCGATAGAATCAAATATGAATCTGTTCTGTACCTGAACATCACATTAATTGTGGTGTACAACCACAGGGTTTCAGCACTTATTGAACTGTGGGAAGACAGGATATTGTAGTTAATGATTCCACCTGAGGTGGAATGACAGCACATTCGGCAGCCGTTGGGGCAAGCTGATGTGTGGCCAGGTCAGCTAACGACCAGGCATGCTTTTTCAAAAAGGAAGAAAAAGATGTGTGGCTCAGAAGGACACAAATGGCAATATAAAAATTTGAGAATTAAATTAAAACCGGAGGTTGTATTGGAGTGAGCAGGGCAAAGGTTGGAGTGTTTTATTTTTAATCTTATCTTTCTGGGCTGAGGAAGATGACAAGCGGTATTTGCAAAGAATTTGAAACAACAGTGCCAGCCTGTGCATTTGTAATGAAAATTTACTACACCCAGAGCTCAATAGACTGTTGAAAGGCATTGTGTGATATGGTTGCCTGTGAGATCTGAAAACCTGGTGACTCATATTGTCTTTTCCTATGCTGTGGTCTTAAATGTGACCTCCTCTCCTACTGCCTCCACCTCCTCTACATGTGCAAAATTCAGGAGCCTCAGTCCACAGGCCACTGCATTCACATTTTCTTTGGTGCTGATCTACACGTTTTCTGCCTCACTGAATTTCACTTTTAGTTTATTGGGTTTGAACAAATGTAGGCAATCAGAGGAAAATGCAATTATAACAGAGTTGCAGACAATTGTTTTCCAAGTGAAAAGAAATCTCATCTCTAGCCAGGGCTGGATGCAGACATAATGTGAGCTGGTGGGCTCAGAGTAATGTGCTGGCAGATGCTAGCAGAGGGCTCCGATCCGTTTCCCTTCCCCATTCATGGAAATGGATTCAAGTTTTCCAAGGCTAATAAAGTTGGCTAAGCTGTTTCATATGACGAGGATGGACACACAATTTGTTACAAATGTCTTATGGAGTCAGCCTGGCAATCCAAAAATGAAAATACACACATGATCTTTGTGAGGTATATTTAACCAGCAGCCTGGAAACCACAAGTGCTCTATGGGTTTAGACAGGTAACATTTCAGGAATATAGATTGTGGCAGCTTCACTTCAAAAGCCACTGGTGCAGTGGCTTTTAAAGTGGAGCAGCAAGAAAAACATTTCTTAATATGCTATTTTTACTTACCCCTCAAAGGATGGTGTCATTATACTGGAGTAATATTGGGTAATATATGGTGACAAAGGAACAGTGATAAGGCAGAGCAAACATTTATCTGCAGCCACCTGTGCTTGAACTTCTCTAGCTGTACTTTTTCACTGTCTCACTCTGGAGCAGACTATGTGCAATACGAGTGGAAAAAAGCTAAGGGCTCTTCCCTCGGTGGAAACCAATATGGAAATACTGAACATCGTCTGCTACCTGACATGAATACTGATCTAAAAATACAGCACCTTCGCCCCAAACCCCCATTTTACATCATAAATGAAGCATAAGCAGACCCTAGAAAGATTGAAGCAGAATGTCTACTGAATTTATGATTAATAAGCATGTCAAGTTTTATAACAGCATCTGTATGTGGACACAGTTAATGGCCTTAACATTGCTTCCAGAATCAAAATTGAATGGTTGAGTGGACTTAGCCTCAGGAAGGCCCACGGTGATAAGGGAACCATCAGAGAAAATAGGTGTATGCATTTTTCAACCTGTCAAGTGAAAAAAATCACTGATGATGATAAGTCAAGGATATGCCCTCTCATATATGAGTTGTACGAATGTTTGTGCTGAACAAGGCTGCCTCCTAAATGAGAGGGAAAAGGCGAATGTAAGCAACAGAAAGCTGCATGATTATCCTGTAAATTACACGCACCCAAGAGCAATAATTACTCTGAATCAGCATTTTAACAGGGAGGGAATTGTTTTGTGCTGCTCAAAGCTGTTGTAAATTGCTAACCCTGTAAGAAGTGCAGGAAGAAAGAAGCACATGGGTAGACATAAAATAAGGGGCCACAAATTTGGATAGAGCAAAACAGAGACTTAAGAATTATGCTGATTTTTCAGGACAATTTCACCTGCCAGTGTTATCTAAGGCTCTAGAAAACATCTCAGGCCCCAGAGAATAAGACAGGCTGTAGGTGCTGAGGATTAGGAAATTCTAAACTGAAGGGCAGCCTAAGGATCTACCAATCTGATGTGAACTCACCTTCCTCCAAGGCACCTGCTGCTATCCTGCTACTGAGGATAGGGCCAAAAGGACTATGCACCAGCCAGGTCTCGTACAGAAAGACCCAGAAGCCAAATATATTTTTTTTCTGTTTCTAACCAGCAAAACTATTTGTACAAGTATGGACATAGGTAAACCGGACTGCGCTGGCCACAGCATGTTGTCTTTTAATACTGATAGTCACTGATGTTCTCCTGGATCAGCTGTCTACGAAGTACAATAATTCACTAGTTAGAGATGTTAGTTATGTCAGCCCAAAGTCTCTCTCTAGTAAATCTCATAAACAAAATTTAGCTCTTACTATAATGTTTACATGCTTTATTAGTTTTCAAATAAACGCTTTAATAAAAAAAGATGCTGTAAAGGTAGAAGTCATAAATTAAGGGGAATTCTCCATTAGCAGTGGTATACAACCATAACATACCCTTGCAGTAGTGGTATCTGGATAACTTATTGAACTATCCAGGCAAACACTGAAAAGCACCGGAAGAAGGACTGTCATTTGAGTTGTCTATGTGCAGCACGTAACATCTGCTGAAAAAATGATAACTGATTTTGTAAGACATGCTGTTGCTATGTAATAAGCACAGCTCAGCACCACTCATTTGTGAGAGTATCAGCTGTGATAGACTAATGGTCTTTCTCTAATTTCACAGCCTGGCAAACGTTCTTCCCAACTTTGTTATTATTAGAAAAGCTTTGCTGACTTCCTCTGTGATTTTACCACAGGACTGATGCACGGTGTCCGGCAGTGCTACAGAGTCAGTTTCTTCCTGACTAACTTAGGAAGAATGATTGTACTCTCTGACTGAAGCGGATTTGTTATTTCTTCCACTACTATAGGTAGGGCGCTCAGGAAGTATTAATTTTACTACTACATGTTTTTTTTTAAAAAAAAAAAGAAATAGAGTTAAGCAAGGCATCACGACAACAATCTCCAGCCTCCTCCTGACGTGCTCCACACTGAGTGGAGCCACCCATGACCATAATTTCCACTGCACAAGTCAGCTGAGGAGTAAGCTTTGGCAGCACTTCATTTGCTCTAGTTCCCACTCTGCCCTGACTTGAAGGCAGGAGTGGCCCCTTATGAAGACTGATTTTCTGAGACACTTAGGCTACTTGGGGACTACTAATACAAGTGTTGACAGAGGAGCTTTGTTTCAGAAGAATACATGTGATACAGCAATAAGGTGAAAAAATTTTTTTTTAAGAAAAGCATAAGCGTAGTGCTGGCCATCAGTATGATCTCTAGGTCTATCTCTTTGTAGGTCGCCACTATTTTCACAAGGTATGGAGCTACGCTGTATATTACCAGCACGATTATTAAAATTCTTATGTTTTAGAATTAAAAAACATTTTTATGCAATCCATTGCATTTAGGTAATGCGAGAACACCTGTGATTGTGTGAAGGTATTTTGTATTCTGGGGGTTAATCGGCCAAAAATCTTTTTTAAACAACAGGCCAAATTCAGCAGCCGTGTCAGTCAACGCTGTTTATTTTGGAAGTCACACCTGTGAATTTTCAGATGGAATGTGACCCTCTGGTTTCGCATCTTAAACATTCACGTGTGTTTGAAAATGAAAAATGGGGTAGCTTTCTTACAGACTCTTACAATCACATCATTGCATCTTTCTATACTTCTGACACTAGAAAGAGCTTTGTCTGCTGACTAATAGAAAACTATGCCTGAACAGCTAATTTCCTTTTATTTAAATTCCCTGTTGACATTTTAGAGGCAAATAACTGTACAACATCCATTTAAGTTGTTCAGTTGTTGTGGCAGTTGAGACAGAAATGTGTGAATCTACGTCTTCATGGAACAGAGATTTGCACAGTCTGCTGAAGTTATTAAATGTACATGATATAACTTATTAACTGAAAGACGATTGCTTCCTGACAAAAGCTAGGAAAAGGAGTCACATTACAAATATTTAAAGTATTAATTCAAAGACTTTTAGGGAACATGCAGATGGCACTGGACTATAGGAATCATGTTTTGTGTAAGTCTTGCCATTGCAAGATTTCTTTGTGAGATTTCTCCTCTCTAAACCACTGAGCATCCTAGTAGAGTATAAAGGAGCCATCAAAATACTTCATTGATTACATAATAATAGGTACTTAAATCTACTGAAACATATGTACAGTTCAGTAGTTGTATTTTTATTGATTGCCTCAAATGGTGATGTGATTAAAATATGAATAAACGACGTGTGTAGTACTCGGAAGTACTCAAATTCTGCTTGCATTCGGATTGGAAAAAAGAAGACTTGGAAACCAGTTATAATACTATGGCATGGTGTCAGAATATTTTTTATTCACAGAGATGTTGAAACTGGGATCTTTAACATCACAAAGTGGCTTCTGGCATTACCCACCACTGGCTCTGTGTTCCTTGCTCTTCCAGCTGGACTGGGACTACCTGTGAAGTCTGGCCAGACACCTTTTTTTAGAAAAACTAAAAAGCTATGGCATGTGCTTAATTTTGCTGTCTACGAACCAGGTGATGCCATCTGGAAACATACTCAGAAATCAAACATCCATCTTTCTGTGAATGAAAGGTGTTGAGTAGGTGTGGTCTGGCCAGAAAGGAGCATTTGGCTCAACAGGCAGCATCTGGTGTGCTTTTAAATCATATCCTGATTACAACCACCTCTTCCTTCTCTGCCTCTAAAGATGAAGAAGGCAAAACCTGGGGGGAGAGAGAGTAGGCAATGCAGACATGCTCTGCCCTGTGGCCCACGCTTTGCTGGGGACCTGGTAGCTGGGAGCAGAGCCGCTGCGTACCTGGAGCCTTTATTTGGGAAGCGTTACTTCTATTTTAGCCATGCAACTTCCATTTTATGTTCCCTGTATCCATGTCACACCGGTAGATCCCACTTGAGTTTTAAACAGAGTGCATTTCTGGATCTTCAGCACTTTTGCAAGAGCACTTTAATGGGTGTATGGCTACCACTACTACCCTGTATGCAAATCCCCTTGTTAAGTCACTGCCGTTTCCTATGTCTGCCTTGTGAAATCTTGACCATAAAGCAAAAATTTGGGAGATTGGCTCTTCAGAAGACAGAGGGAGCCATAATAGCAGAAACAGAAGTGCTCCAAATCCATTTTCTCACAGTGCCTCCATCCTGATTCAGAAAGATCACTTTTAGAGATAAAAGGATAATTCAGTCATCATTTATTTTCTCTTCCTCTGAGATTCCCAGCCAGGAGTGATTTACTGAAAATTGTCATGATAGCTGTTATGTTTCAGACATTCTTGGAAAGGGTCTTTCATAATGTGTAGCCAATTCACATGGGCACAAAAATGAACTTTGAAGAGAGGTGTTTTAAGATACGTATTAGAGGGGGAAAAAAGACATTTAAATTTAAACTTAATAACTATTAGCTTCTCTTTACAGTCTTTTTTTTTTAGTAACAATTGCCTATTAATTATTTACTGCCAGTAAAAGATTTGATCTCTGGCAAAATTCTTCAGCTGTTGTTGGCTTCACTTGCAGTTACCGCTGCAAAGCGTGGCACATGCTAATTCCAAATTCCAGGCTCAGTTATTAACTTTTTTTTTTCCTGTGGTAAAGTTCAAACTGACTTTAATGAAATATTTGCTTCAGGAAGGGATGCGGAATTTATTATTTTGTTAGTATTACACAATATTACACAAAATACATAAAAGTAAAATCTGTTACCTTGGCAAAGCAATTAAACCTATGAACCTCCAGGGTGTCATACTTGTCAAATACAAATAAGCTCATTCGGTACGGTGCCAGGAGGAACTCAGAAGGAAGGAGGAAATCAGAAGTTTTGAGGGAATAAAAGGCTCCACAAAAGTTTTGGGGGTTTTTTTGTTGTTTGGTTGGTTGGTTGGTTGGTTTTCCGAAGAGATTATGCAAAAGGTAGACATTATATGACCTTAAAGGTAGTGAAATGCTGTAGCCGAGAATCACCCGTTGTACTCACGTTCATGTGTAACTTTGCGTCTGAGCTCCTGCACCCACCGCACCCCTCTCCCACCCACACTCCTCCAGCCTTCTCCGGACTCTGCTTCTTGCAGAAAACGCCGCCAGGGGAGCAGCGGCTGAAACAATCCCGGTACCGCCAGTCTTCGGGCGCGATTCACATGATGAGGACGTTCAGGCAGCCAGTAAACTCCATAAGGCAGGTGGAAAATAAACACATAGAACTCAAGCTTTATGAAATAAGCTAATGCTAAACTGTTCGGGAACAGGACAGCTGCCCCGCGGACAGCCTGGCTCATCATTTTTTCCATCAGAGTGACTGTTTTGTCTGCCTGAAGCACCCGGAGCACCCGGAGCTGCCCACCCAGCCTCCCCCGCCCGGCACCGGCAGCACCGAGCAGCAGCAGGGGCCAGGCAAAACCGCGTCTGGGCCTTGCTAAAGATGTGAAAAATGAATAAAATAATAATAATAATAATAATAATAATAATAATAATAATAATAATAATAATAATAATAATAATAATAATAATGATGTTACCAGTACAGAGGAAGCTGGCGGGCTCCGCTTTGCTTTTGAATTCATGAAAGTTAGAGGGAAAGGAGTGAAAGGCGTTGACTTGCAGTTTTGCAGTGCCATCCAGTGGCTGTTGTCAATGACTGCAGAATAAAATCGGGGAAACTTGGAGCTTCCTTAGGATTTCGCTACGTAGAAAGATTTTTTGAATGAAACAGAACACAGGTCTTAAAAGTGAAACTATGTTAAATTGATTAACTGTAGTTTATACTTGTCGTTTTTAATAATTAACTTTTTATTACAAGCATTTACTCTCCAATACGTTTTAAGTACTTCTTTTAAAACAAAGGTATCATTTGTACTAGTATTAAAAAATTTATTAAATATTCTGTAAGAACAGAATCCATCAACGAACAGCATTGTCACAAATAACTCAGCAGTGTCTGAAATCTGAACCAGTGCTAAAAAAAAAGATCTCATTAGGAAATTCTTAACCTACATGTTGGTAGTCTGGGTTGGGATTTAAAGTTTATTTGTTTTCCTGCGGGATCTTGTGTTTGTGGCTTCATTGTTATGACAATTAATTGAATCTTCTATGTTGTTTGTGTCATCAGCTTACAGAATTTATAGAGCACTTTGGAAATGTTATAAAGTATTCATCAAAAATGACTGTGTAAACTCTACATGTGGACTTTTTTATTTTATAATTGGCTTGTTTTCAATGACTCTTTGACAGAGCAACCTTCTGCAATTTCTGATATTTTATCAAAAAACCTACAGCAATGATAGCTATTTTTTTCTGTTCCTCGATGGTATTTATAAAAAAAGTCTTAAAAAAAACCCCAAAACTTTGCTTGATTATATTGTCCATGCAATAGCAGACAGGTTTGGTTTTTTTTTTTTATGGATGAGAAAAACTGAAAAAAAGAAAGAAACCAATGTCTTCATGGGCAGCTCAACATGAGATGCAAACCTTGTCTTCAGGCTGATGTCTTATCAAAGAGGGCACGTTCCCCCAGGGGTACCTGCAGTAGAGTCGCCTCAGCAGCACCATAGTGGAAGGGAAATGCGAAGTAGCAGAGAGTTTTTGCAGATGGGAAAGAATTTTAATTGCTGCTCACAGGACGGCACCTCTGCCTGCTCCCTGCAAATGACAAGAAATGTGCAGGAAGGAATCTAGGAATAGTAAATACAGTGCTGCAGTGTCACTGCAAGTAATCATTAACTAAAACTTGATATTGTTTTCATTTGTTCAAACACAAACATGTCTTGATTGAAGTCAAAGATAAATTAGATAGCTTACCTCCTAAGCTCTCCCTTCATCAAACTGATTGACACTGTGTCTCATTCTCCAAAACAAATCTCTAATTAGCAATGGAGTTTACCCAGAAACACTACCTTGGTAAATACAGACTGATGATTCATCCATCCATCCACCCATCCATCCATCCATCCATCCTGTGTATAATATTTATGTAGACACAATTTTCTCTTCTTGCTATGCAATTCAGATTCTAAACATTTCCAGTATCTCATGAATTTTTCATTATAATTCTCTTTAAAGTGGAGCTGATAGCTTGCTAGATATTAAAAAATGTTAGACTGATTCTTCACTGATGAGCATTTGTTTACACAGCACAAGAAAGACAGCAAGGGCTATGGTCAGGTTCAGTAGTGTTTAGCTCTGACTTCTTGCTGTAGATAACTACACTAGTAGAAGGGGAATCAGATAATAAGTTCTAGTCAGTGCAATTTGACTTGACAGTACTATTCTTTCAACAAAACTTAAAGATTGATTCCATAACTATCTGTAATTAGTTCAGTGTAAGTGTATTTAATTCAAAAATCATAGAGTTCAAGTAATGCAGAGTTAATTTTAAAGACAAAATTAACGTGTTAACTCTGCTTCCATTCTATATATTAATAGTAATATGTGAGTAGCAGATGATATCTCTAGCATTAGAAAGGTGAAACAAGGAGATTTCAAGAATACATTGTTCTAGGTTTATCCACTTGTGAAAATTTAGCTGAAATACATGCAAGGCTACCGATCAGATAGTAGGAAGAGACATTCAACTGCTTTTATAGACAGAAAGAATTAGTGCTGGTTTTGAAATGATACTCCCTGAAGCTCATTTTAGAACACTCCTACTTTTCGTCAAATTAGGAACCTGTCATAGTTTTTTGGATTATTATTTTTTAAATAGCTTCTGGTTTCAGTCTTAGGCAGTGCTGTTTTCTTGAAAATTGAAGTGATAAATTTTCAGTTTGCTAATAATGGCTTTCCAGATAGGTGTAAGGCACTGCAATAGCAGGAATGGCAGTTAAGACTACAAAATAGCTCACATTATGTGCGTATTTCCTCCCACATTAATATAGTTAAATTACCTCTTGAATTAGATTCTGTGGAAAATTTCCATAACAGAAGCTTAAAGATGAAATCAAATCCACGTTTAAGTGTGTAAATAAATTATTTCATTTTAAAAGCTACAGAAGACAACTGAAGACGTTTGTTGTTCCACAAGTTGGACAAAGATCGAATATTCAAGCTCTCGGCTCTCCTGCTTTCTTGAAGTTTCGTTTCTTGCATTACATCTAGATGTACACAAAAACGCGATGCAACCTTGCTAATCTCACATCAAGATGCCTTCTTTTAACACAGATTTTGCATGGGCGGATGTATGTCTCAGAGCAGCAAATCCTAGCACTTGCTCTTAAAAGCTCAACCACCAGAAAGCACTGACGTCCTACAGATGTTTTTCCAACTGCATACCCAACTACGCTCAAAAAGAAATGCAAATTGACTGAAGAAAAGATCAGAGGGTATGATTAACTGATTCACTCCCATTTAATATTTTTTGCAAAATAACAACAAAGCAAAAATAAGTCACAAAATTTAATCTACTCTCACAAATTAATTGTGGTTTAAAAGTATGAGATAAATTGTTGTATAAATTCTCTACCCGATCAGAACTATCTAAGATGTTAGGAGCACAAATTAAATGCCATTCATCTTGCACATCTCTGTGAGGGCAATTTTATATTCTCTTCTCTTACTAAGACAGATTTGGATGTGATGGGTTTGGATCCTTCAAATCCCATAAGTCAAAGATTAGTTTGGAGATGATCAGTAAGATTTTTCACACTGTTAACATTTGTTCTTCATGTTATAGGTGTCTGCCATGAACTTAACTATGGCTGTTCCTTTGCCTGCCACGGGTTGCTGGAACCCTCAAGCTCTTGCAAACAGTTTAATCAGAGTGTAAGGAAAAGTTTCATGCCCAGACTGGGAACAGCATTACGGAAGGGTTTTTATTGATTACCATCAGTGATGGTATTGTATTCCCTATTGCCTATGGGTTCCATTTCTTCAACCAAAGAAAAATTGGTGTGAATTCATTGTGATTTTGGGGAAGGACTATTTTGGGAGAGGAGTATGTTCAACCTAATACAGTATAACATTCAATCATTCCTGTTGGACCATAATCACAACTCCCAGCCTGTGAGCTGTTCACAGAAAACATGCTGAGTCTTGCTTTCGACGTCATTGATGTCAGTAAGTCAGTTCTAGTAGGAAAACAACAGAAATCAATCAACAGAAAAACATCACCACTTATTTTGCAGTATGAAACCAGTGAAGCTCTATTAAGCTATTTCCAAACCATGCCATTCTCTGCTGCCATGGCTTCCTGCTATTCAGTAGCTCTTGCTACCTTAATCTCCTGCTTTGGTAGCCATGAAAAGACAAGAGTTACAAGAAGTGTCTTCATGGTCAGATGCCTAGACACGATCCAGGCATTTACCAAAATATAATGAGTTAGTTCGATATTTAATTTCAAAACAGAGGGTTTGGGACAACTATGCTGCTTGCTTTGGGTCTATTTGATGCTGCAGCAAAGCAGAGTTCTTAGGGTGAAGAGATCTAAGTACTACGATCGACATTCCTCCTCTTATTATTGTCTTATTATTAAAGCACTTTTGTTACACTGTTTGATGATGTGTCTTTCTTATGGAGATTGAGGAAGGACCCTGCACATTCCCCATACAAGAACAGCCAATGATGGTGCTTCTTTGCTCTCCTAACTCTTGTCCACATCTTGCCCACATCCTTGACAGGTCTTTCGCTCTCTTTGCTGCTACTCCCAGTGCCTTGTTCCCAGCAGCCTGGCAGGAGGCAGCTGCCTTTAGTACCTTGGCTAGATTATGGCTGATAATAGGAGAGGATCATTGGGTGTTCACAGCCCCTTGAAAGCTTGGAGGGAAGCGTACCACAAAACCTAGGTGCTGTCAGGGTGAGGGACATGGAGGTGCATGAAGGTGAGGACATATACAAGGCATGGGTGATAGCCTGAGCATTAAAAATCCTTTGTGTTATGGGATTTACTGTTCTGGGAGCAAGGAAGGAATCTACAAAATTTCCCATTTTCTTTCTTCCACTTGAGTCCAGACTGTCCTAGAACTCTTGTATCCCTCCAAAGCCAGCTCTCCTTTCTGATGGCGACTTTTCTGGCCAGCCATTTAACCCACTTGTGTCTTTCCACTGGCTTGTGGCAGCTCTGTGTAAGCTCCCGGAGCAGCTGTTTCCCAGGTTCCTCCAAAAGAGCAGATTTCCTTTAATCCTCATGGAAGCCTTTGCCATCTCAGAGCCAGATTATCATAACATGTATTTCAAGTTACAGCTTGAAATAATTTTCAGGAATAGGAAGGTCAAAAACTTTTGCTGCCAAAGCAGAGCGTCAGGCTGCCAGCTGAGGAACACCAGGAGGGGCCTGGGAAGTGCCTTGGCCCACACCTCTTTCCTAATACACCACTTCCAGCAGATCAAGCTGCAGAGGTTGTGTCTCTGTTGAGATTAAGTTGTGAGTAGAGTGTACTGTGAAGGGCATTTCGCTTCAAATTTACTCTTCTCTTTGGTCTGTCACAGCTCAGATTTATTAATGTCTGGATGCACTTCTCTGAGAGAGGGAGAAAAGCACTTGAAGGGTTCTGGGGAGCAACTGAAGAGTTATCTAAACTAGCTTTTAGTAGCTGCTGCGTGTTTATTAGAGGCAGACAGGCAGTTTACTGTATTGCTTTTTTCCTCTGATTACAAGCGATAATTATTTCCAGAATGCTTTTTCAGAACACTTGGGTGGTGCTTATGAGATAATGAGGCAGAGAGGCAGAATGGATAACAAGTGTGTGCCCAAATAAGATCAACAAAACTCAGCTAAAAATTAGAGATCCTTTGCTGTACAATACAGCTATTGATAAAAACCTTATTAAATGTAGTTCTGTGTGGGATTATTGACTGGTTGTATCAGTGTACCTCCTTCTGGAAACTATTCCAAATTCCCTACCCCAATTCCAGCAGACATTGCATCAATGGTGCAGAAATACCCCAATACGTGGCAAGGAGAAAGGATCATTGAGAATAAGATGGATGGAAAGGTGGAATGTGCAAGTTATTAAATGTTACTGATGAGGAAAAGCACGGCACTGCTGACAGCTATGTGTGCCCCCGCTGCCCTCTGGGGTCAGGAGGTGACCTCATGGTCCTGAGGGGCCTGAAGGGAACCTGCCATGAACACAATAGCTCTGTCTTCAAGCACAGTGACACAGACAAAAGCTGAAAAAACATATTTGGTGCTCACTTGGAGTTTGCTTAGGTGCAGGATAGCAGAGCACTTCCATTCAGATTCAGTGTATTTGGGCTTTCTCCAGTTTCAATTCTCCGAAACCTCTGTTTTTGCCAAAGACAATGTTTTTATCCATAGGCTGTTATCCACAGATGGCTAAATGAACAAATTCACATTGTGCTGCATCATTCTAAATATTAGAATTTTCCATTCCTTTTCAACAGAAACACTTAGTCCTTAAGGCAGTTCTAACTCATGAAAATTGGTGAGAGATAAATCAAGAATTTAAGAAGTTCCCCATAGCCACAGCTCTGAATACTTTCTGGGTATTTACTGATAACTTTTCTTGTCTTACACAGCAAACTCTTTTTTTTTTTTTTTAAAGTAAATTTTAATTAGGAAAACCAGTAAAGTGTGAGGCATTCAGAAATTACCCTTCCTACAGCTTGTTCCACCCCTGTCTTTCTCTCAAATGACGTTGGAACAGTAGCAACTTATCTTAAAATATAAAAGTTTCCTGAGCTATTTTAATCCGCAATGTTACTATCTAAGTTAACCATATAAGATACAGTAGTGCTCAGAATTTCAGTTTCTGTGAATGGTTTTGGGGACTGTAGAAACATGCACAGAAGCTCAGTGCCCTAAAACACTTTCATTCTTGTACATGCTTCTCAACTGATTCAAGATCTTATCTGTACCACTGCATTCCATTTTCTTATGGGATTAGTTTGTCAAAGACTTAGAAATTTCTAATTTTCAACTTATTATGCCCGATGCACTCACTTGGTGTAAACGTGCAGTGGCATTACATTTGCTTAAGAAGCTGAGTTTCTCATGTAGCATCGTAAACATTCAAAGCCCATTAGAAACTTAGGCTAGCAAAGATTGAATTAATACTCCTGTGTGTCGACTTGGGGATCATTCTGATTGCCTGGTACTTTGTAATCCCAGCAATGAACTGTGGAAAAAGGAATGACAGAAAACACAATAATCTTCTCCAAGAATGTATGTACTCAAATTAAATTTGAAAAGAGTCAGTTTTCTTAGGGAATGATTGTAACGGTCACTGAACAATGGTGATGTAGTCCTGCAGGCTCATTCAATGTATGTATTTCAGTTACAAGTCGTATAGAGATGTTTAGTTAAACTATAATAATTGAGTCAGATGATGAAGTCCAGAGATGGATCTCAATATACATTCTCTAGCTCTTGTGAAATATTCTGATGAGGATAAATGCATGTAATAATAATCTGGCACTTAGTGCTGCATGGATGTACGGTAATACTCTTCAGCTTGCTGTAATTTAAAGAAATGGCTAAAATGATTATAAAGCTGTGAACTGGCAGGATTTTATGTTGCACAGATGCTCCCTCTTTTCCTTTCCTTTGTAGTTGGCTCCCAACTGGTACTTGTGATCCTGCACAGAGGATTCCTTAACCTGACCTCTATGATTTTAGAGCAAATGACACTTTGGCTCTTGAAATTTGTTGACTTTTCTCTCCACAGATGTTTTGCTTTCCTCCTCTTTGCCTGTCCTGAAATTTAAGAAGTTCCTGGTGTGAGCAAAGGATGGATCTGTTGGAAGGGACAGATGTGGAGTGTTACTTATTTGAAGGCCTTTGATAAGGGTTTGTTGCAGAAATTTTTTATCTCCTTGACCCATGGATTTTTGTCTATGTTTTGAATGTAAACATTGTTATGCCTTCTCAAGTATAATTCATAACTCTGAGTTATATGATGAGAAATAGATTTATTTTATAGAAAATATGCAGATTAGTATTATTTTCTGAATTTCTTGACCCTGATAAATAAGAACAACCAGCCATCTGAACTGAAGTCTGAACTCCAGAAACATCTGCCCCCAATTTGAAGAACATGCTGGTAGTTTACCTCTGTTCATACAACTCATACATATTATTGTATTTTGAAATATGGTTTTAAATGCAATACCATACATAACAGAGCAATGTTGTTCTAAAAAATAAGCAGCATGTATTGTCAGCAGTGATTCACATTTGAGAGACAGTATCTTCTGACTAAAATTACCCCACCTCAGCCAACTTATTTTGGGCACAGAGTTTTTCTCCCAGCAAAATGGCATTCCTTGCTGCAAGTTCCTTGAAATACTCACTAAGGAGTACTGTACATATGAGTTCTGCGACCTGACAAACCCTAAAACAGGAAAGCCTAATGGAAAGGAACTTTCCTGAAGTACTAAAGAAATGTCCCTACCTTGAGGAAATCCTACAGCCAGTTTGTTGTCGTTTATGATAGTTTCAAGGGGTAGCTGATTATTAAAAAATTGCAAAGACTTCCTACTGGACAAAAACAGTCACGCTCTTAGTTTATCAACAGAGGAGAGAACTCGTTTCATTTACAAACATGGCTGATTTGCTGTGTTTATGTGGAGCAGGGGCTCGAAAAACATCCGCACGGGCATCAAGTTTCAAAACTGGGGATGACAAATTTATAAGGAGGGGCTCAGCAGCCTATTTTTTTTTTAATCTCATTTAAATAAAAAAAAAAACACGCGAAAACATCAGCCATATGGGAAAGCTGCATATTGAGTCAGTTTAGCGATGCTTTCTTCCCCCACGAACTTTCCACCTTGTTTTTTTTCCCACACTCACTTTTCCCTTCACCCCACCTTCGATCATTTAACCCCAGCTTGGCAGAACTTTTCAAAGGGGCCCGTCGCAGTCCGGGCATCACCCGCAATCCGGGCTGCCCTGGGTGCGTCGGGGACGGCTTTGCGGGGACCGACACATGTGGTGCGGGGCGCTGGGTCGCAGGGTGCGTGTGTCTGTGTGTCTGTCTGTGCGTGCGTGCCAAAGGGGGGCTGCGTGTGCGAGGGGGTGTGTGTGAGCGAGCCCCCGGCGGTGCGGGCGCGGGGCGGGGCGGGGGAGCATATAAAGCGGGCGGGCTCAACGAATTCGGGAGATTGTCTGCCGGCGGCATCGGGAATGAGCAGAGACGGGCGGAGGCGACTGCTGGCGCTTCTGCTGGTTGCGGCTTCGCTGCTCTGGGTGCCGGGGCAGGGCCAGCCCCGAGGTGAGGGCAGCGGCGGGGGTGGCGGCGGCGGCGGCTCTCGGGGGCAGGGGTGCTCTCTGCTTGCGGTGCAATGTAATATCTTCAGAGTTTGTTTGCGGCCGCCCGCTGCGTCCCGGGGCAGGTTTTCGTACCCGTGGGGCCGAGGGGACTTTGGCGGCGTGGCCCCAGCCCCCGCCGGGCAGAGCCGGTGTGGGGGGCAGTGCTGTGCCGCACGGAGAGCCCCGCGGGGGGAGGCGGGCTGGGGTCCGGCAGTGCTGCCCGCCTCGCTGCCATGCTTTTCACTGCGCCTCCTCTCCACCCATCTTCGCGCTCTGCAGCCGCCCTCCCCCACTTTCCTGGAGCCCTTTCTTCTCCCTCGGCGGCGGGGGCCACTCCGCCCGGCCGCCTCCGGGGCCGCCCACTCCCTTTGTGGAAGCCGAGAAGACGCTGTGGAGCGGCAGAAACCCGGGGGAGGGGGCGGCCCCAGCGGCACGGCCGCTGCCCGGTTCCCCAGGACGGAGGGAGGGCTGGCGGGCGGCCCGGGCCCGCACCTCCGCCCGCCCTGTCGCGGCGGAGCCCCCGGGGCAACCTCTACCCCGGCGAGAGACGGGGCTGGGCGGGGGCCACGGCCCGGGGGTCCCGGAGACAGGAGCAGGCGGACCCGAAGGATGCCTCACACTGTCGCTAATGTAAACCAGATTAAGCTCTGTTATAAGGAGTCAGAGGGGATCACAGCCGCTCTCCAGATAGGAGACGGAGGTAGCATAAGGGTGTAATGGAGATAATTTACGAAAGTGTGGCTTGTCTTATTTTTTAGCTTGCTTTTTTTTTTTTTTCCCCCCACGTGGGGATGATCGCGGCGGGGATACCGGCGAGTTCTTGCTTCGCAAATAACCTCAGCACACTCATCCACTTTGCACAAAGTGCGGTAGCTTGTGTTTTCCTACTGAGCCTGAAGTTAGCGAGCAACAGCAGTTCGCTCCACGTTGGGAGGGGAAGACTGGTAGGCACCAAATGCTCACACCTTTGGCTTGATGCAGCTCCTGGTGAAATCCAACAGCAGAATTTCTGCTGATCTCTGCTCCCTGCGTGTTAGTTCCCAGCTACATGAGGTCTCTGCTAAACAAAAACCGAGAATGGAAAATGGTTGGAAGGCATGTGTTGTGCACAGGCGTGACTTAGTTTTCTTTACGATCAAGCGTGGAGTTCAGGATGGATATAACATCGGAGATTAGCATCTGGATGTTTGCATGCCACAGTAAAACTGAGTATCTTTATTTGATATCATTATGTGTACAAAACTTCATCCCCTAGGTAAGGAGGGCAAAATCAAATCCAAGTTAACTGCTGAGTCCGCATATTTCAGCTTGTAAATAAATAGACTTCACCTTGGTTATGAAACTGCACTCAAAGAAACAAATGAAAAGCCAAAGTGGTGCAAATTTACTTTTTTATTTTTTGTTGAGGTACCATCTCATGCACACAAACTCCTATTTGAATATATATGTTAACACACAGTTTAAAAGGATAGGAATTTTGGTCAAATACAGATGACAAATACAGATGACAAGAGTCTCTTACCTTTTTTGACAGAAACTTGTGGTGGTTGCATTCCATAGTCTGCTGCAGCTCTTGTAAGTAGTTTAGTGCTGATATTCCAGATTTTACACAGCAGCCCACATTTTTAGATGAATCTTAAAATGTGTATTTTTATATTGGTGATCAAAGATACCACTAAATTTAAATGCACCTAAGCTATGGCTCCTGGGGCTGTTTAAATTCATAATTATATTTTTCTAATAGAAAGATCAGGTCAGGAAGCCATTATTCCTATTAGATCAAATTCGTAGTTGTGGGTTGTTTTGGTTTTTTTTGCTTAGTGTGAGACCACAGATCATCTGAATAAGCAGGGACTATCAAACCCTCTTGTGGATAACTGCCTTACAAAAACCAGAATGCAAGATAACTGATCCTAAAACAATGTGAAGAATGCAATGCAGATTAGAATAGCCATGTTCCTTGTGCAGAAAGTAAACAACTGAAGCTTGAACTTCTAAGCATCGTGGTGATGTAAAAACACAGTTTGTGGTGAGGCTAGAAAGATTTCTTGTAGCTGTTGCAAGAGCATTGCAGAAGCATGTGGTAAGGTATCTTGGCATACCCTTGTCAGCACTTCTTTTCCTCTTCACTTCTGGTGAAGATAATGGTTGCAAGAGTCTGTCAGAAAGTGCTGAAGTCCAGTATAAGAAAGAGAAACAGAGTAGTAAAGTCACTGCACTAAGCAATTTTGAAGGTTAATAATTGGTTCTTTCAGCCTAGAGATTAATATCTACATACCTATAAAATTTAGTTGGTATTTTAATTGCAGGTCTTTTGTTAAAGTGTCCACGTTGAGAAGTTGGGTTTGTATTTTCATTTGAGTCTTGTATTCACTAATGGATTAACTCTTCATGAAGCATGTATCACTGGTGTCTGGATGCAGATGGGAGTTGTTTTACAACCTCAGAAGCAAATAGCCATTTCAGAGTCTTAGGCAGCAGCTTTGCTCTCCTGCAATGCATTCTTAATTACGCTGGAGGTAACAGTGATAGAGGTTGACAAAGTAAAAAGGGAAATCAGTTAATGCTTTTGCACACTATTGCCTGTGTTTTCATAAACTTCATTCTGCCACTGTCAGGTGACTTTTCCATAATTTAAAAAAAGTCCTACTATGGTATGCGTGTGGTAATGTTAACTTACAAGGCTGTAGTAGTAGACTAAATGTTTCCTCAGCTGTTATCTTATCTCAGCTTGGTTTAGTAAACTGGTGTGCTGCAGTAGCCTGCTCTGTTGTTCCTGCCTCGGGTTTTGGAATTAATAGTCTTTCAGTACTGATGTTCAGGGGATTGAGTGGCACAAAGAAGGTGCCTGGGGTGCTTCAACTGGGCAGAGCTGAACACAGGTATTTCTCATGCTTATTTGAGTTTCAAACCTGCTTCAAGAATCTGGTTTAGTTAAGTGTGCTTAGGCGATGACTAATAGATAAATTATGACACGATCAGCAGCCACATTTTTTTGCTGAAATAAGTGATATGATTTGCTTATAAATCAGATTGTTAGAGCACTTGCCCAGGAAGTGGGAGATTTAGGTTAATCTCTTTAGTTTGAGATGGTTTGAACCTACATCTCCAATGTCTGAATAGAGTGCCGTGATACCAAGTTGCTGTGATGGGTAGTGCAGAGGAGGGGGAGGTGTGTATGAAATGTTTCCAAACTTCTGTTTGAAACAGCTACTGTGCGGCTAAGAATCTTAGTTGCAGGAGGAGAATGGGTAAGGAAAAAAACCTGGTTCTGTAGTTGGAGTGTTAGGGTACTCAAAGATGAAAGGACAAGAAAATCGCTGGCCTCTTCATGTGCTAGTGGCAAGCAGCAACCAGATGTCTGAATTCAGGAGAAACTTTATTCTAGTTATCTTTCTTTTTTACTGGCTCACTCAACCCAATCACCACTCAGCAGGATGACTGTGCAACTCACTTAGTGGAGAAGGACTTTTTGATACCTAATTTAGGATGGCGAGTTCCACCTCAGAGGTGATGTGCTTTAACTGTAAGTGTGAAAGATTTTGACAGGAAGATATGTAAGTCTTCTTGGTTTTTCAGATCTGGCTGTTATCTCTACAAGCCTACCTAGGTAGATCTTACACTCTTAGTTGCCTCACTACAGCCTCATATGTTCAAAGGTGTTCTCTGCATTGGTATAGTTTCCTGTGGCAGTTGAAACTTGAGAGCCAGACTTCCAAAATGTACTTGGATAACCATAAAACTTATAAAAAAATTGTCTTGCACTTTCAGGATGAGATGGATGTTGCATTCCTAAATGCTTTCTGTATGAGATGAAGAAAAATGTTGCAGTACTTTGCCATACTGCATTATAGATTGGTGTACTCTAATGACTTGAATAAAGCTTGTTTCTATCAGTCTTTGGTAGTGGGTTTTTTTCACAAAATCTTCAACAAATAAAGTGATATGCGAGATAGGAAAGTTTCTATCCTCTGCAAAATTTGTCTTTACTTTTAAATATTTTCCTTTAACATTTCTGCTGTGCTTCCACTGTTTGAGTATTGTTTCTGATAATGGTGCACATTTAATTTCCTTGAGATTTATGGAAGACTTGGAGGCAGTGCTGTCTACAGCTTGCAGTGCAAGGCAGGAGACTGATGAGCTAAAAATGTGATAAGAGTCTGAAGCAGAATCATTTAATGTTGTGTTAAGCTGGAAACTTTAATTTTTGGCAAAATTGGGCAGAATGGTATACTTGACTTGAGTTCCCACTTTTTCCCTGTGTTGGAAACCTCAGTTACAGTGAACCTATGCACCCCTTGTGTCTTCATGTGGGTTAAGTCATGAGATACTTATTAGCTGTCCATGCTCTATTAAACTTGTTAGATTATGTGGTAAGTCTTAAATCCACACACACAAAGGAGCCCAGAGGAACAAGGTGAGGCAACCCCACTTACAAACTCAGAGAAACAAGCCTCTCCTGAACTGTTCCACAAGAGCCATAGCTGTGAGTTATGAGAGGCTAGTTGGTGGTGGCTGTCTGCAGAGGTATGGTACTCATTATGGGATGTAAGGAAAGAACATCTTGGGGTTGCATACATGTGCTTTGGAATGAGTAGAGGAAGGGCCAAAGACAGGGAGAGGATTGGGGGTGATCAAGGTCATATAGAGAAGAACAAGTATGGGGGACAGAGGGGAGAGGGATAATAAGGTGTTCAAGGAGGCCAGTTGGCTGTAAACAGGTTGCAGGTCATTATGCTTGTCTTTCTGTGCCCCGTACCTTGTCTGTACTTGTTTTGTAATGATGTCTCATGTCCTGTCTTTTATTAAGCTGCTACTAACTGTTCCCCTGGGTGAAGAGGTCTCCGTGCTGTGTAGATGGAGGTATAAGTGCCAGTGAATGGAGAGGAATCCATGAATCACAGGGGCCTGCAGGTCTTGTGTGCCTGTGGCTGAGGAGACTGGAGTGCATGTGTGTTGTGTGAGTCTGTGTCAGCGTGTAATTGCCAGCAAGCATCAAGCCAGACCAGCGAGCTAGCAGGACGGGAGACTTGGGGAACCAGGTATCAAATCAGCTATAATTCTGGAATGGTCACTGTAGGGACCAGAGAGTCTGCAAGTTGGCTATTGGAGGGAGCAGATCCAAGACAACTACTGGATACACTGAGGGGCTCTCGGGGCCAGCCAAGAAACCTATCTGCATTGGGCAACTGGTGATGAGAAGATTCAGGGCCAGCTATGAGGCAGGCTGAGCATCTTGGCCAGTGACTGGAGGGATCCGTAGTGGATGTGGTGGGGTGCGTGTGCAAGGAGGCCTGTGGACCAGTAACTGGAGTGGGGCTGTGGGCCTTGGGGGCTCACATGCCTAGCTGTTAGCAATGGGGAACACCTGAGATCTGGGGAGATGAGTTACTACATAGACTGACTGTGCAAGTGCAGCTACTGAAGGATCTGAATATTAATGTAGATTTTTTTTCTACTTGGAGTCTTTCATCCTGGTCAGTTGGAGCAGAGAATAGGATAAGACCATTGGTAGCTGCATTTGTGTGTTTCTGTCTTGGTTGATTTATGTGGTTGGCCATATGTATATGCATATATATGTTGTGTTATGTGTGTGTGTGGCTCTGTATGTGCTTGTTGGGAATATGTGCTCAGCTTTGCCAGTGACTGGATCTGGGGGAATGGAGCTGTAGCAGTTGCTTCTGTTGGACTGCAGGACTCGGCACACCCCAGCAAAACTGCAGAAGAGCAGGTATAATTCTGGAGCTCTGGGCTTTTGTTTTGTTTGACACAGTTTGGCTTTTGAGGCTCTGGTGCCTTAGTGCAATGGAATTTATGTAGCACTCTACAAAAGTGGATTTTAGATGACCTGTGTATGAAGTAACCCCCAACAGGGGCTACATTGCATGTCTCCAGGATTGCTGACTTTATGGATACCATTGGGCTAAAATGATAAGGTTCCATAAATTCATATTTAAGCAAGACAAATACATTTTAAACCTTTATTAAATAGAAAGGGGGCTCATATGACTTGAGTATAGGAGAGAGAAAGAACCATGAGAAATATTGTGGTGGTCTGCAAAGCATATCTTGGACATGCTGTAGGGAAAATGTCATGCTTGGCCTTGATTAGTAAGTCCCAGATTTAAAATTGCTTTGTTTTTCCCTCACTTGAAAGAAAGTCAGCATCAACAAGCCACAGACTATTTCTTCCTTTCTCAGAGTACAAAGGTATGTGACAGAAAAATTCCATGAAAGCATTCTAAGTAGACTGAAGATTAAGATAAAAAAAAAAAAATCTGTCATAAATATTTTCTCCACTCCCTCAGGGCTTAAAAAATGCATCTCTGGAAATTCAGGACTATCTGCGTGTGTTAATCAGTTGTTGGTATTTACAGCAGTCTCACACAGGATCTTCAGGTGGGGTTTGCTGCTTTCTCCCACATCTATTTTTTTTCTGTCCTCCAGGCATTCGTTCCTGACCAAACAGAGGAATAGTGTGTTGCAGAAATTTTGCAAAATGAAATTGGTTAGGTCAGCTTTCAGGACTTGTGATTTGTTAGCTGGCATAAACCTTAGGCGCACATCAATCAAACTTCCCAGTTATATATATATATATATTTTTAGGTATTTAAGTGATAGTCTCTGGGGCTGTGTAAAGTGCCTCTGGGCACTAGGATATAGGTATGGCTCTCTGACTGAGGTTTGAAGTGAACGTTTCATTTGCTTGTGGGTCAGAGCAAGGAAAAATTTAGGTGTATCTGTGTTAATTCTTTAGTTACTTTTGCTATTTAAGGACTTTAATGATTTATCGATTATTCTGTGTTTGTATTTGGTTGGTTGCCTTTTTTTTTTTAGAGGAGGGAAAAGAAACTGGTTTTGCCCCGAGACATAATTATTTTATGCATTTTTTTTGATATTAAAGCTGTATACATCACAATTTTACAGGAAAACTAGAAATTTCTGTCATAGTTACAGTAGGTAAAAATAACAGTACAACTTAGCAAGTACAGAAGTGTAAGACGATAAAAATACTGTCAAAGTATAAGCCTTCAATATCCTTATTACAAAGATATGTAGATGCACATAATTTAGACTTTCCCTCCTGATGTAAAACAGCGGTTATGGTTCACAGGAACTTTTCCCTTGTGCTTGTGGCAGAGCAAAACAGACTTAGAGAATGTTTTCTTTATACAAAAAAAAAACCCCAAAACCCAGAAACACCCAAAATTGAAAAGTCGTTATGGCTCTCATGGCCATGAGAGCTGCAGGGCTGTTGAAAGGGAGGTGGCATTCATGGCCAGCAATCTTATCCACTGCCCTTTCCAGAAGTGCTCCAACTTTGCAGGCTGTGTAAAGCAGCAGCTAATGTGGGTTGATGATGGACTGAGTTGGTTTGTATTTTCTGAGCTTTTCCTACCAGGCAAGGCCATGAAGAACCCACTGCTGCTTTGTGTAGGCAGAGTAGATTTCATCCTTTAGCATTCCTTCTGTTTTACCATCTTTAACTTGTTAGCTTTTGATTTATTTTTTTTAAACTGTCACTTAATACAGTAATGACTTCATCAGACATACTCCCTAACCAATTGTTTTGGGTTAAAGTTCCAGATTTGAAAGCTGTTTTGCAAGCATGGTGTAATTCCTTTCTGTGAGCTCATTTATTGTGCTTTGAGATCTAGCCCCCCGCTCTTGATCCCCACATGGGTACAAAGGTTAAAAAGCTGTTGAAGAACTGGTCTTCCTGAAGTGGAAACTGTTTTTCCCTTAGCTCTGTCTGCACTTTTTACTGTTGTTTTGCTCTGAAATGACCTTGAAGATAGGCCCATGTCCACTACCTCCCTTATTGCATTTTTGTATAAGCTTTTATTTGCTGAAAGGCTGAGTGGACAGTGCAGAACCTGTGTAGGTAATTCTGTAGTCTTGATTTGATTATTGGGTTGGTTTTCTTTTTTTTTTTTCTTGTAGAAAAGTTGTTTTTGTTAGCTAGCTCTTTATAAATCAGTTGCACAATTTATGCTGAATATAACAAGCCTTGTAATTCAACCACTGGGCATAAATGCAAATCAGAGCTAGCACTGACGCTCACTGAGATTAGTAAAATTCAGTTTCCTGGAAGAACAGCTGCCATTTTGCTTTCTGTCACAGAGCTTATCTGACCAAGGTAGTATGTAAGTAAGGGTTTGTGTGGGAAGGAGCGGAAGAAAGCCAGTAGCAACTGGCACTTTAAGTGCAGTTTGATTCTGGCCAAATACCTCCCAAGGATGGCTGGATCAGGGGTCTCAGTTGTCCCTCATGTTCTTACATGGGTACTGGCAGAATGAGCTTTGCAACCAGGGCACCAGGCGGTGGGTGAGCTGGGTGCCCAGGAGGGTGGCAGCCTGGTTGCTCCTGGTGCTCCTCCAACACTCCCTCTGCATGGCAGAGCTGCTGCCAGGCTGGATGGAGCCAGCTGGTCTTTGCTGACTTGCCAGGAATCCACTGGTCTTTCCTGTCGTTTTCCCTTTCAAACATTTCTCCTAATCCATGAATAGCTAATGTATGTTTTGTTATTCTTCGTGCCACACCATTCACGTATGTTATTTGCCTTCACAGTGCTGCCTTTTGTGCCTGTCTTACACTGTTGTAAGAGAGGAGGGCAAAAAAGACTTGCAACTGTGTGCTAATGCCTCTGATGATTAGGTTGTTTCTATTTTATTGGCTGAGAAGATCTAGATAACAGAAATTTGAAGTGAAGGTTCTTTGAATTGTCAGGAGCTTTGGAAACCCTGGTTTAAATTAGGGTTGTGAAATATGTGCTGTTGAAATTTCTAGGATTCCTTTTATTTGCATTAGCCTGCGGAGTCTCTAAAATGTGCACTCAATGACTTCTAGAAAACACCCTTTAAAATATGCTGAAGACATAAAAATTTTGGTGGGAAAATGAAGGAACAAATAAACTCTGACTTCAGGAGAATTACTGTGAATTTACATTTATCTACAGACAGTTGCTCGTTTATTCCTTCAGTAGTTGCTAGCTCAAGTGCTGGTTTAGTAAGGTTCTTTTTTGATTGCCTGAGTAGCCCAATTTGTTTTTATGGGGTAATATATCTTGTTTATGTGATTAAGAAATGCTTTTACAAATAGAAGGCAAATCTGCCATGTATCTACAATTCCATGACATGTAAATACAATTGGCTAATTTTCAGAGTTATTTTTGGATATTACTAATAAATCTCACTGGAAGTTGATCAGAATTTTAGAAATTTTTTTTTTTTTGCTAATGCAAAAATGTGAGCTTGTTACTGAAATGAACTTTAGAAGTAAACATGAATTTTAAGCTAAAACTTAGAGAAATAAGTCCTTCTAAGCCCTATCCCAATTTATCTTTCTTGGAGTAGGTTTACAACGTGTCTGACAATGTCCTTCTGAGCAAGTTTATCATTGCTAAAGGCATGCAGCAGATGCAAATACTGGAGTAAAGTGGATGAGCACTCTTTAGAGTGGTCACACAAGGGACAGCTTAGTTTATTGCATACTTGATAATGTTGTAATGGGGGCATTTCTAACTCAAGAAATGATTCTACAAAGTACAGCGCAGGTTTTCTGTGAGGTGGAGGAGGCTGCTCGTTACAAGCAATGAGAAAAAGATGTATGTAGCTGGGCAGCGAACTTAAATGAACTGTGTGATAGCTAAAGGAGACTAGTAAGTAACAGTATATAATCCGAAGGCAGCTTACGAAGCAGTAGGTGCAAGTCATGATTATTAGAGGACAACTGTATTCAGTGTGTATCTTGGTGTGGGTTAGAGGCTGCCACGCTGATTTTTGGTTCCAGTGATACGTCACCTTGCTCAGAAACTTTTCGCTGTGTGTGCTTGTTGTAAAGATCTGCTACTGCTGTGCTGCCACAGCTGATACTGGTAATGGACAAATCCAGGTTTGGGTATCTCTGGTAGGCTGAAAATCCTGCTGTAGTAGTAGGAAAAGAAGATAAGAAGCTTCTTGGTGCAGAAGAAAAATCCTGTGTACCACATAGTACTGACAGATGATAAAATCATCTAAAACTTGAGCATCTTTCCTGTTATTATGGACAATGAGAAGCAAGCTGCCCACTCTTCAGCTCTACTGTATGTTATTGCTGCATGTTCCATGGTAATCAGCAAAAACATTTGGGGTGTTTCAGTGTAGGATCCAAAATGTGCCTTGCAGATTTTGCGGTTTTTTTTTTTTTTTACTGTCACTAACATTGCTGAATTTTAAATTAAATTACTCTAAATCTCAGTCCTGGTCTAAAGACTGTTAAAATTATCTTTAAAAGTTGTCCTTTGGGCTGAAATGCATCATTCTTGTTTTCAGGCCAACGGCAAAATACTTTTAGGACACTTGATTAAAATTCTGTGTGGCTGGCTGACTTATTGAGCATTGATGGCAATACAGAAGAGAACTTGTAAAAAAGTTTGTAATATTGTTTTTATTATTTCTCTCTTTATTTTCGTGTCTTAAAATTAAACTTTCAAGAATTTATCCTCTGATACAAATGCCCTTGATTTTCATGAAGGCATTTATTGTGAAATAATAAAATGAGGATTTGAAAGTGGTGTTGGAAATGTAGAAAATGTGCAACAGATGACTCGCTATTAATATTTTTAAAATAGTTCCAGTATGTGCCTTGTATATTTCTTAACCTGTGTGCTTGGAGACAGCAAATACAAGTAAGAAAAGCATGGTAATTGGCAATTCTAATTTGTCTAGAGTAAAATGCCTAGAAAAAAGTAGCAAGTATGTTTTACTCTTTGCAAAGAGTGGAAAGCCACCTTTGTAGTATGTTGAACAGTTGGTTATAACTGAAAAAAAACCCCAGCCCTACAGAGGTTGTTTCCCAATTAACGATTTAGATCAGAGATAGCAAAATTTTGTCAGTAGAGATAAGGGAATGATCAGGTTTTGCATGTCTTCAGCGTTACACAGTTGGAAATCTTTTCAGCTCCTTTCAAGCTGGAGGAAATGCTTCCCTTCTGCCCAGGAAGATCTGGCAGTGATACAGGGCTGTATGTGCCCTGGAATGGCTTTGTGCCTGCTAGAATGAAGCTATTTTTCTTCTGTCTCTGAAAAAAAACATGTTGTTGTAAAACAGGAGAGCTGGCAGTTCTGAGGTGCCTAAAAGTCTTGAACTTGAAAAAATTAACTGAAACATTCCACTTGTTAAATTTCTATTTAACATTTCACCCAAGGTGGCTGCAATTTGTAATATTAAGATAGTGCATTCATATTGGAAAAGTGGAAAAAAAAATTAGGAAAGTGAAATGTTGATTACTTTTTTTTTCTGTTAACAAGCTAAAATGGACTAAGCATAAAGTCAATTTCAGAGTTCCTTTGTAGTACAGCTGTTTGCTGTTAGACTTCATTTATGATCACAAGGAGATGTCAGCTACCTCAGGGGGTCCTTTATGTTTACACAGGTAAGGTAGTAACATTTTGTTTGGTTGTGATACTGAGTCACAGTGCAGAAGTGAGTAGCACCACTAAACCTTGTCAAGCTCAGGGCTCTTAGACTTTGCAAGTGGTAAGTATAAGTTTAGAATCAGGAGGGAGCTAATAGATACTTGGGTCGTAACTTCCTGTTGTTATAATAAATGATTCAGTTTAAAGCCTGAAGGTACACATCTATGCATGGAAATTTAATTAGGATTAAACCCAGACAGGATTTTCATTTAGAAGGAATACTTGCCTCAAGTTGAAAACTGGTGATAGGAAAGCAGTGCAGCGTGAGCAGTTACCTGTGGAGGTAGTCACAGTAAAAGGTTGGGGGGAGGGGAGACACTACTTTAGATCCAACATCAGTAAGAACAAAAATGTTCTGTCTTGTTGGTACTGGGACACATCATAAGTGACAAATGGCTGAGGTCCTAGTCTTTGGCATGACAGTCACACTGCCAGCACTACTGTCATACTGATCTAAGCTCATACTGTGTCTTAGGCTGCATACAAGCAAAACTGACAAGACACTGAAGTATTTGTGTTGAGGTTTGAGTGAAAATATTTCCCAAGCTTAATGTCACTTCCCCGGGGGAAAAAAAAGCTAGTGTAATACCAGAAGAAAGAACAACCCCCATAACAAACCCAATGATGTAGACTCCTCAACATATGGAAAAAGCTTTGGGTGAACAAGAAAGAACTAATTTCATGGTCTGGCAGGTTTGTTGTTCCTTGGCATCCTGCCCATCTGTCAACTTTTGGCTCTTTTTCTGTGGTGAAAATACTGTGACAATTTCTAGGCAGATTCTTGAGCAGGCCAACACCCCACAAAAATCACTACTTGCAAGGCATGACTTAAGAAATATTGATTATACTTTGAAAATGTGTGATCTATAGAGTACTCGCAAATTACCCACCTTTTATATCAAGTTGTACCATCTACTGAAAAATAGTGTGAAAGCTAGTTTTCTCCCCACCTCTTAGTATGTTCTGATTGGTAGAAAGCAGCAAGTTACTACCAGTGTTGAAGGTATCAGAACTTGCTGTTGTAAAACTTTTGATTTTTTTTTTTTTAAATCACAAAGAACTTGGACTTTTTGCTTTACCTTACATTTCTGAAATTTGTGAAGGACCAAGCTGTAGTACCAGAAATCGTACTCAGGGCTGTGATGTAAGGTGTTAAACCTGTTGTATTTACCAATATTTTCTGTTCTCTCAATTCAGCGGAAGGCTGTCAAGAGTGATGTGCACTCCTTTGGGAAACAAGGTAGCTCGTTTGTAGGAATGTCTGGATGGGACTGAATCAGCTGCTCGAACTCCTTCAGTGTTAAGCATTTGCATACTGACCCACACGCTTATCTTCTCCCAATTTGAGTGCATGTGTTGTGACATAGTCGTTATATGATCTACATCTATGTTTGCAAGCTCTGAGCCTGAGGGGGATTTAGAAGGTGGAACTTCATAAAGTTTGCATTAGCTAACTTATTAACACTTAGCTTCTTAATCTAAAGGATATTGCTTCTCTGGTAGTATTCAAACTAAATTACAATTTAACCCATCCCTGGTGTTAAAAACCTCAATACTTTGTATAAGAAGACCTTTGTTACTGTGTAACTACCATTGTCAAGCTTCAGTCTCTTGTGTATATGTATTAATACTGCTTGGCATTCATTTTTTGTAAATGTCTAATCTAGAAGTCTGAGTTTTCTTTATTATAGACATTTTTCAATGAGTTTGATAATGCCCTAATTTTTAGACAGTATCCTTCTAATACTGTATATTGAGATATTTAGTATCTTGCAATTAAGGCTTAATTAGGATGTAATGCTTTCCTCACTCTTCCCTTACCTTAGTTTTCCATTGCCATTCAGCATGCTTCTTACATTTTGAAATTTTTTTTTTTAATCAGTGTTCAGGGTTTTTTCCCTTTCTTTGGGGGGGAAAACAAAAAACCCAACGTTTTGCCTTGTTCACATTCTTTGCTACATTCTGACTCTCTGCTGGTGTATGACAATTTTTAGGAAGACATGCAAATTATTCCAGATTCTTGCTCCTTCACAAAACATATATAAGGAACTAGTGTGGGGAGAATAGTGTCACTGATGTTCCTGAGCAAGCAAATTCCTGCTGTTTGTGCCTGCAGTTGAATTTGACAAAGCTCTATTAATTTGCACTGTTACAACTTTAACTTTATTAATTTGCATTGTTACACTTTTTTTTTTTTTTCCCCCAATACATTTCTGAGTGCTGCAAACTAATTAACACATCATCTAGGCCAAGGCAGATCGCAGCAGGTAAATGCCTGTTGCTGGAGACAGGGTATACTGGAGACAGTACCCTGTCTCCTGTAAGGCTCTCTTTAGTAGTGCTGAATGCATGTAAGCAATAGCAGAAAATATTTGGCTTTTGCCATTTGGCCAGAGAAAGGGACAAGGTTTGGTGTTCTATATCTTGCTTGTACACTAACAGCTTGCAGGGTTCAAGCAAAATGGTTTTGGTCACATTAACTGCTGTAGTGGATTGGTTTTTTTCCTGAAGTTCCAACGAGATTATTTAAGCATGATTTGCAAAAGCTTGACAGAATCAGAACTGTAAAATAATCAGCAGATTATTCTGAAAGCAAGCATTTATGAGCATTTGGCAAATGGCTGCAAAGTGATATTTTACGGATAACCTGAGCTCATCCCAGGGCCTGATGTGGAGTATACTTCTCTTTCATGACTGACCAGGCTGCAGTACAACAGAAAAGGATCTTTTATTTAACTTAGTGTGCAGTGCGAACCACGCTGTAGTGCCTTGAAAAGAAAGCAAAACTTACTCTCAGATATGTTAACAAAACTGTCAAGAATTTAAGAAATTTCTGTACTCCAGCTGGTGCTGATGAGGTCTGAGGAGCTGCACTTCGGAGAGATGCAAACTGCCAAGAAGTCTGAAGGATAAGAGGTTTAGAAAATTGACTGTGGAAAGATTGAAAGGGTTGTTTACCTAGTCTGGAAAAGAGAAGAGGGTGTGTGATAACAGCCTTTCAGGTAATCAAAGCTGTAATCAAGATAACAAAGTCAGCAGAAAGGACTACAAGTTTGTTACTTTTGAACAGATAAAGCAACAAAATAGACTTGTCAGGGATGGTGAGGAATATATATCCCTCACTGGAAGTTCTCAAGAACGGCCAAACTGTGTTCTTGTTTTGAAAATTGATTGAATTAAATGTGATGTTCTTCAGCTAGTATGGTTGACACAGTCAGCTTTGCTTTACCAGAGAAGTAAAGAACAGGTTTTAGGAGATGGCAGTCATGGTAGTGAGGCTTTGTTTTGTAGTTTAATCTAAACATGGCAGATTAAAGTTTGCAGAGGTTCTACTGATAAAACCATGCCCCTTAGCTAGCTCCTGTAAAATGTGTTGTGCTAGAAGAATTTCTCCTCGCTGTAGGGCTAGAGAAAAATGAATAATTAGTTTTCAAAATGGTTTCTAACTAGTGGCTTGCTACCTAAGCAAG
This sequence comes from Trogon surrucura, assembly GCA_020746105.1. Taxonomy (NCBI): domain Eukaryota; kingdom Metazoa; phylum Chordata; class Aves; order Trogoniformes; family Trogonidae; genus Trogon; species Trogon surrucura. The sequence goes on along the minus strand of CM036619.1, from coordinate 55,440,811 downwards.
TTGTAGTGAAGCTTTTGGCTTTTCAAATGGGTTGTTGCTGCAGCTAATGCATATTTTTAGGCAATGCCTCCACAAAATGAACTATATGGCAGGTTGAGTGTTACTCCAGAGATTTCTTGCTGACTCGTAAGAACAGGGAATTAATGCCTTAATTCCTGCAGTTAGAAGCTAGTGATTTCAACCAATTTATTTTAATGAAATTAGCCAGGATTTTCATTGTGATTACAGGATAGGATTCCAATGAAACTGGATAGAAAAGGTTAAGTTAGGGACATTCGCTGGTAAAATATAATGAGGGTAAATCTGTTGAGCAGGCAAGGAATCTGAACCCAAGCTTGGTAGTTCTCAGTAGTTCCAGGGGTTTTATTTAGTAAACTCATTTAATCCAAAGCTTAATTAAGATGGAACAACTTAAAATCTGTGCTATTGAAAACTGTCTGAGAATGTTGTGAAGAATGTGACCTCAACTTCCGCAATGTAATACTATTACATATTTTATACCTTCTGATGCTCTTGACGTTTTATTACATTTTGTCCTTAGCCCTTTGTGTTTTCCTGAAGTACATCAAACTGTTCTGAACCACTATTACTGTGTCCTCTGTAAATATTTTCAGAAAATGAAGAATCTGTTGCTCGTGAGCAAACTTCGACATTGCCTGCTTGTTATGAACCACTGACTGCCTTAACATTTTTTAAAATGCTAACTTGCAAATGAGATTAGACCACTTCCAAGTATTTCTCTGTTCTGAGAAATGACGCAATAAAGAGCTCATTGTTACTGCACACATCAGCTCTTTATGTTTTTTAAGTCACATCTACTTTGTTCTCTTGCGAATTACTGCTTTATTATGCTTAGCAAAAATACTTGGGGGGGGAAAGAAACAGTCTTTTGCTTTGCTGAGAATTGTTGCTCACTGAAGTCAAGTTAGGAGCATTCATTGTATGCGCTGATGAACAATCCAGAAAACGTTGCTGCCTTCTTGGTTCAGTTCTTGGCTTTCTTCAGACGATCTTCTGTCTTCATTTGCCATCAATTTTTCCCATCTTCAGTTTTCGTGTAGTGAGTTTGTCATGCATCTGGCTAAACCCAAGCCCTTAGATGTTCAAGCAAGTTGCTCTCATTTGTAATGAAAATGCTATGCTCTACTTCTGTGCTAAGCTGTGGTGAACTAGTTGTTTTAAGGTCAAATTAGCATCGAAATATGATTCATTTTTTGGCATTGGGCATTGTATGAATTTCTGTTTTGGGGCAAATGGACAGGTGAGTAGCTGGAAAAAAATCCAGTTAAAGGGTTTACCTTACCATGAAAAGACCTAGCCAACAGTCAGAATTAATTGAGTTTGATTTAAAAATTGTTCCAGTTTTTCTCAGGACCGCCATAGTCTCTTGCAAAATGCTGAACAGTAATTCGCAAACACAGGTGGAAAGATGAAGTAGGAAGTATTAATGCGCAAAGCTGGCTGCAAGGTGTTTTAACAAATAGAATACACTCAACCAAACTAAATTAGCAAGTTGAGAAGTCTATTACTGAACTCTATCCACACTCCTAAGGAGATCTCTTGTAACTCATTCAAATCTGCGATTATCCAACACAGTAATGGAGCCTGACAGCTTAGCAGTGAAGCAGTGAGGATTTTGCATGTAGCACTTGCTTTTCTTTCTAGTGGAAATACGTATGATAAATACACTTGAATCAGTCATTTTTGCTTGAGTTTAGACAGCAAACTGTCAAAGTTGCATCAATGTTTTTAAGAATGCAAATACTATTAGTTCAATGATACATGGTATCTTCTGCCAGAGTTTTATGTCTGTTACAGTCACTCGGATCTTATAGCAGAATATGATGACATTCACTTAGTTATCTGTAAATGGCTAATTTAAGTGATGATTTTTTTTGTTGCTCATTTTTATCATACCTGCCTTTTCCTAAGAGAGAAAAATACTTTTTACCATATGGTTTTGGATTGAAATGTTCATTATTCTTATCCCTGTGGGACCCAGAAAACTCATCATGAGACCTTAAGGGTACCATACCATTATTCATCTCATTATCAGTCAGCAAATTTAGTAGAAATCGGTGAGATGCTTGATAATGAGCAGACAAAAGGGCTGAGTCCAGAGTGAATGATACTGTGACTTGAGCTTGGGGTTTTAGAAAGAAGCTTGGCTAGCTAGTGCTTGTCATTGGCACTTTTTCTTTAGAGCTTTGCTATTTCTTTGGCACAAGTCCACTGACTGAAGGTTATTGTGGGCAAATTATCTCAGTGTAACAAATGACCCTGGAAACAAATGGAAGGGCTACTGTGTAATGTGAGTGAAGGTAATGAATGATCTGGGAAGTAATGGATAGCTTTTGAAGACTGGCTGATAGACCCCTATGTGAAAAGTAATGAGTACAGAAGACTTTCTTATTTTCATTTTTTACATCATTGGAGAGTAATGTAAAAGAGGTTGCTTTCTTCCATCATTGAGGTTTCTTTTCCAGTGGGAAAATGGAGGACAGCATTTCTGCTTTGCCTTCAGCTTTTAGGTCTGGAGCGATACTGCAGCCATACTGCACGAGGTGAGAGAAGACTGTGCAGAAAGCATGTCACTGGCAGAAGACGCTCACCGAAGTGGTCAATAGGATGTCTTCAGCATCCTCATCTGCATCAGATTTAGTTATAATGAGAACAAAGCATATGACCTAGTCTGGATTTAACTTCAGTGAAATCAGGATTCAAAAAAATACAGCTCAGTCTCCCTCCTGTTAAATTCTGAGTATAGCACAATTGAAAACACACTATTTGTTATTCATACTGTGGTGCAGAAGGCTAGGATTTAGCCATATTTTCAATAGCTGAGGTCAGGGTTTAAATAGCACAAAAAATTTTCTCAAGGCTTTCTAGCATAATGCAATTACCGGACAGACAAAGACAAGTTAAAAGAATACTTAATGTTACCTTGTTGAGATGGACAGCTAAGAAAAGTAAAATATAAGTATTACAATCTTTTTGGATGTATGTTGTAGATTGAAGTAAAATTATTGATATAGTTTTACTAGTGAAAAAGGTATGTATTTTTCACAAATATGGCCAGATTATTTTATTTCAGAATTCTTTGTAACAGAAGAAAAATGTAGATTTAATGCTTCATTATTGCAAGAGTAGCAGTTCTTGTGGCATTGCCAATATGCCATACCAAGGATTTCAGCCAATTGTGTTTAGTCTCTAAAGACAGCACTCTTTTATTCCAAAATCATATTTGTCTTTCAGAGTTGCTTCTGAGTGGAAATGGAGCATCTCTGTATGCCATAACCATGCAAGAAATAAAAGCTTTTTAGCTCAGGAGGGAAGAGTGGAAACTGATAGCATCATTCTGAGAAGCTCTGCTTAACTTCTTTCTGTCACATGCAGTATTCTTTGAATTTTAGCAGTAGCTTGCAAGCCAAAGTAAAACTTTACTCCTTTTAGAAAATATAAAAGATTCCTGGTCTGGAAGCAGTAATCTGGAAACACTTTGTCTGTTTCATTGTTCCAGTGCACAAGAGCAACACCATATGAAAGTATGGTAAAGTGTTTGTGCAAAGATGACTGAGTGGCAAGCAAAATATCCCTTAGACTTTATACAAATTGCAGAAAAGCCCAGAGCAAAGGTCTAAAGTGCAGTCCTTAAAACTTGAGCCTGGAGCGTGTTGCTTAGGGTGGTGGTGTTGCGGCTGACAAGACTTCTTGTTAGGTGCCGTTTTCTCCACCAGCTGAGTCTGTGCTGTACAGTTCCTCCTCACTTCTGACAGTGGGCCGGTTGTCTTCCTGGTTTTGATCAATTCATGATGTGAAGAAAAGGTTTAGTAACTGGAAAAGTTACTGTAGTGGGTTGACCCTGGCTGGCCGCCAGGTACCCACACAGCCGCTCACTCACCCCCCCCTTCACTGCTGAACAGGGGGAGAAAATATTTCCAAGGGCTCAGGGTTTGAGATAAGGACAGGGAGATCACTCTCATTTACTGTCCCAGGCAAAACAGACTCAGTTTTGGGGAAATTAGGTACATTTATTAAAAGAACTAATCAGAGAGGAGTAGTGAGAAGTAAGAAAGAGCAAACAAATCTTAAACAGAACACCTTCCCCCCATCCCTCCCTTCTTCCTGGGCTTAACATCAATCCCGGTTTCTCCACCTCCTCCCCCCGAGCGGCGCAGGGGGACAGGGAATGGGGGCTGCGGTCAGTTCATCCGATGTTGGTTCCACCGCTTCTTCACTCCGGGGAAGGACTCTTCACTCTTCCCCAGGGCCATTGTGGGGTCCCTCTCACGGGAGACAAGCTTCACGCTCTCTTCTCCACGTGAGTCGTCCCATGAAGGGCAATTCATCACAAACTGCCCAACGGGAGACACCTCACGAGGGGCAGCCCACCCCTCGTGAGTCTGAGGCGCAGTCCTTCAGGGGAAACTGCTCCAGCGTGAGCCACCCGCAGCGTCCCAAAAGTCCCACCGGCCAACCTGCTCCAGCGTGGGCATTCCTCCCTTACACGGGCTACAGGTTCCGGCAGCGACTTGCTCTGATGCGGGCTTCCCATGGGCTACAGTCCCCTTTCAGGCATCCACCCACACGGCGTGGAGTCCTCGGTGGACGTCTACGCGGTGATCCTCACGGTGGACGTCTGCACCTCGCCCAAGGGCTGCAGGGGGACAACCCGCTTCACCATGGTCTTCACCACGGACCCGGGGGACTCCTTCTGCTCCGGCGCCTGGAGCTCATCCTCCCCCCCCTCCTTCTTCCCTGACCTTGGTGTCTGCAGAGTTTCTCACTCCTCCCATCTCTGTGCCAGCTGTTATGGCGCAGTTCTTTTTCCCGTTCTTAAATATGTTTTTCACAGAGGCGTTCCTGTGCTATCACCTTACTGATAGGCTCAGCCTTGGCCAGCGGCGGGTCCCTCTTTGTAGTCGGCTGGCATTGGCTCTATCAATCTTGGGGAGCTTCTAGCAGCTTCTTACAGAAGCCACCCTGCAGCTCCCCCCCCGCCGCCGAAATCCGGCCAGGCCAAACCAAAACAGTTACTTTACTAATTCTTGTGTTGCTCAGCAATGAAACCTCCAAAGACGGAGTGAAATGACAGGGTTACTGCAGTCAGGGCTGTGGGACCTCCCTGTGGGGTTTGTGAGGTCAGGGCCTGGCAGCTCGTGCTGTCCCACCACCCCATGTGGGAGCAGGGCAGCTGGGGGAGCACTGGGGCAGCCCTGGGCATTGACCACCTCTCTGGGGATGGGCTGAGGTTGGGCTGGGACGTGGGCCCAGCTTGGAGGGTCCCACGGCCAGGCAGGGCTGTGGGGAGCTGTAGATTAGCATGGCTGTGGTGTTGCTTAGACAAGGGCTGGCGACCTTGAGGAGGGAGTTGAAATGAGGCCATGGACAGGTAGGGGGAAGCTCCACTAGGATGAAACAGGGTCCTGCGTTGTGGGCAGGGTCGGAGGAGCCCTAAGCAGTAGGCTGGGACAGACAGGGCTGCAGTGCTCTGGTGCCGTGACGACTGATGTGCTGGTGTCGGTGTGGTGTGATAATATTTTCACAAAACAAATTGTTTTCATTGTATTTTTCTGTATCTCTGACTCTAAGCTAGAAGCTTGTCATGAGGCCTTGTACTTCTAGCCACCCATCTCATACTCGTGTCTGTATTTTGTTTGCATTGTGATGCGGTTGATAATAGTTATTTCTTTCAAGGCCTGTTCCCTGCCATTTTGAACTTGGCCAGCAATGCTCACATCTCCACAAATGCCACATGTGGGGAGAAGGGACCGGAGATGTTCTGCAAACTGGTGGAGCATGTCCCGGGACGGCCCCTACGCAACGCCCAATGCCGAGTCTGCGATCACCACAGTGCCAATCCCAAAGGCAAGTTTCATCTCATTTTTTCTGGTTTTGGTGTGTTTTATTTTTCTAGTTTCATGAGTTTGTGTCCTTGTTTTTCACCCATCCCCAATAATACAGGATGCATTGGGGTCAAGTACCTTTTAGTCTCTCTTCCAGGTGAGGAAAGGGCTGACAGAAAGCATGAGCATGTTTTGTCACCACAGAGTCAAATGGCCTTTTTGTGTGGGGGAAGATTTCAGCTTCTTCTTTATGGCAGGAGGAAGTTGTGCTCGGTGTGAAATAAATGTGCTGAATCAGAGAAAATGCAGTGACGTGTATTTTCAAGAGATGTTTAATTTTTTGCTTTAAAACAGAGCAGCACCCGATTTCCAGTGCAATTGATGGTACCAATAACTGGTGGCAAAGTCCCAGCATTCAGAATGGGAGGCAATACCATTGGGTTACCATCACCTTGGATTTAAGGCAGGTGAGTAACACTTAGATGAGCATCATTTATTGTATGTAGGGTGAAAGCCGATGCAATTGATTGCAATGGAGGGTAGTTAATCAGTTAACCTTTCAGTTGCACATGAGTTAAACATGGAGAGTTAAGACTAACATGAACTGATTTTAAACAAGTGCATTTTTCAGTTATTGTTCTAGAGCATCTTGGAGATTTTATTCTTAACAGACTGTAGTGGAAGAGACTATGTTTGTAAGCATATAGGTCACAGGTGGTTGTAATTTGTGGCTTGGTAACAATTGTGTATGTGTGGATGAGAGTGTTTACACAGGTGTTTCTTCTGTCTTGGTAACCTTCCTCTGCCTGACTGCTGTCTTTTTCTCAGCAGTCCTCTGATATTGTTTTCCTCCACCTTTGATTTCATGCAAGTTATTTGGTAAGTCTAGGTTATTAGAGATGTATTTTCAAGCAGCAAACAGCATTTTTGAGGTGTTGCTGTAAGTATAGATTTTATGTATGTTGTCTGTTGCATCTGTTTCCATTTATTAACTATAACGATTAGCTTGTCACCTGATCATTGCACAGTTTATTAGTGAAAGTAATATACAATTTGGAGTAGGATGTGGTAGAAACCTTTGACATTTACATGAAGAAGACAAAGCACAATATACTTCCAAATATGAACTCTTTTGATCCACAGATATTGCAACTCAGTTTTGGAGGAGGAAAGGTAAGGTAGGTGTCCAGAGGGATTATTACATTCACATCAATTATCTCACAGTAGATCTTACGTTAAACTGTCCTGTTTAACTTTTGTCAGTATTTTGGCATATTTACATTAAATATGTAAACCTGTTAATGCAAGGTAATGATCACTTTGAAGTGTAAAAAGTCAGACAGTTCAATTGCAGGATTTCCAGAACCCTGGAAACAGACTTTCCTCAGTTGAGGGATGTCCTTCAGGACAGAAGGCAAAAACTTGCATAAAATGGGGCAAAGTTAGTATTGCTGAAAGAAGACTTGGTTTGACAGTTTCTGTGGTTCTCTTCTGTGATCACGATCTTGTTGGAAGGAAATGGGAAGAAATGTTCTATATTGTATCTTCTATGAAGTTTTGCTGTCAGTTGTTCAGAAGAGTTAGGCATTATATCTCTAAAACAATGATTTCTGATTGTGGAGAGACTGAAACTGTTTGGGCATAAGTGGTTGCTCCATTTTGGCACTTTACAGCGAAGACAAAATATCTGAAGAAAAGGTGTTTTTCTTGGCTTTTTCTCATTGCTTTGCTTTGAGCAAACCTATGCATTGGCCTAAGCTTTTTGAATATCATAGCTCAAGAATCTATTATTATTATGGGGATTCTTCCAATCTTTCTAAGAAGCTTTGTTACTAAGAAATACGTACTTTAGGTATATAGTCGGTAATAAGCTTTTGGAAGGTTTTTAGACCCTGCTTGGAAGTAATTTTGAAGATTAAAACAGAAGGCTTGACTTTGATGTTTTAAAATGAAGCATAGGTTAAACGAGTGCCTAGTTTACTCTTTAATTAGAAAGCCAGACCATTAGGAAAATAATCACAGGGTATCTTTTGTTAGTGACAGAAGGTTTGGATAGGACTTTCTTGTTTGAAAAGTTAGCTTTATGTTTTGTTTGTAAATGGACGAACAGGAAGGAAAAATGGAGGAAGGAATGCCTTAGTTTTTATTCTCCTAGAGCATTTTCAGTTTGGAAGCAGACCAGCTGAGCTGCCCTCTAAATCTTTTATTCTCCAGCCTTAGTGCTGTTGATGTTTCACCAAATACATATCTTTCCTCTCCTTACTCACGCTCAGTTTCACTAATTTGATTTGAAAAGTTTCCCCCAAGGGGCCTTTCTTCTGTGTTTTCCTTAGAGAGCTTGAGAGAGAGAAGGCATCTAGGGCTATGCAAACTGAATGTAAATTACTGCTCTGTGAGAAAGGATTTGGTTAATAGAGATCGCTTCAAGTCAATGAGTTATTAGAGCTGACTTGATGTGCTTACTTTAAAGCGAGTCAGCACAAGTAAAGAAAACAGAGAAGAAAAGCATATAAAGGACCTTTAGTGATTTTTGGTAACTGTTTGCTTCATAAATTTGCTTGAGAAAGTGTTAAAATACTATTCTGAGACCTTTAAAAGTATTCCTGAAAGTCAGTATCTGTAATTAAGTGTTGCAGTATATCTTTGGCATTGGTACTTTTTTTTTTTTCAACTTTCAAGCTTTGTGTATTTAATCTGTCAAATGTGTATTAAAGTAAATACATTCTTTAACTTTCCTTGCCAAAACACAGAAAATAATCACACCCTTTTGTGATATGAAGAATAACCATCTGGTCATTATTTATGTTTTTTGAGTAATAACCGGAAGTTCTAGCAGTAAGAGGAATGGATTGTTTCTTGGGATTGTTACCAATGTACAGTTTAGAGATATAATGCTGCAGTTGGGCTAATGAGTGCTGGAATATAGCCTTGGCTGGCAAATGTGGACAAGATTCCCTTAGCTGGTGAAAACTGGCTCCAACTTAACCTAGGTGAAATTCCGGCCAGTCTGTCCAGTGTTTCCCTGTGTTGATATCTTGACTCAAAGCTGAAGGGAGCAGAAGTTATTCTTTCAGCAAATATTCTACCTTGCGATTAGTTTATTTAGTCTAAAACCCGATGACCTGAAGAGGAGTTTAGTGCTACCTCATTAAGAAAAGAGGGCTGGCTAATAAAAACCTGTATCAAAATTGCTATTTTGGTCTTTTGCCTTTGTAGAGTCCATGCTTTTTATAACTAATGCTAAGCATTTTGTAGGGGTAGCCAGTGGGTATGTCATAGTTTTTTACCTCACATGGATCATAACAACTAGGTAGATGTTTACTGGTGTGCCTTTCAGTCTTTCCAGGACCCAGATGTATGATAGTCTTTCCTTCCCCCCTGAACCCCCCCTTTCCATTAGGTGTATGGCAAAGATCCAGAACTGAGGAGAGTAGTTTAGCAATGAGGTGTAGTATTGATGTACAAGATTATCAAGATTTGATTTATGGCTTTGTGCTTCCTACACTGGCAATTCTACAGAAACAAAATGCACAGCAGCAGTTCTAGATAAAACCAGCATTTTTTTCCCGAGTTTGACTCCTGTACAGCTACTTGATAAAATTATAATGAACTGGAATAAACGCAGGCTATTATACCTGTCAGCAGTGTGCTTGGGCCGGCTGTAAAATATTTCACTGTCACACCATTAAATGAAGAATACTTTCCTTGGTTTTATTACCATGCTTCAGACTTTCAAAAGTATTTAAAGATACTTTGTACTAGGCATAGTAGAAAGGCAGAAGTTTGTATATCACAAAGTACTTGAATTCTAAAGCAAGAATTGTTGTTCTTAGAAGACTCATAGTATCAAGTTGAGAAAACATCTGCAGTTCTGATTAAGTCAGAGCTCATGAATATTTCATGAGTACTGGATTACCACTCAGAGGATGATGTAAGACTTATTTGTAGTTTCTTCTATTGGAAAGTAAAAATTATTATTTGTACAGAGCTTTATCTTGAAATCAATTATCAAGAAGAGATTTCTGTAAGGACAAATCCTTTGCTGATGTAAAGAGGTACTCTGCTGACTTCGGTGGACCAATGCTAATTTATTGTATGTGAAAAGTTTAATTAAAAAGCCTTTCGTGGCTTTGTAAAACTAGGTGATGCAAGATTTAGAGTGCTCATCTGTACATTCTAAAAATACAATTCTTGAACAAAATGAAGTTTGCTTCTATTCCAAAACAATGATTGCACATAATGAATCAAAATCTTAAAGAAAAGATAATTCTGGAGACTAGAACTTCTATTGGATTTAGTTTGTTTTTCACTTTTACCATCACAGACTCCTCAGAACAAAATGTTGCAAGCCATTGCTAGGCTTCACAGTCTCTAATATGGCCTGAAGCCATATTTATCCCTTAAAAAAAGATATTTCTGTGACCAGTATAGTCTGATATGCAGAATATCTCTTAGTGTAGTCTTCTACTTTTGTCTGCACAGTTTGCTTTTAGGCTTTTTGGACAGTAAAATGAAATCTGAGAGACTGTTATGGTAACCAGGTTTATTATATGTGTTGGCAGCACTAAACAAAATGGATTTTACAGTTTCACTTAAAATACAGAGTAATGTTAGTTGTAATAAACAGTTTCACCACAGGACTTGTCATGTTATTTTAAAAAACATACTTAGCTGGTTTTTTTTATTTCCTTTCTGCTTTCATCCTGAAGGAAAGATTTTATGAAACTAGAAGGAACCCTTCTGTCAAGAGTCTTGCATTCTTCTAGGCTTGTTCATTTTGCAGTCTTCTGCATTTTGTGGTTTACATTATGCCAGCGTGATTTCAGTAACATGCAGGAGGACTGGAACTAATCCTGGACTTTAGGACACTGGTCCTAAAGTCATATCCTCCTTTCAGTTTTTTTTCAAGGTCAGGTAGAGTTTGGATTTGAATTGAGGTGTAGATTTGAAATAGCAGTTGGTACCTCTGTTCTTAATAGGGTAAACATTTCTGAAGTTTAGGGGGGAAAAAACTCCTGTGTTGTGACTTGACTTTTTAACTTTTTGCTTTTGGAGCCTGAGGCTCAAATACTCACAGTTATGAAGAGGCAGAATCTTCCCTTGTGGTTGTCTCTGTGTAAATTGACAAGTGTAAATGGGAGTCATTATCTGAAAAAAACCTACCAGGAGAACTGCATGCCAGGACTGCTATCTGTGTGGGTTGTAGAGCGCTGACCATGTCCTTGGAAATGGGGACTTTTCCCTAACATCTGCTGTGTGGCCACTGCTGCCCAGATGTACAGTATGGAGCAAAAAGACATGCAAAATTTCCTGATGAATGAGGGAAAGGGTTCATTTATAAGTCTGTTTCAAGAGTAACATACTTGTTGCTGCTGCATTCAGGGAAACAAGGTTCTTAGGCTAAATAAAGCGTGTTGTGTTGGTATTGCTGCTGCGAAGAGGTTCTCCAGTACAAGTTTATTTGGCTGGTCTTTACAGTCAGGATTGAAATGCCTGTAAAATGACACTCTTAATCTATGGCTGCTTGGGAATTGCTAACTTGCTTTGACTTGCCCTTTTTACCCTTGTAGCTCAGTAAGGAAATGAGTTCTGGGAAAGCTATACAGTCAAATTAAAGTGTACAAATCATTAGCTCTTGCCTAACATGGCTCAAGTTTATCACATGGCTGGCTGGTAGATGCTGAATGGATGTGGGAAGTGGTAAGAAACTGCCTTCGGTGATGTTCAAACGTGAAGTACATCTAAAAGTAAAAATTTGTCAAGTGCTCTAAGGATGTTGGAAATTTGGCATGCATTACATGGGGTTCCTGGTTCAGATCCAGTCTGGGTTGCAAAAGCTGTGTGATATGAGGTCTGCGAAAACCCCATCTGCTGGCATTTCTTGAAACATTTTCATCTGTGAATACTAGGAATACCTTAATCCCTTCCTTCATCTTAATTCCCATTCTCGGGAACATAATCCTTGAGAATTTAACTCCTACCGATGAGTTGTCTTGGGGCTTCTCAGCTACAGGAGCGTTTAAGCAAAATCCTTTGATTTCTATATTTAACCTATATTTCAGTGCCTGTCAAATTTTCCTGGTGTTGCCGATATTTATTTTCCTGCAAATTGACCTGTGAAGTATTTTGGGGTACCTATGGGCTGTGTGTGTAATTGGAAGAAGAGTTGTGAGGATCCAGGGGAAAAGAAGGCAATGATTTTCTACACTGTGCATACTTAAATATTTGCAGACCATTCACTGATTTTTCAAATGCCTCTTTTGGGTTTATAGTGTCAAATACTTTGACTGGACCGGTGAACTGTAGGCATGCAGGGAAAATCAGTCCCTAGATGTCTTGAATACCAAATATGGCTGCTGCTTCTCTGGAAGGTCATCGACTTGGAAAGATGCAATTTATTGATTTGTGCATTGAATATGTGCACAGTTCCAGTGAAAATGTTTATCTTTAGCCACTTGTCTCTTCACCAACACCCTTCCTCCCCCTCCCAAACTTGATATTTAAAATAAATTTAACATTCATATTTTCATTAATATCTTTTATTTCTGCAGCAATGGCTTCAGTTAGTTTGTGATGAAGGATAGCTTATTGTTACTGGTTGGAACTGGATTTAAAACCAGCTACATCAGCTGCAGACTATAATGGGTCTTAAAAAAACCTCAGTGTAATCAAAAGTAAATCATTTGTTGTTCAGCCAACTGTGTAATAAGTAGGGAAGTAGTTTAGTTGGTGACAACAAGCAGAGAGGAAAAATAAATAAGACATGTAAGAATTTTTGAAGAAAATTTTCTATCGTGGCTTTGAAAAACAATTAGGGTTCCAGTCTTGCATCTTTTATGCATTTGAGAAAAATTATGGACCTCAAAGGAACTTGGAGGAGAGTAGCAGTTCCTAAGATTAATCAATAAAATAACTACTTTTAGTAATTGTCTGCAGTTCTCTTCTGTGGTGGAAGAAATACCCATACAAGTGACTCTTGTCACATACATGTGTCTTCAGGTTGGGGGTACCCAAATAAATATAACCCAGACTCTGCTTGTGCATAACTCCACGTGAAACAAGTATATAACTCACTACCATTACCTGAATCAATGAAATTCAGGTTATCTGTGGGAAATGCAGTCACTTGCCGTTGGGAGTCTGCTCAAATTTTGTTCTTTTCTATTTAAAAGCATGTATTTTAGCTTTTTTTTTTTCGGTTGGAGTTTGTTGGTGTGATATAAGATTTATTTTAAAAGGGCTCTTCTCATTATGGAAGCTGGATTCTTGGTATTCATTTAACTTTGGTCAAATTTTAAGATTGTCCTGAACAACGTAGGATTCACGTACCCCAGAGAAATTTTCCTTCTGAAATTGTAAGGCTGTGACTAAACAGTGAGCTGACTTCTCTTTTTGCTTACTTCTACTTGCATTGCTGAAATGTCATATAAGTCAGTAGAAAAAAATCCTTAGTTTGTGTAAATTTTTGTCAGACCAAGTGAATATTATGTTTAAGTAACATCTGATTTTAATCAGGACTGAGGTTGGTTGACTTTTTTTAAGGTATTAAATCTAGTAAGTCATTTGAAGATAAGTATCACCGATTTCTTTTTTTCCTTCTCATGGCTGCAAGATGTCCTAAGCAAAGCTCTGTTCACCTACAGAATGTCTTGTTTCAAAAGTAGTTGCCTGAATTGCACACACTATGTAGTTACTATCTCTTTATTTCCCCATTTGAGAAAATAAAAATCTGCTTTTATGTAGCAAGTACTATTCCTGCTCTTAATCTGTATTGCAAAAAAAACAACCCCTAAACCAAAACAAAATCAACAAAAAACACACAAGAAAATAAATCCATAAAAAGCTAAAATAATTTTAAATTTGTCTGAAAGAATGATTATGGCCAGATTGAGGCTCAGTGCAGTATCAATACTGCACATGCAGATAGGAATTATGACTGCCGACAAGGCAGTCTGCTCAAGTGAGAATGCATACCTCCGAGAGGGTTGAATAAGAGGGCATTTTTCTTCTGTTTGTGGCTTGATACTATAGTAACATGTGAAACATTAAGCTCCTATATAGAAGTCTTATCAATTTGCAGTGACAACCCTTTTAATTGAAGTGATATAGTAGGTATTAGGTAAGGAAGAAGCAGCTCTGTATTAAGTGCACTTCAGTGTTAGTGTCTAGCTGTAGCTAGTTGGGGGCCGGTGCAGGTTATCTAGCTACCATGACAAGGTCAGTTAAAATGTGATAAAAACTTTACTGCCCTGCATACTCAGAAGTGCTGAACAGTGCTATTGTGTGGGTGGGGATGTCACTTTGGACCCAGGATTGTTAAAACAATAGTCAAGATATCTGTGTAACTTAGAGTACACATTTTAAAAGAGCTAACATTCTTAAATAAGGTAATATTCTTAGCATGGTTTTATTTGTTCAGGTTCGTCTTGTCCGTGTGTTTTCAGCAGTGTCCGTAGATAGTCTTCTGCTTAAACAACTTGAATACAGAATGAAAATGGAATGCACAGAGGTTTTTAATATAGGGTATAAAAAGCTTATCTGAAATGCTATTACTGAGAGGATTAAACTCCCAGCTAAAATGTGAAACAAAGAGTTGTTTGGGCTGCAGCTGTTTTGAGAAAGAAAAAAAAACAAAACAAAACCAAAACAACGAAACACTAACCCACTTCTCTGAAGCCCGCTGTGGTTTAGAAAACCTAAATAGCACATTTCCCATGCAAAGAATGTTGTACCCAAGTAATCCTGAAATGTACAGTGTAGATACCGATTTTAGCTACTATATTAACACCGGATGGTGCACTGAATACATTTAATCTCTTTTAGTCACATAAACAAATGTTTTGTTGTAACGTTAGAGTTTTGATAAAAAAAATTACATGCATTTGTATTAATAGAAGATTAGACTAGCCTTTTGTAAAAAGTTTGTCATTGTACCAGATTTTACACTTTCCCCAGGCAAGCCATATACTATTCATAAAATTCCAAACTAGTATTCAGTTGGCTTCTAGTCTTTTACAGTACAATGAAGTGTTCATTTTTATTTTTTTATTTTTTTTCTTAGGTCTTTCAAGTTGCATATGTCATCATCAAAGCTGCTAATGCTCCACGACCTGGAAACTGGATTTTGGAACGCTCCATAGATGGCACAGAGTTCAGACCATGGCAGTACTATGCAATTAGTGATACTGAATGTTTAACTCGTTATAATATTACGCCAAGAATTGGGCCTCCAACTTACAAGAGAGATGATGAAGTGATCTGTACCTCCTATTATTCCAGACTAGTTCCCCTGGAACATGGAGAGGTATGTCTGGGTTTGCACTTGGGATTTGTGAGTAAGAACATGGACCAATAGCAGTTGGAAAACATTTGAATCATAGTTACAGAGTTCATTGCCCTCAGCACCACCAGATGATATGTTATTCTTCTTTAATTGATATTATCTTTACAGCATGTACCAGTATAGCAGTCTTTTAAATGTTGGGATGAAACATGTCTTTGGCTTTATGTATTCCTGTTCCTGAACTCTTCGTTCTCTCTCTTCCTAACTTGACAGTAGCTATTAGCTGTGAATTATCAGTTGCTTTATTCCAAAAGACTATAGCAGAGGCTCTATGTTTTGCCAGGTTTTTCATTTAATAAAGAAAACTCGTGTGTTAGGAACACCTGGTTGTGTGGGATAAAGCTGCAAGCATTGTTGAAATGTTCAGCACAGCTGGAACTCCTAAACAAGCTTTGGCATTGTTCCAGGGATGTAGCATAATTAAAAGAACTACAAGTTATGCATCCTCACTGTTGATTGTTCTTTCTTTTAACAAACTCTATGCATGGTACTTGTGGAATTTGTTACACAGAGGCAGCCACATAATGAAATGATATGTGAAACCCAGTGGTTATTCTATTGGGAATGCTATAATGTAAGAGCATGATAATAAATATAGTGTTATCTCATGGAGAATGCTAATAAGTCTTAGCTTAATAGAAGCCAATTTTTTTTTATTTTTTGGTTAAGCAAAGACTGGAGTGTATGCAGCTAAGGATTGGAGTGTGTCAAACTTCCACATAAACTTAAAACTATGTTTCAGCAAGAAAAGAACAATGAAATTCAGTAACATCAAGTCACATGCCTTTCAATAAAACATTTTTTGCAGTTCTGTAAGCATATGCCCCATGGATCAATTAGAACAGACAAAGCAACTTAACATATCTCTTCAGACAATTAACCAGGGAAGGCCTTAGGTTCACTCTGTATGAGCAGTGCCTCTTGTAATGTATGTCCGATAGGCCATATAACTCTAAAACCCGTAATGCCAGAGATTTAGTGACTCTTTTTTCTCATGTGTTTTTCTTGATGTACACAGAATTAATTGGGTGACACTATCCAGAACACGGCTTTTCTTTTTTCTGAGTGCAGTAATATAAAAATACAAGAACATAAAATGTGGCAGAATTAGACTGCTGTGCACTATATAGTATCGTGGAATCATTTAGGTTGAAAAAGACCTATAAGATCGAGTCCCACTGTAAACCTAACAGTGCCTAACACCTAAACCACCACTAAACCAAGTCCCTAAGCACTACATCTACATCTCTTATAAATACCTTCAGGAATGGTGACTCAACCGTTTTGCTGGGCAGCCTGTTCCACTGCTTGACAACCCTTTCGGTGAAGAAATTTTAAGGTGATGGAACATCTTATCCTTGGCGTTGTCTCTAGACATATCAAGGATAAGAAGGTTATTAGAAGCAGTCAGCATGGCTTTACCAAGGGGAAGCCATATTTAACCAACCTGATAGCCTTTTATGAAGACATAACTAGGTGGATGGACAGTGGCCATGCAGTGGATGTGGTCTATCTGGACATCATCAAGGCCTTTGACACCGTCTCTCACAGCATCGTCATAGGTAAATGGAGGAAGTGTGGTCAGGATGACCAAGTAGTGAGGTGGGTTGCTAATTGGTTGAAGAGAAGATGCCAGAGAATTGTAGTCAGTGGGGCAGAGTCTGGTTGGATGCCTGTGTCTAGTGGGGTCCCTCAGGGGTCAGTGCTTGGGTCGGTGCTTTTCAATATATTCATCAATGACCTGGATGAGGGATGAGAGAGTGCTGTCAGCAAGTTTGCTGATGACACGAAACTGGGAGGAGTGGTTGACACACCAGAAGGCTGTGCTGCCATTCAGAGAGACTTGGACAGGCTGGAGGGCTGGGCAAGGAGAAGTCTTATGCAGTTCAACAAGGGCAAGTGTAGATTCTTGCACTATGTGCCAGTATAAGTTGGGGACTGCCCTGCTGGAGAGCAGTGTAGGAGAAAGGGACCTGGGAGTTCTGTTGGACAGCAGGATGACAGTGAGCCAGCAATGTGCCCTCGTGGCCAAGAAGGCCAATGGCATCCTGGGGTGTATTAGAAGGAAAGTAGCTAGTAGGTGAAGAGAGGTCCTCCTGCCCCTCTACTCTGCCCTGGTGAGGCCACATCTGGAATATTGTGTCCAGTTCTGGGCCCCTCAGCTCAAGAGAGACAGGGAGCTGCTGGAGAGAGTCGAGCGCAGAGCCACAAAGATGATGAAGGGAGTGGAACATCTCCCTTATGAGGAAAGGCTGAAGGAGCTGGGTCTCTTTAGCTTGGAGAAGAGGAGGCTGAGGGGTGACCTCATAAATGTTTATAAATATGTCAAGGGGAGTGTCAGGAGGACGGAGCCAGGCTTTTTTTAGCAATGTCCAATGATAGGACCAAGGGGCAGTGGGTTCAAGCTGGAACATAGGAGGTTCCACAAAAATATTAGAAAAAACTTTTTCACAGTGAGGATGACAAAGCACTGGAACAGGCTGCCCAGGGGTGTTGTGGAGTGTCCTTCTCTGGAGACATTAAAAACTAGTCTAGATGTGTTCCTGTGTGACCTACTACTGTAGGTGATCCTGCTCTGGCAGGGGGATTGGACTAGATGATCTTTTGAGGTCCCTTCCAGCCCCTACTGTTCTCTGATTCTGTAATATCCAATCCAAACCTCCACTGGTGCAACTTCAGCCCATTTCCTTTTGTCCTATCACGTGTTATTTGGTGAAAGAGGCTGACACCTGCTTTGCTACAACCTCTTTTCAGGCAGTTGTAGAGAGTGGTAAGGTCTCCACTCAGCCTCCTTTTCTTCAGGCTATACAACCTCAGTTCCCTCAGCTGTCCCTCATACGACACTTTCTCTAGACTCTTCACCAGCTTTGGTGCCCTTTGGACATGTTCCAGCACCTCATTGACCCCCTTGTAGTGAGTGGCCCAAAACTGAACACGAGATTCGAGGTGTAGCCTCACCAGGAGTACAGAGGCCAGTCGCTCCCCGGTCCTGTTGGCCACACTATTTCTGATCCAGGCCAGAATGCAGTTGACCTTGTTGGCCCCCTGGACACACTGCTGGCTCATGTTCAGCAAGCTGTCCACCAACACCTCTGGGTCCTTTTCCAGCTTTCCAGTCACTTCTCTCCAAGCCTGTAGCGTTGTATGCAGTTGTTGTAACTCAAGTACAGGACCTGGCACTTGGTCTTGTTGAAGCCCGTACAATTATCCTTGGCCCATTGATCCAACCTGTCCAGATCCCTCTGTAGAGCCTTCCTACCCTTGAGTAGATCAGCACTCCTGCATAGAAGCTGTCAATCACAAAGGACAGGTTGCTCCTTCATAACTGAAATGACCGACAGGAATATTCCCTGCAGAGTATCTCACAACCCGTATTAGCAAATCTTGGCGGACTTTTGAAAATACGTATATTTAGTGCTTTGTAATTGATTCTGGCCTACATATTGAACTTAAATACGAGGCTGTAGGAAATTCTGCAGATCTTGTATCCAGCAGTTGTTAGCATCCCAATGTTCTACAGTCAGTTTGTAGTGCGCAGGTGTGAAGGAGCTGTTAGGGTAAAAAGACCACGTCTAAATATCACTTTTGCCAAATTGGATATTTTGCCAGTTGACCTGCTAGGTTTTTCGCAACTTTGAAGAATTATAGCTGCTCTACTGTACAGCTCTGTTGTTTACTTGATTTATAGTGCATGAGGATCTACTTCCAGAAATTCACATAGTGAAGTCAGGGCTCATGATGAATTCCAAGGCCTAAACTACAATTTGGAAATGGTCTTGGATTATGGAGGAAAAGTAAGCTCAAAATATATAATACAAGCATATTAGTATATATAAGCAATATATTAGCCAAATATAGCAGTGTGTGTAGGGAATAATTCTTTTTCTTCCCTAGTGTCTTAGTCTCTGTTCCTACTGTTTCTTCCTTTTCCTGCTAGGAAAGATGCCTCCCTTGTCTCTACAGAAGTTATAGTGTATTATTACAGAATTTCTACTGATCAAGCCAGCAGTTAATGTTAGAGTAAAAACATGAATAATGTTTCATATTTCATTGCTTGAAGGCACTGTTCGTGAGTGGAGAGAGTATGTATTTCCAGGGCATTGGAGATTTAGGTAGGGAAGATTATGTAAAATGAAACAGCATGTGTCACACAGGAGGTAAGACCAGTGGGTTGTAATAGGCTTCTTTTGATCTTTAAATCTCTAGATCCTGAGTGAGAAAGAGGAAACATATCATAATAGAACTCCTAATACCATGGGTGGGTCATGCTATCTTTGTTGTAAAAATCAAAGGATTGCGCTGAACCCAGCAAAATCTATGTCTGTAGTTAAGGGTTAATGAGAGTGAGAGTAGGACATGGCATTCCATGGGTTGGGTTCATCTATAATGAGTATATACTGTTTTTGTAGGTTGGTTTTTTTTTCCAGTGGAAGTAGCGCGATATTTGAATGTTTAACCAATGATTCTGCCTTGTAATTCCCAGTCGAAAACATGACTTCTGAATGAATATATGGAAACCATTTGCCCAGGGAGAAGAGACTGAGATGAGATGGGCATGCTCAGTCTTCAGTTGCATTAAACATGGGTCCAAGGAGGAATAATCTGTTTTGCATGTCTGTGACAGAATGGAAGAAGTGGTGTGAAACCCCCAAAAAATGTGGTTTAGAGATTAGGAGCACTTCTAACAATAAAGCCAGAAGGGGATGGGAAAATGGATGATATTTAGTTTCTGAATGGGCTATAAGAAAAGTGAAATTCTTGAACACCTAGAATATTTACACAGAATGTTGGTAACCCATAAATGGCAAAATTATAATCTTGAGAATGTGAATTCCATTACCAGTTTCTGTTTGTATGTCTTTGAAATAGCAAAATTACTGTCTAGGAAGTCTGTAGGTCCACTATGGAATTAATATTTAAAAAAAAAAAAAAAATTTAATATTTAGAAATATTTTCAGAGGAACGATTTCACAGTACTAGACAAAGCTGAAACTACAAATTA
This sequence comes from Trogon surrucura, assembly GCA_020746105.1. NCBI lineage: Eukaryota > Metazoa > Chordata > Aves > Trogoniformes > Trogonidae > Trogon > Trogon surrucura. Next base: position 55,420,620 of record CM036619.1, on the reverse strand, counting down.
AAGAATAGTATAAGAGACAAAATTGCTCTTCGTAAATGAAGTTATGCTAAATGCCAGCTACTCTAAAATGTAGCTAGCGAGCCCAAAGCATGAGCACTTATTTGTTGTGAGCACCATGTGAACTGTTTAACATTTCTTGCTGGTCTGTAGGATATCATTTTTGGATTTCTTCCATAAAATGGAGCAAGAACCACACCGTCATATGAGACTAAATCCCCGTGTGCTCCTAAGTTGCTTTGAAAAGAAGGAAGGGACTGTTGCCAGAACAAGTTTTGCAGCTTGTTACCGGAAGCTGTCTTAGTGGGGCCAGATAGACTCGTTTATGGTGGCAGCTCCTTACTTTCAGTTGTCATCTGTGTTGTGTCTTCCCACTGCACTTTCATATCGGTGATTACTCCTTGCTGTCTGAGCAGCCCTGTCCCAGCAAGGCATAGGGGTAATGACCACAGATTGAGGACATGTGCCGTGTTATATCTTGAAATAAGATCTTCACAAATTGCCCAGGAGCTGTGCTTATGGCCAGAGCTGCTGTTCTACCTCAATAAGGGAGAGGAAGGAAGACTTCAGGAACTAAGGACTAGCTTGTGGCACTGTTTTTCTCTGTATGTTATCTCCACAAAAGTCTAGGAGACTTGAGACTATGGATGATCTTAGAGTGGTGATTTCAGAACTGCGTGAGTCGGGAAGCAGGAATTCTACCTGCAGGTAGAGGATGGGGAAGAAAAAAGAATTCCAGGTAATCTAACATCTTACCATCCTGGGTTTTTGGAAAACAAGCTTAAGTTTTATGTTTTTTATTCTCACTGAGATATTTGTTGTTGCAAATGAATTGCAATTATGTTTATGATTAAGCCAGTCCCTCTTTCTAGATTCACACATCACTGATCAATGGTAGACCCAGCGCTGATGATCCTTCACAAAAGCTTTTGGAGTTTACTTCTGCACGATACATTCGCCTACGACTGCAGCGTATTAGAACTCTCAATGCTGACCTCATGACCCTCAGCCATAGTGATCCTAAAGAACTAGACCCTATTGTTACCAGAAGGGTAAGCTGATTGCTTATAAATGATGTTCAGTACAACTTGATGGGCGAGCCTTTTCTGATTGAGGAAAAGCTTTGTGGATTGTGTCTTTATTGGTTTTGAAGACTTTATATCTAGTTGTTGATATCAATTGTGTTTAGTTTCTTGTACATAGTTCTCTAAACGAATTGACGTGGAACTTTTCAAGTGTTGAACAGCACCTGTATTTCTGTATTCTATTTATTTATTTATTCATGTAGCATTTGATTAACATTGGTCTCCTGTTCAACTTCAAGCTGCACACAGCTGCTGTGAGTTTTAAGAAAACAAGACAAAGGAGATGAAGCAGGGAATGCAGTGAGAAATACAGCTCTGCTTTTGTCCTCAGTCTACACCCCCTTCTCTGTAGTTAAGGACCTACTGTTCATAAGTCCCTAACATTAAAAAAATACTAAAATACTAAACATAATAAAAAAAATTAAACCATAAAAAATTAGCTATGAAATCAAAGAGGCTGTTTTGCTCCAACTCCAGGATTCTTCAAAGACATAACAGTCCAGGAGTCAGCATGTCTGACCACCCAGGGCCACCTCCTCTTCCTGAACCAGATGACTGCAGGGTTGTTAGGTCTGAGAGTCTTGAACTCTTTCCTTAGAAGTATCCTCAAAAAGTGTTTCTTTTCCATTTCCCTGCAGTACATACTTCCCAGGATACAAACAGGCCAACCATGTTGATACTGCAGCTGTAACTGAACCCAGATGATCATTTCCTGCCTCTTGCTTGCCTTGAAAATTAAATTCTTTCCTTATGTATGTTGCTTTTGCTCACCACTGGCAATATTAATGGATTGTACTCTGCTGTATCACCCATTTTTAAGCTAAGAATTTGGATAGAATAACACAGCAAATATCTGGTCTGGAATCAAGTGCATAAACTGGTTTTAAGGGAGGGCAGAGTTCTTGTTTTAAGAAAGCATACTCTTATCCCTAGACTGAAATGAAAATATAGAATTTGTTATCCTTCATGTCTTCTTATAGCGTGAAAAAGGGATTTTTTTTATCAGTAAATTTTGTGTGGGGTTACATTTTGTATGGAGTTACATCTTCTGAAGCAGAAGAATTGTGCATACTTATTTGAAGTTCAAAGTCAGTTATTGTTTTTTACCAGTGAGGAAAAACACGAGGGGAAAAAGAAAAGTCGCAAAATGGAAGGCTTCCCCAAGTGGAAAAAGCTGAAAACTTCTTTTATTTTCAAGTATTTATTGTCTTTTAAAAGTCATAAATAGTCAAATGTTGCTATTTCTTTTTCCAGAGAAAGGAGGAAGATATAAATACATGTAAATGTCTTTCATTCATCCCTCTTTCAACTATGTTTTTTGCAGTACTACTATTCAATAAAGGACATCTCTGTTGGTGGCATGTGTATTTGTTACGGCCATGCTCGAAGCTGCCCTCTGGATGAAATTACAAAGGTATTCTTTAATCTCTTTATTTTCACAAAACGACTCTTCTAGTTTTAAGAAAAAAAAAGCCTTTGTCTAAATGAGAAAGAGGAAGCTGAACAAGATCTTACGATACGGTGCACACAGTTTATTTGATATTCTTTTTCTTCCTTTTCTGTGCAATCATACCTGTGTCTCTGGTAATGTAACTTTTCTGAAGTAAACTCTTTGTCTTTCGGCATTAAATTTAAAGAGTTCAAGGAGCACAAGAAGAAGTAGCCTCCCTTGCAATGCAGGGATTTGTCCCTCCAGTTCCAGAAAGGCTGTTCCCCAGTAGTTGATACAGCAAGGTTGAGAAGTCTAATGCTAATTGTGGTGTATTTGTGGGTCTTGACGTTTTTTGGTGTAAGTCTGACATTAAGTTACCCATTAAAAAATACTTCAAGGAAGCAAATTGTTTATTCTTAGAAACTGCAGTGCCAGTGTGAACACAACACTTGTGGAGAGAGCTGTAACAAGTGCTGTCCAGGCTACCACCAGAAACCATGGAGACCAGGAACTATTTCTGCTGGGAATAAATGTGAGAGTAAGTATGCACAGAAGTTTAGATAGTTTCATAAAGGCTTTATTATTTTCTTGTTTGAGATTGCTTTTTGCACAGATCTATACTAATTCCCAAGAAAAATCCACAAACTATTAACTGTCTTCATGGTATTGTTAAAAGGTAGAGTACTAACTTCTAATTATAACTATTAAGGTAGTTTTAAATATTCTGTCCCAGTATGACTCCCTGGCTAATGAAATTGTCATGTAGTAAAGCTTTCTGAGTCTTTTTTTGAAGAGACATGGAGATTTATTATACTCTTTTGAAAACTAGCTTATTCGCATCAGTCATTTTGTTAGCTACTTGAAATGGAAATTTCTAATGTTGATCGTAAATTTTGTCATATAAACAACTGTTCTGATAACAAGTGTTGAAAGAAACTCCTTATTGGCCAATTACATTTCAGATTGATGGATTGACTTAAGCTTTGCCATTGTGGCTGAATGTGTTGCTAGGGCTAGTTAGTACATTTTCTCTTTACGCATTGCTAATGCATAGCACAAACTGCAGACAGTTAAGAACCTATTAGGCAAAATATACATTTGAAAATGGAAAACTTGTCTTTTTAGTTGAAGTCTTAATACAAGTCTTAATGTCACTCTTCAAAAATAGGTGTTTATGACTGCTTGGACTGAAGTATCCTCTAACCTAAATCAGTTTTAAACTTGTGTACTGGCATTGTTGACTTCTCAGACTTTTGTCTACAATACAAATACGAGAACAATCAGGCAGATTTTCTTCTGTAATGAAGAGGATAGAAAATGAAAAAGCAGTTATTGCTAATAGCACACATCACTATCAATGTCAGTCCTGAAAGGATTGCTGTAGTGGGATCTATAGAATACTGTTAAAAATGATGCCGTTAAGGTAGTGAAGTGGTTTTGAAACATGCTTACTTGTAGTGAATCAAGACTGCTGAATCATATAGCATGGTAAAAGGGGAAAAAACACACTTGAATTGATATGCTCTCTTACTTATATTTTCCACTTTGAAACATGTCAATGTTATAGAAATGGAAAAAAAATGGATTTCTTTTTCTTCTTAGAGTGCAACTGTCATAACAAAGCAAAAGATTGTTATTACAATCAAAGTATTGCAGATGAGAAAAGGAGCATGGATATTCATGGCCAGTATGTAGGAGGTGGTGTATGTTTAAACTGTACTCAACATACTACTGGGATCAACTGTGAAATGTGTGCTGATGGATATTTTAGACCACACAAAGTAAGATTTGGAAAATACCATTCTGATGTTTTGGTGAATTACAACATGACACGATGATGTGTATTTCTGCTGATTGTAATTAATGTGTATATATATTTTTATCAGTTGCAAAATTGCAAATATCTGTAGAGGGTTTGGAGGTTTTTTTTTTAAATGACATACCATCAAAATTTTCAGAGAAAAACAAAATGCTCGCCTGGTTGTGTGGGAGGGCAGGTTGAGCTGTTGGAGAAGAAAAGAGTAAGTGCGGATGAAAGTTGAAGTCCTAGTGTAAATGTTCTGATAGGAAACCTGTTTCTCCTGTGGATAAAGCTCTAAAAAGTGTCAGTACTGAAGTTTCAGTGTCTTCAGCAGTGCCAAGATCGTGTACCATCCTATATCGGCCCACTCCAACCAATGTTAAAAAGGACCATTACATGGTTCTAAGATCAAACTCTTCTGTCTTCTGAGACACTGCAATAAATATTCTTCTTGATGTGATTATTGTAGATAAAGTGCCTGTGCACTTTCCAGGTTATTTACAAATGTCGCTCTTTGAAAAAATGAACTAAACTTGACAAAAGCAATTTTTTAAGATATGACTAAGCTATGAACTTCCTGAAATGTTAGACGTCTCTGTATAATGAGACATACTGAACTAAATTTCGACTCCACAAGGTCTTTCTTTAGCAAGTTCAGACATATTTTGAAAAACCCATGCTTTAGAAATCTAGCGTAAATTGGTGCAGAGGGCAAGGGTGAGTCTGTAGGAGCATGGTTAGACAGCACGTACAGCTCATCCGAAGAAGTAAACTGGAGTTGGAGGTTTTCTGATTCACTTGCTATAAGAAGCATTAAAGAAAAGTCTTTAATCAACTTGTAGCCAGTGAATGTATATCTAGAGGTCACCACTGATTTACTTTTCATCTGAAGCTCCTCAAAGGAAAATTTTCCCTAAAAGAAAATAAAATCCTTGCCATAGGAATTACTTTGCCTTATATTTCAGAGGTTGATACATCATGAAGTCAGAATGAATTTTTGTGAATAGATAATCTGTCCTCTCTCCTACTGAACCCAGAGCCAAGGATTTGTTTTATTTCTTTCCTCTTTGAACCAGAGTATATTTGCAAAAAGCACCCATTCTTGCCTTAAACATTTTCATAATCTTTGGCAAATTATCACAGTAGTTAATTGTTGTTATATTAATGTTGTTATATTAAAATATCTATCTATGCTGAACGTGTCGGGCTTCAGCACTGAGCCATTAGCATTTACTGCAACTTTGCCTGTGCTGTTGAAGACCAAATTTTGTTCCCACATTTAAGTGTCGTGGAGACCTGCCACATTAAGTTTTCTCTGGGCTGCAATCCCCTGATCTTCTGTTTGCTAAAATTAAGCTAGTCCCTTGATTATTACTGCATATTAAATTTTCTGGTCTTCATTCATATTAGTTGCAGTGATCCTGGAGAAGAAACAGATGTAACTTTGCTTTTCCCAGTTGATAATTTGAGAATTTGACAGAGAACGTTTGTTTTGCAGGTTTCTCCCTATGAAGATCACCCCTGCTATCCCTGTGACTGTGACCCATTTGGCTCTCTAAGTTCTTACTGTGTTAAAGATGAGCACCATTCTGACTCACAGCATGGTAAGGGAGGCTTTTCTTTAAACTTCAAATCTGGTTATATTTCTGGATATTAAATTTTGAGGGAACACTATCTACTTGTGAACGGCTGCCAGTTAGGTCCCATTTCAAAACAATGGTTAATATTTAGGAAGGAGAGGTGAGGTGTAACACGCTTATAGGATTTTATGGTAGGTCAGGTTGCTGAATATATTCTTATGTGGGGATGGTGGGGTCTGACTCTGTAAAACAACGTGAAGAATTGAGAAGTAGCACTGTTCTTTTTGAATGCTGTTACAGCTGTCAATCTGTTTTGCCTCAGTTTCTATGCATCTGTTACTCTAAACATGAAAAGTCAATGGCGAGGATGACATTATGCCAAGTATCTGTGTGGAATGTAATGTGGAGTGTAATAAAAAAGGAATGCTAAACTACTTGTTCTCTGAGACGTCTTGAATCCAGCCTACTACCTGCTTTTATTTATTTGTTTTTCTGATTTTGCTTTTCAAGGGACTTGGCCAGGTCAGTGTCAGTGCAGAGAAGGTTACACAGGAGAAAAATGTGATCGTTGTGCATTTGGATATCGGGGCTATCCAAACTGCCTGCGCTGTAACTGCAGCATGATTGGCAGCGTTAATGAAGATCCGTGCACAGAACCTTGTCTTTGCAAAGTGAGTATTTGACTGTCATTGTGGTTTAAAATTGAATCTGTCAATTGAATTGTAAACTCCTTCTTAAAAAAGGAAAATTACTTAATGCACTACAGAGATCTCTTCTGTAACTGTACATCGGACAACTTAGAACTTAAAATTACTATCCTCTGTACTAAAAAATATTTTATATTGAATAGTTCTGTATGTTACTGATAACACCATTTTTTATAATAATGGGCCAGACTGACATTTAAATCAAATAACTGTACATGTGAATGTGAGGGAGAATCACATGACAGGATGCCTAACTGGGCTCAGTTTTTAGGGGTGAGCTGACGCTTCTCTTCAAAGTCACTGATTTCTTGTAAAGAAAGTATGTGTATATAACATCTACTTTGTATGAGGAAACAGCATGCATTTGGAAAGAACTACTGGAACAATTGCATTAGACGTATGTATGAAATATGATTTAATTATTTGATTATAAAATATAAACCATAACACATGTTAAAGAAAAGAGCAGTTTTGCAGCCTTCATTTTCTTGGTAAATATCCAATCCCCTTGAAATATCTTGCAGCTGTAGATTCAGCTGAACTTTTATTATAGAGCTGTGTCAATATTTAAAGAAGGTACACTTAATTTTCTGAACCAAATGTTAGCTAGTAGTTTATGTATTTGTTGCCAAGTATGACAGTGAACAGGAGCCAAAAAAACCCTGTGGTTTGTTTGACAGTTTTTCTTAAACTTCTTACTCTTTGTGCATAATTTATTTGATACACAGTATCAGACCAGAGTTTGATAGATATAAATAACAAGAGTCTGGAGGAAAGAAATAGCTCCAATAGCCACTTTAAACATGAAAAAGGAGATAAAGCCATTTTGCCTGGTTTTGAGCTAGAGTAACACTATATTAGCTGATGCGGTTCACTAGTGAAAATTTTGGTATAAAATGGACAGGAAATTGTTCCCTTTCAGTGCTGTTGTGGGCACAAGCCTGGCGTAGAGAATTTTTAGGGCAGATCACTGAGAGTGTCACCAGGCAGCAGCCCACCTATGGAGGTGAAAGAAGGGAAGGAGAAGAGTTTTGTGTTCCAAATATCACATGAAGGAGATAGGATTTCTAAACCTATGCAATTTCTGTGAACACAGTAATGCAAGCTACTTTTTTTTTGTTCTGAATTTCATAACGCTTGATCTTTTGTGAAACACTACTCTTGAGGTCTACTCATTGGATAAGGTCTTTCATTAAGGAATAAACAATAATTTTTGTTTAATAACATTAGAGAGACCAAGTGAACTGTGTGATCCAAGTGCATCCTGAAGACTGAGCAATTAAAAAAGTAATGAAGAGAGTGCACAGAAGCTATTTCCGTAAAAATCCCAAGATTTTAAAATCTCATTATCTCAGGATGTGCTGTGCCTGAGATTTTTCCTGAGTTTGGATATTAACAAATGGAAAGCACTCATCCACAACCTTTGAATCAGAGCTCTGGGGATCATAAATTTTTCCCGTGGTTTGCAAAAACATTTTGTACTTTGCTTACAAAAGCACATAACTCACCTGGTCAGAGTGGTCTTATGTAAACTTGATGTGCCAGACACTGGTCCAGAAGAGACAGCTGGTAGTGTTGCCACCAATGATCTCAGATTTCTCTTTGGTAAGCTCGAGATTTGTTCCATGAGACCAAGCTGATCTAAGTCTGGAATCTGGAGTGATTCTTTTAGCTGAAGTAAGGTTACCCTGGTAACTGCTTCTGAAGGCAGAATTTGGTCCACAGGCTTCGCATCAAATTGCAACGCAGAACTCATACAGACCTCGTCAAAATAGCAAGACAGGTTTGCTCCACTGTATCCCCTGCAGTCCTGGCTGATGTCCTAACCACATGTACCAGGGGACTTTGTGGGCTACTCTGTAAAGTTCTCTTTGCTTTTGTAGTGAGGTTTTCCCATAGTAGAAACCCAAGTTTGAGATGAGGGAGTGATGTGTATCCAAGGACTTGTCCTGATACGGAGCTAGGACATGATTAGAATCTTGTCACTGGCAGCAGGAAATGTTCTGTATCTTACCGTGTAGGAATACCCGTAGAGATCTACTATTTGCACAGCTTCATGGGCATTTACCAGATATTTTCCCTACTGGTTTGCTTGTCAGCAGCAATTGCCTAAACTTTTAGAATAAATAATTGCACTTTGTCTGTACAAATTTTACAAGAAAAAAAATTTGGTACGGTGTTTGGGATTTTCTTTTTTTGTTTCCCCTGTAAATTCTACATTAAAAGAGCTGTATGTTCTGAACTACCCAATTTGCATGGTAAGAAGGCAGCAGGCCAGTGACGGGACCTAAAGAAGTAGAGAACCTCTTCTTTCACACCAGAAGTTTCTGGAGCTTACCCAGACTGTGTTAGGAGGAAGAGCTGGCAACTAGCATAAGTGTATCTGGTGTTCCTCCAGGGAGAGATGGCAGCTGTGGTGGGGCTCATAGGGCAAGTGTTAATAGACAGCTGAAGAACTATTGTCCTGAAGCTGACTTTGGTAGCTCCTTAAAGGTGAGCTATGCTGTATGTGGACTATCTGGATTCAGTAAACATGGGAACATTTCTCCAGAGCAATCTACAGATTTATGCTATGAGAGAAGTAGACTGGCAAGCTAGCAGAAACTTTTCAAACCCTGCCCATGTGCTGCAATTTCCCTACAATAGAGCCCTTGCCAGGGCATGTTTAGATTTTGATGATCTGGCAAATTCAGATGAATTTTTCCAATCAGTTTTAGTTTTAAGCTCTGAGTCTTATTCAATACTCCTGCTGTGCTGAAATCTGCTTTCTTTTATAACTTTCTGAATGCTGTTATGCCTAAATCCCATCTAATCCACTGTATTTGTTACCATAATAATGTTGATGTGAAACAAATGTTATATGCCATTAACAGGAAAATGTAGAAGGTGAAAACTGTGATCTCTGTAAACCAGGATTCTACAATTTGCAAGAAAGAAATCCTCAGGGCTGTACAGAGTGTTTCTGCTTTGGGGTTTCTGATGTCTGTGACAGCCTAACATGGCCCATCACTCAGGTACTTATAAATTGTGTCCATGATATAATAATTCTTCAGGCAGCTGCAAAATATACTGTATTTCACTTTGACATGCGCCCAAGTTAATTCCAAATTCTGGCATGTGTCTCCTTATGGAGGAATGTATTTTCAGTGTCATTTGGCAGCTCGGAGGTAGTCAGCGTGTCACCTCAGTGCAGGCTTTGGCCACCTTGGCTTGCAGTAATACCAGAAACACTGGGTAATGGAGACTGCCTTAATGCACTGGAATAATGCATTTTTTTTTTCCTGACCTTGTGCTGTTAAAGTTTCTTTGCATACTAAAGAGATATCCAAACCCGTTTCCTTGCTCTCACACCTACTGGGAAAGGCTAAAGTGACCTCTGGCAGTGTTAATAATATTCTGTCTTAGAAAAAAGAGTTATTAATATCACTGCTTTCTGAATAGCCATTTCTTGAGTTTAGGGGCTTTCGGGGGGGCACTTGTTCTACCAAATTCCTTATGTGTCTTTGCAGAGCTGGTCACATTTTAGACCCCTGTTCTGTGTGCTAATAAAAAGAGGAAAGCAGATGCTTGTAGAAATCTCTTTCAGTGAGAAGGACAAAGTTCTCTCATCTTGCTCCCTCTTCTGGGACTGTGTATTTAACTTTCCTCCAGCTCAGCCCTATCTATAAATTAGAAAAATAGACCTCAAAGCCTTTGAAGTTCTGTAATTCTGTTTCATAGAATTATGTAGTTGTAATGATAATTTCATTGAGAAGATAATAATCACACTCATGTTTTTGTTTTTGTTCTTGTCTAATAGAGACGTAGAGACAACCCTAATTCTGAAGTGGCATATTTGCATGTATTGGATGTCAGAGTGGACTAATGAAAGTGTTAAAGATCTGTCAGTTTGAATAAATATCTAAGGAGGAGCTAGGTTTAGTGGCTGCTTGCTTAATGACACAAAGCTTGACTCCATTGATATTACTGTTCTTTCCTGCAGGTATCAGACATGACTGGGTGGCTTGTTTCTGATCTGTATAACACAAAGAGCGTGCAACCTCAGCGAAGCCAATTTGATGGACCCCGTCAAATAAGTATTAACAACACTGATGCTGTGAAAGTGTTGAAACGTACTTATTACTGGTCAGCACCTGAGACTTACCTAGGAAATAAAGTAAGTTCTCAGATCCAAAACTCCTTCATAGTTTCTCTATTTTAATCACAACGTATTGCTCTAAATATGTAGTTTCTGTAATAAAAAATTACACACACTCCTCAATGTTACCAGACTTCTCAGCCTGTCTCTGCTCTTCAAATTGTAGTGTTCTGGTGAGACATTTCCAGTACACTCTTCTTGCTCCTTGAGCTCATTCGCCTCCCTAATGCCTTCTGTGCCAGTCCTTGACACAATATAATCTTTCTTCTCTTGACTGTTACTAATTTACATGCTCACATTCCCCATACTCTTGACTCCTGTCCCAAAGCTTAGACTCTTTACTCCGTGTCCAGTACAGTAGACAGGACCATTAAATTCTTGTCACCTGCCTCCTGGCTATCTCCCATTTTGCTTTTATTCATTTCCCATCAGCTAGTCTTTAATTTTTGCCCTGGTTACTACCTAAAGCTCTGGGTTTCCCGATTTTTGCAGCAGAATCACAGAATAGTTGAAGTTGGAAGGGACCTCTGAAGGTCATCTTGCCTAGCTTCCCTGCTCAGGCATGGTCACCTAGAGCGGGTTGCCCTGCACAGTGTCCAGAGAGCTGCTCCTGAGTATCCGAAAGGATGGAGGCTCCACAACCTCTCTGGCTGACCTGTGCCAGTGCTCAGTCAGTCTCATGATTAAAAAGTGTTACCTGATGTTCAGAGAGAATCTCCAGTGTTTCAGATTGTGCCCTACTCTTTAACTTACTTTGAAGTAGTCGGCAGTGGGAGCTTGAAGGGTGGAATATGAAATATGATTACCTCCAACATGCTGTGCCCCTTGGCTAGGACAGTAGCATGTAAACCTCTGCTGTTTGTTCAAAATCCTGTAGGTGTTTCACTGAACAAGGGCACTTCTCTGAATAATCTGTAGAGCCTTCAGCCAGCTTTTCCCACCTGAACAGCAACAATCCAGTGCTTCTCCTTGTGCTGTTACACACAACACGTTAAATTTTCCCTGGAAAGTGGTATTTGTAAGTCATGTACTCCTATAATTTGGACATTGTACTGTTCCATGTCACTTCTTTGTGTTGGCTGGAGGTTATGTTGTTAAGACTTTGTTTTTTTGTTATTTCAGCTCACAGCTTTTGGTGGAAACTTGAAGTATACGGTATCTTATGACATTCCAATGGACAGTGTGGACAGTGATATAGTATCTAGTGTGGATGTCATAATTCAGGTGAATTTTTTTCAGCTTGCTATTGTTTAGATGTTAATAGTAAACAATGAAGGGGTTAAAAAATGAAAAGAAAATATTTCTGTAGTAGTAGCTTTGTCAATTTTAAGTCTCTTCTTAAAAGACTCTGCTAAGATTTTGTTACTACTTGTTTCCCTGTTTTTCTAATCATAGAATCATAGAACAGTTCAGGTTGGAAAAGACCCTTGGGATCATCGAGTCCAACCATTAACCCTACACTACAATCCATCCCTAAATCATATCACCCAACACCGCATCTAAGCGACACTCAAGCACGTCCAGGGATGGCGACTCAACCACCTCCCTTGGCAGTCTATTCCAGTGTCTGACCACTCTTTCTCTGAAGAATTTCTTCCTAATGTCCAGCCTAAGCTTGCCCTGTTGCAACTTGAACCCATTCCCCCTGGTTCTGTCCCTAATTACCTGTGAGAAAAGACCAGCACCAACCTCTCTACAATGTCCTTTCAAGTAATTGTAGAGCATGATGAGGTCCCCCCTCAGCCTCCTCTTCCTTAAACTAAACAGTCCCAGCTCCCTCAATCGCTCTTGTAAGGTCTATTCTCCAGGCCCTTCACCAGCTTTGCCCTTTTCTGCACTCGCTCCAACACCTCGATATCTCTCTTATACTGGGGTGCCCAAAACTGAACACAATACTCAAGGTGTGGCCTCACCAGTGCTGAGTACAGGGAGACAATCACCTCCCTACTTCTGCTGGTCACACAATTTCTAATACAAGCCAGGATGCCGTTGACCTTCTTGGCCACCTGGGCACACTGCTGGCTCATGTTCAGCAGGCTATCGATTAGAACGCCCAGGTCCTTTTCCGCCAGACAGCCTCCCAGCCACCCTTCCCCAAGCCTGTAGCGTTGCACGGGGTTGCCGTGACCAAATTGCAGGACCCTACACTTGGGTCTGTTGAAATGCCTGCAGTTGGCCTGGGCCCATCGATCCAGTCTGTCTAGGTCCCTCTGTAGAGCCTTTCTACCCTCCAGCAGATCGATACTCGCTCCCAGCTTGGTGTCATCTGCAAACTTGCTGAGGTTGCACTCAACCCCCTCATCAAGATCACTGATGAAGATGTTAAACAGGAGCGGCCCCAGCACCGAGCCCTGAAGGACACCACTCGTGACTTGCCGACAACTGGATTTAACTCCATTGACCACAACTCTTTGGGCCATCTAGCCAGTGTTTCACCCAGCAGAGTATGTCTCCAAGCCATGGGCAGCCAACTTGGCCATAAGGATGTTGTGGGGGACAGTGTCAAAGGCCTTACTGAAGTCCAGGTAAACTGCATCGACAGCCTTTCCCTCACCCACTAAGCAGATCACCTTGTTATAGAACAAGATAAGATTTGTCAGGCAGGATCTGCCCTTCATGACTCCATGCTGACTGGGCCCAATCTCCCTGTTGTTTTTTAATTGTTCTGTGATGGCTCTTGAGATTATTTGTTCTGTCACCTTTCCCAGCACTGAGGTAAGACTGACAGGTCTGTAGCTACCAGGATCCTCCTTCCTGCCCTTCTTGAAGATGGGCATTACATTCGCCAGCCTCCAGTCCACTGGGACATCCCTGTTAACCAGGACTGCTGAAAGATGGAGAGTGGCTTGGCAACCACATCTGCCAGCTCCCTCAGCACTCTAGGATGTAATCCATCAGGCCCCATAGATTTATGAGGATTCATCTTATGAAGCAGGTCCATAACCATTTCCTCCTGGATTATGTAGGTCCTATTCTGTTCCTTGTCCCTTTCTTCCAGCTCAGGTGGCTGTGTGCTCAGACAACAACTGATCTTACAGTTGAAGACTGAGGCAAAGAAGGCATTAAGCACTTCATCTTTTTCCATATCCGTGGTCACTGTGTTTCCCTCTGCATCCAACAAAGGATGGAGGTTTTCCTTAGACCACCTCTTACTGTTAATGTATTTATAGAAACTTTTCTTGTTATTCTTCACCACAGTGTTCATGTTTAGCTCTAGATGGGCTTTGGCCTTTCTAATTTTCTCCCTGCACAGCTTCACTTCTTGTTCATAATCCTCATAATTTGCCTGCCCCCTCTTCCATAGACCATAAACTCTTCTTTTGTTCCTAAGTTCCATCCAAAGCTCTCTGTTCAGCCAGGCTGATCTCCTTCCCCGTCGGCTCATCTTTCGTGACTTAGGTATAGTCAGTTCTTGCACCTTTAAAATTAATTCCTTAAAGTATGTCCAGCCTTCCTGGGCTCCCATGCCCTGCAGAACAGCCTCCCAAGGAACTCTCTTAACCATGGATCTGAAGAGACCAAAGTTAGCCCTCCAGAAGTCCAAGGTATCAGTTCTGCTGACCCCTCTCCTTACCTTGCCAAAAATGGAGAACTCTAGCATTACATGATCACTTTGTCCAAGAGAGCCTCTGACAGTTACCTCCCCCACAAGACCTTCTCTATTAACAAGCAGCAAGTCCAGGAGTGCACTTCCCCTCGTTGGTTCCCTCACCATCTGTGTCAGGAAGTTATCTCCCACATACTTCAGGGACCTCCTGGACTGATCCCTCTCTGCTGTATTACATTTCCAGCAGATGTCTGGGAAGTTAGAATCCCCCATGAGAACAAGAGGTAGAGTCCGCTTGTCTGAAATTGTATGTATACAATACTAGTTTTAAATGATGAATAACTGAAATTTAACCTATGTGTAAATAGATGAGGTGTTCATTATGAAATATACAAAGCTGTGTTTACAAAAGAAACTGGAATAAGATGGAGGTACTTAGAATAATGAAACAAATGAGTGTTCTTACTGATTGCTTGCTTTTCTAGAGTCATGTTGCATTTGAAAGGTAAGTCTCTATATTGAATCCAGGTACCTCCAAAAAAGCATGAATCCAGGTACCTCCAAAAAAGCATTTTTACTTAGCAACAGAACAAAGGAAGAAGGAGATTCTGATTTTGTAGAGCAGTTTGATTTCTGAAATTTAATTTAATTCTTTTTCCAAAGACAAATCAGATATTTCTGAAGTCTCTGAACGAAAAAGAATAGGATTGTGTCTTCCTGCAGCCATTTCTCTAGTGCAAGAAATACAGTTTTGTTGCTTCTTCTCCGGATGTATATCTGACACTAAATGTAATTGCTTTTAATAAAATTTGCTTGCAAATATGGAAAATATTTTCTCTGTCTTTTGATTGCAGGGTAATGGGCAGATTTTGAGTACGAGAGCAGCAGGCTTGTCATTACAGCCATATGAGGAGTACTCTAATATAGTGAGATTTGTATCAGAGAATTTCATAGACTTCAATACAAAAAAAGCTGTAGACCGAGAAAGGTTGATGACTGTTCTGGTAAACGTGACCCATCTTCTGATCAGGGCCAACTACAACATTGCCAAAAAAGCTGTATACAGGTAAGGGAGAGAAAATATTTAAGTTCGTCTATATACTTCTATTATTTTTGTGCATATGAAACACTATTCATAGTAGCAGTATTCCTTAAGTTTTACATCAGTAATTTCTATTAAAAAACCCCCATTTTTTATTGAATTTTCTCAAGACCAGTCTTGTCCCCAAAATACATTCATGTGGAGTCTGTGGAAAAGGGCAGTTTGGTTGTTTTAAAGACACATGATAGCAGAAACCTGGCTTTCTGCTTTAAAGGACTACTGCATAAAAGCCTTATTACAGTGACTACATTGTTAGAGGGAAATACCTCTGAAACTCTCAACAGTATGCTTATTTTGGTATGTGGCAAGTTAATCCGTCACTGACTTTTGAAAATTTGCCAATAAAGATGTTGTCTGTAATTTCTTTTAATGTCTGTTTGTAGATGTTACTGATGCTCATCTCTAAAGGAGCGCTTAATAGGAAAATTGAACTAGAACTGGTCATTCCTGGAACATTTTCTTCCTGGAAGTGTTCAGGGCCACGCAGGATGGGGCTTTGAGCAACTGAGTCTAGTGTAAGGTGTCCCTGTCCCAGTAGGGGGTGTTTAGAACTAGATGATTTTTATGGTCCCTTCCAACCCAAACCATTCTATGATTCCATAGTCTCGTTGGCATCTGCATCACGCCTTGCAGATTGCTGTTTTACTTGTTCTCCAAGATCGACAGCAATAAAGTCTTAGCAAAGGAATCAATTCCAGTGCTTCATCATTTCCTTACTTAACTCCCTTAGTCTCACCATTAGTCATTCTTTCTCATTGACTAATTTGGTAGAATTTCATGTCAATAATATTGGACTTGATACTAAATTTGTTTTGTGTCCTTTTGTACCCCTGAGGAGTGGTGATACTTATGTCCATGTACGGAGAGGATGTTCACCTTCCTGGAATGGTTGAAAAGATTTGTTTAAATCATTTTACCAGTGGCTGAAAATATTGCTACAAAATGCCATTGTTTGTAGTAAGAAGTTTTGCTTTGTTCTATTATGGGCAGCACCAATGAACTGGTGCTGTTTCTCACTACTTGCCACTTAGAATATGTATCTACGGTGAGGTCAAGCTATTTTATTACAGGACAGCAATAGAAGACTGCCCCCACTAATGTACCTATAATACCATGACAGAGGCTTTCTTTAAACCTCTTCACAGGAGAAGAGACGATGGTTGTAACAATAATGGAGGTCACATCTATTCCCAGAACTGTAAATACAGTGATAAGACTATGATCATAGTCTTTTTCACAGGAGGCATTTGTGCCTCTTCGTCATCTGTCACTGCCAGGGAGCAGCACTTAGCAGTGTTATTCCCCTAAACGCAGAATGAGTGATGTGATATTTTCATTCTTGATCCTAGGCTGGACTCTGTGACCCTCGATACTGCAAGTGCGAATGTTATAGATCTTTCTTCAGCACCAGATGTGGAATTCTGTGAATGTCCTCAAGGTTACACAGGAATATCCTGTGAGGTAACCTCTCAGTGTTTTACGTATGCAAAATTAACTCCTGTCTGAAAGGATCTAGTTTTTAGAGGCAGCCTGTCTTTAATTATACTGCCATAGAAGTATATGTTCTGTGTTGAAATACTGTCCACTATACACTACACAATGCTGTAGGTATTTTTCCAGGTACACTAAAGGGGATTATGAACTCACTTCTTCAATTCTATTTGGTAGCACCAAAAGATAATGATACACTTTAGACTATCAGTGTTGCAGAGGAGCTGCTGTAAAAGCTCTGTGAATCTCTTTTGAACTTACCTTATTCATTAGTAGCACTTTTTCTGAATCTGAATCATGTACAGTATATTTCTATTTTATGTCATTAGGTTTATGGAGGCAGTAGGGAATCTTAGCAGAGAGGAATTCTAACCCTTGGAAAATTCCACAAAGGTCAAATGTGTTGCGCAAGGTGGTGCTTTACATACCTGCGAATAGAAGATCAGGGAGGCAGAGCACCATCTGCGGAATGGCGGGAATTATTTTGACAAATAATTTCAGTTATGAAGCCTTGTGCCATATTATTGTTAATGGTTCTGCAGAGGAGGTAGAACATCTGGTTTTTATTGTCCCATAATAAAGAACTTCACATATTCAGCTGCACAAAACTTAAATTATGTGCCTCAGGGGGATGAAGGGCTGAACTGAAGTTTTATGGAGTTAATTTTTCTCCTCTTTATCCAGTGCAAGTAAAAAGTAACCACCAGAAAAGAGCTGCGGTTACGTCAATAGAGTTGAAAGAGCATTCAGTTACCACAATGTGAATGAGTCAGATGGTGGGTGGTTGGAAGTGGGCTCTTTGAAAATGTTTTGGTGTGTACTTTTAGCGCATATAATGCTACTGCCTTTTTCCCCTTGTTTCTTTTCAGTCCTGTCTCCCTGGCTACTACCGTGTTGACGGAATACTCTTTGGAGGTATTTGTGAACCCTGCAAGTGCAATGGGCATGCAACTGAGTGCGATATTCATGGTGTTTGCTTTGTAAGTCATCCTTCAAAGTGTTGGTTTTAAGTATCTATTTAGGAAATAGAGCATTTTGTCTGTGAGACACAAGTTTACAATGTACATCAATTTAAAGCTATGGATGCTCTTGTTTCAGTTTATTATTTCAAGCAAATAATAATAGAATTGTAGAATGCATTGGGTTGGAAGGGACCTTTAAAGGTCGTCTAGTCCAACTGCCCTGCAGTGCGCAGGGACAACTTTAACTAGATTAGGTTACTCACCTTATATTGGCTGTTAAAAATCTTAACTTTGCTGAGGGTGACAATAAAACTTTTCTTGAAAGGAACAAAGTTAAACCATGTTTTGGCTGAGTATCTGTTTTCAGATACATGTGCATCTTCATGACTGACATCAGTGGAGATTACACATTGCCCTCTGAAGAGAGAATTTAATTCTTGGATCTCTTCTGAAATAAAATGACTAAACACTAGTGAGAAATATTTGAGGTTTGTTAGGGTGAATGTGTGCAATATACAAAATATGTTCATTTTGTGTATAAGTAATTTGACTGGTTTAATGATGTGAAGTATATTCTAAAATGTGGTAAAGAAACAATTAGGATTTGTTGTTACAACTCAGAAAAAAAACCTCACTTATTTTCAAAGTTCTACTCTCTTCTTCATGGCTGTCTCCTTGAACATTATGCTGCATGCAGACTCCTGCAGAGATCCCTCAGAGGCCGAAAAACCATCAAGGGTAAACATGAAAGGACTTCTTTCCATGTCTCACAGGCTTGTCAACACAACACGACAGGACCTTTCTGTGATCAGTGCTTGCCTGGCTTCTATGGAAGTCCATCCCAAGGAACTCCTGAGGACTGCCAGCCTTGTGCATGTCCTCTGAGTTCTGCTGCAAACAAGTAAGCTGCTTATGTGAGATTTTTTTCTTCATTTTCTGATTCTACTGAAATGAAAAAGAAAATGTTGCGAAATCTGAATGAGAGCGCGAAGGATTTTTTTTTTCCCCTCTCTCTTCATTTGACCATGTTTCAGAAAAATTGTTTTTCCAGGGAGAAAAATGTACAGGCTAAGCTAGGATAAGCTGAGTGGACTAGTGCAATGTGTACATTAAGGGTAAAAGGAATTGTTAGACATACCCTTGAACTTGGGAGCAAAATCACTGTTGTCTTTCATGTTGTTTCAGAAAACAACAGAAGGACAGAAATGTTGAATGTGGAAAAGGGGAGCTTACTGCAGAAATTGGACAGATTTGCTAGAAAGATGGCTGGGTCTTTAGGAAGTTTAAAAAAAAAAACCACAAAGAACCTCAAGAAGAGTTTTTGAAACCAACTTTATTCTTACATTATGTAATGTTTAGAGCATTGATATTGACCTGGAAAAAAATTGCAATTGCATGATTATATAGGTGGGTGAATATGAAGAATAGATATTGAATGTTTGTGTAAGTCTTGTGGTTCTGTGTGTTGATACTGACTGCCATAATTATTGTTGCTAGTTTCAGCCCTACTTGTCAGCTTAGTGAAGGAGGTGGGGTTGTCTGTGACAAATGTCTTCAAGGTTATACTGGTTCTCAGTGTGAAAGGTACGTACACTAGCTATCTGTGTCATTGTCATCACTAACTGTTCATCATCCTACCCGCTTGGAATTGATCATGCCACATATATAGAACTTTCCTAATAATATTTTTCTTTCCTCTTTGCTTGTAGTACAGAGACACTTTAGATAAAAGTTTAATAGGAAGTACTCCCTTGGGTGGAGAGATTGTTTAACATGACAACATTCCAGCTGCTAAAGTTTTTAATCTGTGGTGCAGGTGTGCTAATGGTTACTATGGAAATCCACTCATGCCTGGACAGTCGTGTGCTCCTTGTGAATGCAATGGCAACGTAAACCCACAAGAAGATGGCCACTGTGATACTTCGACAGGACAATGCCTGAAATGTCTGGGGAACACAGCAGGTCACCACTGTGAGAAGTGTGCTGATGGGTATTATGGAGATGCAGTGACTGAGAAAAGCTGTCGTGGTAAGCTGTTGTTATTACTCTTAAAAGGACATAAAAATGTGGTGTACACGTAGCAGAATGAATGGAGACATATGCCCCTTTGCTGAAGGAGTTAGCCTTTGCCGAGAGAGTTAACTGTGAATTGGCAAGTGTAGGTTGAAAACTATGGGGTTGGGTTAGCCCGAGGAAGGAATACGATATACTAGGATGTGACAGTTTGTGTTCCTGAAACTTACTGACCAGCTTAACACTGTCCCTCCAGTGACCTGCTACAGATGTTTCCTGCTTCTCAATGTTACATAGAGGACTGGAACTTCTTAGATGTGTCTATTCACAGAGATTTTTTTAAAATCTTTTAGCCTAAATGTATAATACAGGTATTACTGCAGTATATTTGTGGGATGTAAGCAGGTAAAACACATTATAAAGCAAGTTTGAAATTCTATATAATAATGAATGCATATAGACAGACATTAGTACTTTTTAAAAAAAGTTTTCTTTTTGTCTAAACATAAGCCTGTGCCTGCCATATGAATGGTTCCCTTTCGAGTACTTGTCATCATGAGACGGGCTTCTGTCACTGCAAACCAAATGTCATCGGAGAAAGATGTGACAAGTGCTTGGTAAGCTAATATCTACATTTTCTCATGTCTTGGTCTTCCTATTTATCTATAGACATTAGTTAGAGTAGATACAGAGAAGAGCATCAAATATATTCAGGAGAGTCAGGACCTGTTGCTGGGGAGGAGACCGAAGGTTTGTCTGCACAAGCTTTTGCTGTTGCAAATTACTCTGCCTGCGCTCTTTGCAGATGTGAAGCTGTGTAGTTGACTCAGCACCCTTCTGAACAGGGCTGTTCAGTCTACTGCTGCTCTCCTCACAGCATGCAGTCATGATGACCTACCAAAACCACAAATGGAATGCTGCTAACAGACCTGAAGGAACCTTAGTGCTGTGCTTCTGCAAAATGAAGTCTGAGTGGGAATATCTGAAGAATGTGGTGATGATAAAAAACACGTCGTGGCTGAACGCCAGAAAGGGATTCAGCTAAAAGACAGGCCTGTTACAGGAACAAGTAGATATTCACTGGTGATAGAAACCAGCAATTTCCAGCCTTTGTTAAGAGTAGAACTGCCTCAGAGACCAGAGCAGGAAATCTGTGCCCAGTTGCTGCCCTTGTGCCAGCCCAGCTGAATGCCTTTCAATCCACACGTCCTGTAGGTCACTGACCTGCTCTGTTGTGGTCTTTCATTCACATTCACAGGAATCAGTGCCTGATCAGCACAACCCACTCTAACCTCATGGAAGTCTTTAAATTAAAATAACCTCAGACCTGAAAACAAAATCTGACTGATGAGATTAGGGGTCCACAAGACCATTTCATTGTTCGCATTTTCCACCCAAATGCATACTTGTATATAGTTGGGAACAGTGAAGAGAGAAGACCAGGGAGTCCTCTCAACAGTAGTCACGCAGTGCTGACCAATATTCATGCAGGTCAGACAACATGGAAATTAAATGAGGGAAAATAAGAGTGTTCATTGTATTGTTTTCAAAAATTTAGGAAATATATCTCAAATATATTTACTTCCTATCCAACAGAATGGTTATTATGGCCTGCTAACTGGGCTTGGCTGCATTCCCTGCAACTGCAGTCAATTTGGCTCAGTCTCCGAAGACTGCAATCATCAGGGACAGTGTCACTGTGTACCAGGAGTGGCTGGAGAAAAGTGTGATCGTTGTGCTCATGGCTTTCATACATTCCAGGATGGTGGCTGCACACGTAAGCTCTAATACATGATCTTCTCAGGGTTCAGCTGGAATTTTTCAGCAATATGTTTTATGTGAAACTCTAGCAAAAGTCAGTTGTTTTGAAGACTACACAGAAATATCTGTGGAATGGCCTCCTAGTACTTTTATTACACTAGGGAACAAAACATTTCTTTGATTGCTTGTTGTGTAGCTCCTTGTAAAAGGTGGTGACTGTGAAATAACTTATAAAACGTTACATGAGAGAAATATGACATCCTCAATAGCTCCTTTGTCTTTTTTTTTTGTCTTTTTTTTTTTTTCCCCAAGAAAGCCTTTGGTCCTTCAGACAGAACAGAAACTTTTTTTTTTCCTGCATTTGTAGAAGAGCTACTGTTTTTAGATTTTTACCTTGTTTTTTCAATTAGTCCTTAGAAATATATTTTATGCTTTGATGTCACTGACTCTATCATTTGACGTCACTGACTCTATCCCATCATCACTTGTGAGCTGACAGTTTTTAGTCATGATGCAGAGGAAAATGTTAATCCAAATGGAGAGAATGCCATCAAGAAACCTGATTTATCATGTTCATACGGTGCCCTTTTCAGCATAGACATAGAGCTGAAGGAATACCTACCTGTTTTCCAACCTGACAGAAACATGATTTTCATGCCTCAAATAGTATATTGGCAGGATTATGGTTGAAACATATGTACTGTGTCTTTGCTAAGAATCAAAGATCCCTTAGGTACCTTTAACCATTTCAGGCTCCAAAATGTTGTAGATTTTGTTAAAACAATTAATAGAACCACTTTTATGAACTTATACTTTTTAGCAAGAGCAGTATTGCGTTTCTTAGATAGACAAGTGCTTCCTGAAGAATAGTTGTTCAGAAAATATTATCCATCCCTATTATTCACTAGGTAATTCTTGAAATGGACTAATTCTTGAGATTAATCCTTTCACCTGCTTGAGAACATTATCCTATCTCCTGATGAGTTTTGTATCCTCTATAATAGAACTTTTTCTTACAAATCTACTTTGCAATAATTTTGTTTAGCTTTGCTGATTCCCCTGTAAAAATTCCGCACTGCTTTTTAAACCACTGAACAGACTATGGCAAGAAACATTAATGGGTTTTCAACAAAAAGATGAAATATCACTGTGGTCATAATTTGTTTCTCAGTGATTAGGGGAGGCAAGAAGTTCCTAGTGGAATGGATAAACTCTACTGCATAATTAAGAAAAGTAACACTATAATTTGTCTTGGAGTTTCTTCTCTGTGGCTGAAGCAAGGATGAAGTTAATAATTTGGTCCTATTTTTCTTGCAGCCTGTGATTGTGCTCATACTCTGAACAATTGTAATGCTGATTCTGGCCAATGCATTTGTCCCCCACACACTCGGGGACAAAAATGTGAACTCTGTGAAGAAAATCACTGGGGACTCTCTCCTAAATTTGGCTGCAAGGTATGGTAAACAGCCATGGCTGTTTAAAGTAATTTGGTTTATACTAAAGTGAGACTTGGACCCTTGTTCTGAGAACCTCAATCTTTATTCTGTGTCTCAAAGTGTTAGTGCGACATGGTCACGTTAAAAAAAAAAAGACTGTAAAATGTTTATCACAGAACCTTCTAAAAAAGCTGAATACTCATGGGAGTGCCTGTTCTGCGTAGATCATATTAAAGTTCTGAAGTATATCCTCTTACTTAAATAGTGATGCTAAACAGATTTATAGCAACAATTGGCAACAAGAAACAGTTTCTGCACTAATCAAGGAGTGATTTTAAGAACAAATAAATCTAGCTTATTTTGATTGTCACTGCACGCTTTGCTTCAGAATGTTTAAAATTAACGTATTATAAGGTAGTTAATATTTCATGAATAAAAAAATGGTAACTCTCATGATCACAAATATTAAGCTGAGATAAAACAATAAAATGCCAGCTTGGTACAGATCCAAGGAGTAGCAACCATTTACGCATTTAGGTTCATGCAGTAAATTCCTGACAGGTATGGCATTGGGCCAATCTTTATTTTATAAATGTTGAGATTTTTAAAAGCCTCAAAATTACATGAATATAATGAGAAATTTCAGTGCAGAAAAGACAAATATAATTAACTTGACAAGGTCTGTCATTATACACAGTAAGTACTTGACAAGTACAAATATCAGCCAGATTATTATATCTTTTCTCTCTCTAATTTTTGAGAGCAAGGATAAAATAGTCCAATAATACCTCTTCAGAGTTTACTATCTTGGTGTTTTATAGCAACTTATGTGGCAGTTGGTCTTTAAACCACTGCTTTGTCACCTACCAGCTACAGTCATTCTTACCTAATGTTCTGCAAATACAATGTACTGGTCCCAGTGCATTTACTTTGAATTGTTTCTTTCATAGGGTGATTCCATAGCACTTGCCAATGATCCAAGTTTAATTAAATACATAACTGCTCACTTCTGCTAAGTTGTTTAGCATTCCTTTTGTTTACAGCATCACATGAATTACTCTTCTAAGGTATTTTCGTTACTTCCTTGATGCAACAAACAATACTGTGATTAGCAGGTGACAGTCCCAACAGAGGCTCCCTGGTGCTGAAGAGTCAGCTGTGAAAGCTTGAGATCTGGTGCCATGTCTACTGGCAAACCTGGGAAAGGCTCCTTCTTGCTCTCTGCATGCGTGAAATGGGAGATGCTGTCAGAAACCCAGATGGTCTGATTTTGCAACATAGACTGCATTAGTGCAATGCTTCACCTGGCTCTGTTTCTTGCAGTTTTCTTGGTATTCAGCATCCATTTTGGGGTGCAGTGGTGGAGCAGAGATGTAGTCATGTTTTGCTTACAACCCTTTTCCAATGTGCTGCAACACAATTTCTTAGAGTCCTTAGTTATCTTTATCACATATAAATAGAGATTGAAGTAAGTGTAAATTATTTATGTTTTTATGGTTCTGAAAATAG
Organism: Trogon surrucura; assembly: GCA_020746105.1. Classification (NCBI taxonomy): domain Eukaryota; kingdom Metazoa; phylum Chordata; class Aves; order Trogoniformes; family Trogonidae; genus Trogon; species Trogon surrucura. The sequence continues at coordinate 55,396,059 of CM036619.1, read as the reverse complement.
AATTAGACATTCAGGACTATAGGCCTTTAATGGTACCTGGGAACCAAAAGTGTCAACTTGTTTTGTCATAAATTGTATTTGGACTAGGCAGTGTAGTATGTAGTGCTTACTACTAGAGTAAAAAACTGCTTAGTACAAAGGATAGCACAGGTGAGCAGCCAACTTGTGAGGAATGGTAAAGGGTACGTAGTGATTCTAACAGATTTTGTGGGTCTTTGTGTAGAGTGCTTTACAAGGTAAAGCCTTTCGTATCAAAGAGAGATAGTGGGGAAAGAAGACAGGCGAAACATTCACAGTCGGGTGATGATAGATGGAGTGGATTTCTTGCCTGCACTGTTAGAAACAACCACAGAGCAAGATTGCATTTGTTAAGTAACCCCATGCATGAAATTGAGACTGAAGTTTAGATCCAGTCTGCTTAAAAAAGAATGTCAAGATAAGTAAATACACTTTGCATATTTGTAATAACAAGTTCATGTTACTGATGGCATAATGAAGGTTGGGCTGTGCCAGGGAACAGTATTCCTTTGGTGATGAGCTTTCAACCTTTGGATGCAAAGGGATTCTTGGTTCATCATCAAACAGTAAATGAAGTTTGAGGAAGATATAAACCCTATTATTGTTTCCTGAAATCTTAAAAAATTGGCAGTATAAAAGTCTTTTTATCGTATCTATAAAATTATTGTACTTATCATTTTCTTTCATCTGACATATTGACATTTTTTTTAGTTTACTTGCTGCACTCAGTATGAAGTATTTCAAATAAAGTCTTTTGGATTGTTTTTTTTTCTGGAACAGGTTACTTCAACTCCATTGACTTCCAGGCTAGATCTGGGAATCAGCAAAGGTTCTTACTTTTTGCCATCCGCTGTTTACTGGAAATACAATTCTTTGTTCAAATACAAACCAAACAAAGAAAGTTCTTTTATTATTGTACAGTAATTATAGATAAACAGTGAGTTTTAAGCGCTGTTCTGAGTTTACTGCACTGTTTCTGTTGTATTGTTTGTTTTTGTTTTTTTTTTAAAGATCTGCTGATCATGAATGTTTCTTCTTTTCATTTAAGGCTTGCAACTGTAGCAACACTGGTTCAACCAATCTCCAGTGTGATGTATTGACAGGTCAATGCCAGTGCAAAGTTGAATTTGGAGGCCAATACTGTTCCAGGTGTGCATTGGGCTACAGGGACTACCCAGACTGTGTTGCCTGTGACTGCGATTTGAGTGGAACCAAAGCAGAGATGTGTGATGACTCTGAAGGACTTTGTGGTTGTGAAGAAGAAACTGGTGTCTGTACCTGCAAGGTACTGAAGTATTCAAGCTCTTTTGGGACAGCATTGGGATTTCTGAACATTTATTACCTAAAAGTCATGAAAGTGTAGGGTTGAAAGGGCAATCTGGATCCCTTCTTTGCCACATTTATGAGTACACCTAAATAGCCCCTAGAGAATTTTCTGTGTCAGCACTAAACAGGTCTTATTAGTCAGCAGCATTAAAGATTTCCAGATGATGTACTCAACTTTTTGCTGACATAACACAGCTTTATGTAGAAGAGATAACAAAGAGATAGCAAAGAGAAAGCTATGGCTTTGTTATTTCGGTTCTCAGAAATTCCTGTGATAATTCTAGACATTTTGTCTCTTCTACCTCCCTTTGTTTTGTTTTATGTAGACAGGTAATTTTATTTCCCATTTATGGTCATAAAATTATAGTGGCAGAGTACTGGAGTTCTCTTTGTCACTCCAGTGACAAAGCTATTGTATTCTTATCCTCATTATACAAATGGAAAAATGAAATACAAAAATTTTTTTCTGCTCATACACATATGGCTTTATTAGTTTTGGGGACAGCACATATGATTCAGATGGCATAGCCTGCTCTTTTGAATATCCAAATGGCAATGAAAGGAAGAAACCCATGAAAACAGAGAATCTCAACAGTTTTTTTTAATGTGGTTATGTTGCTAGTTCAAATTTATTTCCTATGCTATAACCAAAGGCAGTGCTTAAGAATAACTTGAGTATATTGCTAATACTGAAGTCTGAATTGACATTCTCATATTAAAAAAGCAAACATTAAGTAAACAGGTTTAGTATCCTAAATTTTTCTGAAAAGATGGGAATCTGTTCTTGAAAGACTGAGTGATAAGAACTTACTTCAAAGCAACAAATGTATGCCTTCACAGGTCTCCTTCCAGTTTTGTGGTTAAAAGTGCCCGGTGGGCACTGACTGTAGTTTTGGGTGTTTCTTCAAGTTGTACTTGTCATCTGGGAATTGAGTGCAAAATCAGACAATTGGGAAGAGGTCCCTTGGTTTCTGTTCATACTGAACAGTTTCTTTGGCTTTGAGAAATCATTTTCCAGATGGGGGAGGGTAGGGGAAGATTTTTCTGTCTTGATTGGAAATGTATAGCTGCTAACTTTTGCTAGAAATTCCAACACAGGAGTTTAGCATGAATGTTCCTTGTTGTTTTTTTGTTGTTGTTGTGGGTTTTTTTTTAAAAAAACCCACCGCAGTGGGAAATAACAAAAAATGTACTGTGTAGCAAAACAGAATAGATGCCATAACTGACTTCCTGTTATGTGGTGTACATAGCTACTAGTTTTTCTTTCAAAAAGAACCATCTTTCATTCAGCTAGCAAGTTAACATGAGTATGCTCTTATGTCTTTTTTATTTCTTTCAGGAAAATGTATTTGGTCTACAGTGCAGCGAATGTAAACCTGGAACTTTTGCTCTATCTGCTAACAATAGACTAGGTTGTACTCCGTGCTTCTGTTTTGGGATGTCCACATTCTGTTCTGAACTAGAAGACCATGTGAGAATTCCTGTAAGTAAAATGACATAAATGCAAATGTGCAGTTTGGTGTTATCCTCATGTTAGATACACCACTGGTGTGCCTAAAGTTGTGTGCACTTCATGAATCAGGCTTGTGGTGGTTTGACCCTGGCCGGTGACCAGGTAGCCACACACCTGCTCTGTCACCCCCCCCATCTCTTCTACACGGGGAGAATTATAATGGAGGGCCCATGGTTTGAGATAAGGACAGGGAGATCTCCTGCATCTACCGTCCCGGGCAAAACAGACTCGATTTTGGAGAAATTAATAATGAGAAATAGAAACAGATCTTAAAAAAACCTCATCCAAAACAAACAAAAAAAAGCCTTCCCTCCATCCCTCCCTTCTTTCTTGGGCAAAACATCAATCCCAACTTATCCCCTTCCTCCCCCCAAGTGGCGCAGGGGGACAGGCAATGGGGGCTGTGGTCAGTTCACTGATGTCGTTTCCACCTCTTTTTCTTCCTCCGGATGAGGACACTTCGCTCTTCCCTTGGGCAATTGTGGGGTCCCTGTCACGGGAGACAGCCTTCACACACCTTTCTCCAATGTGAGTCCTCTCACGAGAGACAGTTTATCACAGACTGACCCAACATGAGTCTCTCTGTGGGGTGCAGTCCTTCAGGGGGAAAATGCCCCAGCGCAAGTACCCCATGGCATCACAAAAGTCCTGCCAGCCAACCTGCTCTGGTGTGGGCTTCTCTCTCTTCATGGGCTGCAGGTGGACATCTTCAACACATCACCTCCATAGGTGGCAGGGGGACAGCCTGCCTCACCATGCTCTTCACTATTACCCAGGGGACTCTCTGCTCCGGTGCCTGGAGCACATCCTCACCCCCCCTCCTTCTTCACTGGCCTTGGTGTCTTCACATATTCTCACTCCTCTGTCTCTTTTGCAGTTGTTGCGTGGTGCAGTTCTTTTTCCCCCATTTCTTAAATATGTTTTCCCAGAGGCGTTCCTGTCCTGTCGTTACTCTGATAGGCTCAGCCTTGGCCAGCGGTGGGTCCATCTTTGGAGCCGGCTGGCATTGGCTCTGTCAGACTGAGGCGAAACTTCTAGCACCTTCTTGCAGAAGCCACCACTACAGCGCTCCCGCCACCAAAATCAAGCTAGGCAAGCCCAGTACAGGGCTGAATGTAATTGGCTAGCTCATAGAAGCAGGGGCATATGGCAGAACCAAAAAGAGAGCAATGGTTAAGTGATCAAAGTCTTATTTCTGAAACATTGTGTTTCACTCTTCACTCTTTGCTTTAAACAAAATAATTGAACATGTTTACTATTTTTTTTTTTGTTTGGGCATTTATTATTCTAAGATGGACTATTGACTATTTCAAAGCAGCTAAAACTCTTAACAGTATATTACACCAAGATAGAGTATTTTTGTTGAATGAATCTCTTGCTCTCTGTCTTGCAGATAACCTTAACTCCAGATCAGTCTATTCTCCGTGTAGTAGCTCAAGGTAACCTGACTGGAACAGTGGAAGGAGTATTTTCACAATTTCCTGATGTTTTACTGGATGCTGCAATAGTCAGAAAATACTTAAATACAGAAACGTTTTACTGGAGGTTGCCACAACAGTTTCAGGGAGATCAGGTAAGATAAATAATTAGAATGCTTTGTAGATAATTGCTTTTTTTGTATAAAAGTCACTCCTTTATTGTATAATAGTCCTTTTATCTTGATAACGTTTTTCTGTGTTAGTTCTATTTTTGTAGATCATAGTAGTATAACTATTCAGTGACTGAACTCATTTATAGCGAGCACAAACAATATGTTTACCCTTTTCTAATGAGTTTTTTCTTGACCCTGTAAATAGGTAACACCCATATTTAATTACCATGTTACTCTTCAGAGATCATATAGTGAGGAGGCGAGAATGATGTATTTGATTTGACATTAGAAACCTGAAAAAGCTTTCAGCCTTGATGCTAGATTCAGTATATAGATCACGGACTCTCTGTTCCTTTGGAATTAAATTAAATTAGAGTGCACATCTGGAGAAGACCTAGAAATGTGTGTTTAACCTTGATAAAAAAACTGCTGAATTTAAGTCAATTTTCATGTTTTTATTACCAATTCTTCAAAGAACTGACAGTTTTCAGTATTAAAGTATTTTCAACTAGTGGCTCTAACCTTGGAATAAATAACAGTTATAATTTTTTTTTTATTCAAACAGCTCATGGCCTACGGAGGGAAGCTGAGATATACTGCTGCTTTTTATGCTTTGGATGGCTTTGGAACCTCGAATTTTGAGCCACAGATTCTAATGAAAGGAGGTCACACCAGCAAATTGGTCATCTATGTAGACATCCCTTCTCCAGAAAATGGAGTAAGAACTGACAAGGAAGTAGAAATGAAGGAGGTAAGCCAAAACATGGATGTGGCAAGATTTTCTTCCTTCTATGAGCTTTTACAGAAGAGCACTGTGCATTTAATAAATACTTTGAAAATGCATATCCAGTTTCAAATAGGCTTGAGTAAATAGAGCGCTTGGATTAAAATATATCTATTTTAGGGAAAAGGGGTCTGGGAATATCCTGCTGTAGCCACAAGTACCATTTGTTTACTTTTTCGGAAGTGCTGAGGGTGGTGCTTTGTCAAGCTTTTCAAACACAGCTTTTAGTGATAAGTGTCAGACAGCCATGTATGCACACTCTCAGGCAGTCTCATAATTTTGTAGCCTGTACGTTATGTTCATGGCCCAGGAGCATCACATGGGCCATGAATCTTAACCTGGCAGAAGCAGTGAGTTGCAGGAGTGCCCACCGGGTGATTTCAGAAGAGATGACAATTACCTCCTTTGATTTCTGGGACTCTCTGCTTGCTGAGGTGACCTCTAGTCCTTTTTCTTGACAGGAGGCAGGACACAGTTACAGCAGCTGTTTCTAACCTCACATAGAGTGCTGTGATGCCCTGGTCTTTTGGCTGCCTAGATTCTCCAAATCTAGCCAGAAAACACTGTGCCATGCACACCTGGACTGCTCTCCTGTAGAAACTGGTCATGGAAGTCGAGTGCAGGGAAGGAAAGGAGAAATGTTAAAAAACACGTCTTGTTCTCACATGAAGCAAGATTTTGGATTTTCTGACACCTAAAGTTTAGACATAGTCACTGTGACAGGATTTCTGAAAGAACACATGAGGAAGAGAGTATTTCCTTGAAGTGAGCTTGAACACTTCTGGTTTTAATAATGTGTTATGTTTCCTTAGGATTCTTGGAAGTATTTTAACTCTGTGTCTGATGAGCCTGTCTTACGTTCCGACTTCATGTCTGTTCTAAGCAACGTTGAATACATCCTTATCAAGGCAGCTTATGGCCAAGGATTACAGCAAAGCAGGTAAAGCAACCTCTGATTGCATTTGCTTATTATATTGCATTTACTGTAATTTAACCTAGAAGTTACTAATGAGACAGAGGAGATGGGATATGGGCATTGCATCTGTCAGTTTGGAAACTATCAACAAGCATCCAATGACAATCCGATATCTGTACATCTTTACAGCTGTGAAGTGTGGTTTCATCTCCAGATTTGGGATTATTTTTGATTCACATGCCCACCTTTTGGTTAACTGTTTTGAAAAATCTGTGGGACAAAACAGATGCATGTCTGTCTAATGTTTCTGAGGCAGAAATACGTACTCTTGCATGGTGGTTTTGTCGAGTTTTGCAGACCAAGAATCTGGTTTGGCTGTTTTAGGTCCTGAAACCCCATAAATAATTAAAAAACTTCAGATTTTTTTTTACATATTTGCTTAAGAAAAGGGAATCATGGGAGATTATGTATGGTAGTCCTGACCTTGAAGCATAAAAATGTTTGGATCTCAGTTTTGGTGCTAGGACTTTTCTAGATGTTCATGCTGTCTTCTGCATTGATATTGTAGAATTGCAAATATCTCCATGGAAATTGCAGTGAAATTGGAAGAGATGCATCTAGGCAGAGCTAGAGCTCATCTTGTAGAGCAATGCCGATGTCCTGCTGGTTATGCTGGATTGTCCTGTCAGGTACAGAATCCTTGAATCTTTTTATGTGTCTAATGGTGAGATAATAAAAAAAGGTTGCTTAAACAGCTTTTTAAATTGTTAATAACTGTTGATAGCCCTGCATTTTTTTGTTTTACTCTCTTTACACATAGAGCTGTGCTCCAGGGTACTACAGGGGGAAACATACAGAACTCGGCGTAAAGGAGCCTCACACTCTGATAGCACCTTGTGTGCCATGTCAGTGCAACAACCATAGTGAAACCTGTGATACTGAAACTGGAAAGTGCTTGGTATGTACAATTTTTGTGGTTTTCTGTTGATGTCACATGAGCAGTAGCCAATGGAAGGATTTTCTGGAAGAAGTTTATGGTTGTACTATTTAGATAAAATAAAATTTCCCCCCCCACACCTCCAACTCTGAAAAACTAAAAGTCTGAGTAATATTTCCCTTCAGGTCTGTTCAGTAAAATTATCAAGCTTTAAAGATGCTAAAACCTTCAAATCATTAATGGATTTATTTCTAATTTTACTTCAAAATGACTTGTGTATCAGTTCAGTTCATCTGTTTTTCGTGAAACTTCTCGGGCTTCTGTCCCTGCTCTGGCCAAGGTCTGCTTAGTCACACAAACAAGAAGCAGAGGAAAGGAATAAGCCATACCATGCCACAGGCCAGGCCAGAGTCAAGTTTTCTGTCTCTCAGTAAGAGGAGTCTCTGAGCAGCTTTAAGCGAGGCTCTTTTAACTCCCATATACTAAAGTGGTGTAAGGATATGCCTCGCTAAATTATTTTGCTCGTTTCTCTTGTTTTATCTCAAAGGTTGCAAAGAGGGGCAACATCTGACTAACAGGTTGCTTCTCTCTTGTGGGTTGACAGCCCCGTGGACAGCAAATTCTCAGCAAACCGAATAAAGCACATTAAGTCTGTTCTTTGATATGGCTCAATATTCTTTCCTAAAGTTTTACAGTTGCTTTGTTTTTCCACTGTTATGTTGGTTAGTTCAAAGTCAACTTCTGCCGAGTTCATTCTTGAAGTCAGTTTTTAAGTGAGTTTACTTAGTCAGTCCTTCAGGCCTTTGTAAAACATTCTTCTGCTTTCAGGCTGGTCCTAAAATATGTATCTCATGAGTAAGAACTATGATTCTCATTTCTACAAGGCCAGGACACACAGGTCTTTCACAGCAGTGAATACTAGTCATTCTTCCTCTCAGCTCCTTGTTGCAGGACACCTGTGTGTTCAGATTACTAAGACATTTCTGGCTGAGTAGTGTGGACAAAAGAGATGATTTTCACCTGACTTCTGCTCCATAAAATAGGAAGCTGCATTGGTCCTTCTTACTGTCTTCAAATAACCTCTAAAAAACACACACTTGCAAGAATATGAATAAAAAAACAAAAAAGGAAAAAAGAAAAGGAGGAAAAAGAAACTGAATTTTACTCACTTAGGGAACTAGTCAAATTATGTTTATAATACAAACGTAGTGTTTTAATATTAATAGCACTGATTGTTGATCAGTACTGTTGACAAATTAAATGTAGCATTTGTGAAGCCTATCCGTGGGTGGTCACTGGTTTATAGTATTCAGATGTATTTGCTGAAACATTGAAACTTTATTTTTCATACAGTTATCCTGTTTAATTTTTCCATGAGTTGCTTCTTATTTTTTAGGATTTTTTGCTTTATATTGTGGTTACCTGGCCTGAATTGGATTAATAGAAGCAGAAATGTATAAACTTTAATGGAAATTTGGAACAGAAAATAGGTCAGCCTGCCTGAGGGGGCATTCATGTAAGAGAAAATACACCGGTGTTCTGCTTATTTTTGCATAAAAGGTTCCTCAACTCAGAGAATGCTGGCCAATAGGTAGTGACATTTAAAGATGATTGTTGGAAATTGTGTACATTTGATTGGGGAAGATAAAGTTCCTCTTGTTGTTTGTTGTTGTTTTAAACTGTCTGAATTCTTTTCTGTGTATCAGAACTGCAGAGATAACACAGTTGGTGATTACTGCAGTGCTTGTGCCCCAGGCTACTATGGGAAAGTAACTGGATCTGTTAACGACTGCTCTCTTTGTGCCTGTCCCAGAGCCAACTCTGTTAGGTAACTAGAACTTCTCAAATCCAACATACATTTTAGCATTCTGGATTTTTTTTTTAATGTATTTCTGTATGCCCCACCTCCTACTCCTCCTTTGCTATGACAACAGGAGGAGTTTAATTATTATGTCCTGAATTTTTAGACATTTGAAAGTTACCTATTAAGTCAATTTTTTCTAAGAGTAGAGTGTTCTGTAGATAATAGAGTAAGTTGCTTTGACGTTTGAGTTGCTTTTGCATTTACAAAGATTCAGACCATGTCCAGTCAATGCAGGAACTTTTCATGAGATGAATCCTATGGGAAGAACAATTTTGTTTGAAATTTATGCATCTGTTTATTTGGTAGAGGAACAGTTAACTTCTTATTTGAAAATCAAAATGCTGAGCAAGTTGTTTTTTCTCCAGAAGCTTGAAAAGCGTATTAGTTGTTTGCTTGTGGATAGCTGAATCAGAATAAGAGTCTACCAACTCTGATGTTCTAATGCAAATCTCAGCATGATATATACTATAGCCGTAACATGCAGCATCTTTTTTTCATCAGCTTATCATTTAAAAGGAAGGCCATAAGGTGCTCTAGCATGTTATACAGTAGCAGAGTCACATTGGGAAAGGAAACTTTTAAGGAAACAAATAATTTAAAGTACAAATTCTAGAACACTGCATCAGATTGAGCAGAGGATGCTGTTGTTTGCAATATGTAGCTCGTGGCTGAAGATGTTCTCTGTCTTTGTAAGGTCTTCCATTTATGTGCTAGCAGGTGTTTGTTTATATTTCCTCCAGTTTTAGTCCCACTTGTGTCCTGAAAGGTGTTCAGGATTACCACTGTGATGCTTGTCTCCCAGGATATGAAGGACAGTACTGTGAAAGGTGAGTTACACATGATGTCCCCATTTATCCCCAAATCCCAAGGACATTTTGATTGATATGAGCCGTATTTGTACTTAGTTAAATCAGTGTTCATAAATAAATATATGAATGAGCGCTCAAGAACATTGAGTGATTTGTTAGTTACTGTTAGGAAGCCATTGATTAAAAAAACTGATCAGCGATTCTCAAAGACAAATATAACATCTAATTTCGTGATGAGTATCCCTTGATGTTCAGTATCCCATCCTCCCTGTGTAGGTGCTCCCCTGGCTATTATGGTGACCCTCAGCTTCCCGATGGCAGCTGCCATCTGTGCCGGTGCAATCCAAGTGGCTCTGTTCACGCGAATTGTGATCGTGCAACGGGGCAGTGCCTCTGCAAGCAAGGTGTGACAGGACAGCTCTGTGAGGAGTGTGAACCGAGGCATCTTCTTGTGGGAGACGAATGCATTTGTAGGTGTTCTGTGAAATTCTTTACTTTCCCTGTGGACTTTGGTCTATTCCGGTGATGTTTATTTATTCCTTCAATGTTTTTATGATGTCGGACCCTATTCTTTCCATGAAAGAAGAGAAATCTTAACAACTTAGTGTCTCTGTAAAACAAGGGAGGTTGGACTACATAATCTCTAGAGGTCCCCTCTGCCCTCAACTATTCTCTTAGTACAGGAAACAACAATAGAGATCATAACATCAGACAAGCAGTTAATGCTTAAAGTGGCTTTTTTACTGTTACAGACAAGTTTAAGGATGTATGATTTTAATACTTGTTTAATACTTGCTGTCTGTATTGTACCTTTATTTGAAAATGTTAAATTCTTGTGTTACTGACCCTTTGGATGTGAGGGTGCTGTAACAATACTTCTGAAGTTATCCCAGATATGTAGGCATTCACCACCAGTAATTAGCGATATTCCACCAATAATTAGTCATGTAATTCCTTGTGAGAGGGTGGATAGCAGAAAGATGAAGCAGGTACAGTAATTGCTTTTACAATTAATTGGGATTTATGACTCAGATTTTGCTTTGTGTAAGTAGAAAGAACCCCAAGGAATAAATGAAATTACACCACTATAAGCTTGAATTTCCTATGTTCCTAACCTGACTGAGTGTCAGTGACATCACCCTGGATTTATAACAATATAGCTAAGTAGGCTTATAATACAGCAAGCAGCTCTATAGCCAGCAGGGTCAATAAAGCTTGAGTATGTGTTAACCTAAGGAGAGTATGTTTGGAGTAGGCCCACTCTTGGGGCAGGAAGGGGAAGGCAATACCACAAATCTATACAGTCAGAATTACTATATTTAATTACTTGTAACTCAAAAGGTGAAAGTGCATACTGTGCAAATCAAAATAAATTTCAGAATTTGGTGGCTTTTTTTTAATACTAATATTGCTTCCTCCTCTTTAAATGGTTTATTTAGCTTGTGATGACAACTGCACAGGAGTTTTGTTAAACACTTTGGATAATCTCAATGAGGCCCTGCTTTCAATTAACCTCACTGGTGTTGAACGTGTGCCCTATGGGATATTGTCAGAATTGGAGAATGCAACAAAACATCTGAAGGTAAAAATACAAATATTAAAAGTACTTGGTCACACCTGTAAGGCAAAACTTGCAACCACTCGTGTGCCAGTAGTTTTCACAGAAGCCCTCTTGAAGTTCCTGGCTTGAGTGTGTGTATTTGTAAGTGGTAACCAGATTAAGACCACTACGTTTGGGGTAGAAATACACCTTAGTGTATTTAGCTGCTTGTAGTACTTTCTTTTCATTTGTTGTACTTTTGTTTAGATAAATGGATGAGTGTATTTTTCCATCAGTGCTGCGATTGAAGGTGCTATATTTATGTGCTGCACCCAGGTTATGAGCAACCGACTGGCCTAGACCTACTGAAAGCAAGGGGAATAATTTTCAGCAGTGAAATAGAAACATGAGGCCAGGTCTTTTTTCCCTTTTTGTTCCTTTTGCTAATGAGCTGCCAAGGGATATATCTTGAGGCTGTTCTCCTAAAGCCCTCCTATAATCTGTTAGGCTGCTTCACTGTTAGCCAGGGTGCCCAGGGTGTATTGGTTTGCTTTCCTGTTGATTGTGTGGCAGTCCAAGTGCCTTATTCTTGTGTTTATCTCAGGACACAAAAGCCAAGTAGAATGTTTCAGTGTTGGAAACTTTCAGGCTACTTGTGGCAAACTTTCCTTCCAGCTCCTCTCTCCCTTAAACCATGCATAAAATAACCCATTTTGTGGTTCTAGAACGTAATTTATTGTTTCTGAGGATTAAGGTTGTGTAGTCTCTGCACAAAGCTGGAGATAGAACAGAATCCTCTTCACGATAACTCAAATATGTCATGACTTAGTGATGATTCAAATATGCACATTTATTGATAAGAGTCTACTCAGCAAGAAGTCAAGCAAGACAAACTCTAAGACAGAAACAAAGCTATCTCCTTTGTATTCCACCGTATCAAAATAAAATCAAAATAATGTGTCAAGATGTAAGGTGGACTGAATTCCTATCATGATACTTCAAAATGTTAAGAATTACAATATCTGAAGGCAAACATGATTAAATTACATGTTTGTTTCAGTAGCGATACTCTTATCCTTTAGTTTTATTTGCTAACTTTTTATTATAGAGCTTTAGTTATGCTTCTCTTCCTTTATGTCATAATGCATAAACCCTGAATTATTGTAATACTTTAAGGTTGACTTGCTTTCTGTAATTGTTTTGTGTTTGTTTAGGAGTATCATCTTCTGAGACCATAAACATTATTCCTTATGTAGGTTTTATTTAACCCTCTAATTATTAAAAAAGGTCAAATTTATGTAAAAACAAAAGCAGATTAAGTTTCTCCTTAAGTGCATACTTTTTTATATCAAGTCAAGTCAGAGGCAGCTGTCACTCTTTGAAATGGTTTGCTAAAAGTGATAAAAAAACTCTTGTGACTATGATGCCATTTCTGTTTAAGGCCACAGTGTTCTTTGAAAAACTTAATCTTGAGGGTAAGTTGGTATTCTCGTACTTTTTAGTGTTTGGAAGCAGGTTACCTTCCCTGTTGCCTCTTTCCAAAGTAACCATATCTGCAAGTCAGAAAATCCCCAGATTTATGTGAATTACACATCTTTCCTGAAGGGCTGTCCCCTGTGCTTACTGTGTCTTTGACTCATGCTGGTCTCTCAGGAACTTTGGTATCTCCTCTTTTCTATGCATTAGGTGCTGATCTTTCAATAATGAGAAAGTTTTCTAAGCAGTTCATCTACTCCTCATTGCTTCTGCATCTCCAGTCCATCTGTGGACTTAGTAGTTCTGTTTTTCTAGTTAAAGCCTCCTGCTTTCCTCCTCCTGATGTACCTAGACATACTTTCTGTCCCATTCTAGGTTTTTGAACAGAGATTTTAAAGAAACCTTGCTGTGCTTTATCCCAGGAGGCTCAAGAGCTTCAGCTTTTCTTTCACTTGTTCTTTCCTCATGCTGAGGAAAAGACTTTGAAATTTCCATTTGACAAAAGGCTGTTGGATAATCCTGTCCGTTAAAACTTTAAAAAGTTGGGCAAAATGATAGTCAATGTGGTATTTACAATGGTTGGCTCTGAAACAGCTGAAATCTAAAAATAACCTTTCCCAGACCTGCTCTCTAAGAAATGCCTTAAGTTTCTTTGCAACTTTAGAGAAGTAGTGTTCTGTTGCAGGCCTTGACTTCATCAAATATGATACATTTGGGTACAATGGCCTATTTATTGCTATATAGAGCAGCTTTGAGGTGACCTTGAACCAAAATGCAGCCTATTGTCCTTTCTTACAGGTGAGAGGATTCGCAGGGCTACTTGTGTTACCTTTTCGTGTCTAGAGGGCCAAAATCCTGAACTCCTGAGTGCCATGCACTGGCTTTTGACATGGAGATACAGGGCTCTCTGGAGTCATCCTCACAGATAGATTGTAAATGCAGCTGTTTTGACAAGACCAGCTGCCAAAACAGTAGCAGTTGTGTCACTGGATAGAAGCACTGAGTTTGAAGGGTCCTGGAACTCTCAAAGTGGCTGATTTGGGCAGCTCAGACTGTGGTGAAATTGAGAATCAGGAAAGCAGAAAATATGCTTCCTTCTTGTTGATTGACTGAAAGTACGACATGGCTGGATCCTTGCTTCCTTGTTTAAAAAAAAATACACACTTTACTGCATGAACTGTGTATATATATACACAATTGCTTTATCTCACCTTATGTGCTTTGTAAATCAGTAATTTAAAACATATAAATAACCTAAATGTTTTGCATAGTTATTTCCTTCCCAAAGTTTTCTGGACACAACACTCTTCAAATTACAGTGTGCTGTTTCTTCTTGTTTCTTTGTAGGGGTCATTAGTTCTCAGAGAAGATCCAACTTACTCAGTAGATACAGCAAAAGAAAATCTTCTGAGTTTATCAGGAGGAATTGATCAGCTGCATGAAGAGGTAGGTGCTGGCTTCTTTGTTCTTAGCTTTCCTGGAGAAATCCTTTGAGATTTCATAGCATGGTACTTAAATGCCAGAGAGCTGTTCAGAAATTATTTCAAGTCTCTGAAGTTCAATGAAAGGATTCAGTCCCTTCTGTAGTCTTTGTGAGGATGGGAGTTAATTGGTCTGTGGAATTCTTCTGCAAACTACAGTGCTTTATGATATTGTACAGGAGATTTACATGGTTTCTGTTAAAATTCAGGAGCTTTTTGTGCTGTGATAGTTTAAGGCCCTAAAACTGGAGAGAAAGGGAGATACTTGCTTCTGACTGATTTTAACATGTGGAGCTTATTCAAAATTATGTCATACGAGAATATTCACCAAAGTCTTTGATATATGATAGTATTATCTTTAAAATTATGTCAGCAGGAATAAATCTGTTTTGAAAATCCACATAAGTAGACAACATTTGTATTCTTGGTTCAGTTTTTACACAAGAAAAATTGTAGTCAGGAAATTGACTCTAGTAATTCAGCCATGAGATCTCATTTGCTGGCCTTATGTACCTATAATTTTCTGGTAAGGTATGTGTAATCTAACTAGGTGCTTGCGCTAACAGTGTTCTGATTGCTACTAGTGATGTATCCAGAGGAGTGATTTTCTTAAGCTGTGTTAATTGTAGCTAAAAAAAAAGATAAATCTAATTTGCTCAAGAAGTAGTTTTGGTAATTATGATCTTACTGATTATGAAAATAATTGATAACACAATTCTTCACTGATACCAGAGACTGGAACTTTCAATATAATTAAGGCATGTGCAAGCATGGAAACATCAGAGTCTTGTGAATCTGTGAGGTCTACCTTATTAAAAAACATGGGTTCCTCTCACAAAGTGTTCTCAATATTGGGGGGAAAAAAGTGTAAAAACCATAGCCAAATGTCATGAGTTAATCAGCATTTTAGGAGAGTTGTCAAAGATTATTTCTGTTTTTATTCTAGTCATCTAGATTTTTGAAAAAAGCTTGGCAACTTAACACAATGACTCAGGAAACAAGGAATAAAAGTCAAGAACTGACTGGATTTATTGACACAGTACATACAACAATCAAAGGTATCCTTTTAAAATATTTCCACTCCTTTACAGAATTTAGAAGGCCATTTCCTTCACAACTCTGAAGGATCTATTTACATGGAAAGTACTGCAGTTTGCACAGAGGGTTCACATATATTCCTTTTTTTAGTGCTGTGACTAAATTGTTTACTCTCCCACCTAGTACTTGCTGAAGTTGCTGTGTCGTTAAATGAAACACTGGGCCTGGATCTCCCGCTGTCAAATGCTGCATCTCAGAGCCTGCAGGATGATATTTCTG
This sequence comes from Trogon surrucura, assembly GCA_020746105.1. Lineage (NCBI taxonomy): Eukaryota > Metazoa > Chordata > Aves > Trogoniformes > Trogonidae > Trogon > Trogon surrucura. The sequence continues at coordinate 55,380,487 of CM036619.1, read as the reverse complement.
CCCTTTTGGATGCAATGCGCAAGAAAGATTTTGTTCAACAGCACCATAATGCTACCAGTGTCCTAAAGTAAGCCCATTCTAGCAAAAACTTTTTGTGTATGTCTGTACTATGGAATACTGCTTTTTTTGAGAGATCTGGAGAAACATTGTGCCATAGTAAGAAACAGTGTGATGGATAAGTAGCCCAGGTGAAGCTATAATAACTCTGAATTTGGAGTTACTGATCTGAAGTTATTTGGGCATTCCATGTGATACTAATGTAGCCAGAACCTGTTCATGTGGTTTTGATCCAAAATTCCCTTGGACTAAGTGAGAAGACTCACTGGTTTCAGTTAATTTCAGATCTCGCCCTAATGCACATCTGCTTGTTGTTTTTGTCTTGGAGGTGTCATAAAACTGTCTCAGTCAGTTGCAAGCCCAGTTCTGCTGAAGGACATGGCAATTTATTGTCATTGCAATATGCATCACACAGATTTGCAAACAAAACTAAAGCATTTATTTCAGCATTCTCAGCCACTCTTTAGGATTGTATTCCATTGTCCTGATTTGTTCTCAGTTAATGGCTATTTTGAAATGGCTTTAATATTATTAGTGCTTACAGACAGACTTAGCAATGTAAAACATTGACTGTTCCAACGGTCAGCAGAAGTTTTGTTCCAGCTTCAGAAATACCAAGTATTACCCCAGCCCACCAGAAGTTCTAAGTAGGTTAACAGTGGCACAGGGGGGCAAAGACTTAGACCAGAGTGGAATATTTCTGGAAATTTAACTTTTCTTTATTAAGTATTTTGGGTTAGGCAGGATAGAATATTTGTGTTGGTAGGATGTCTAATTTTGTTCAATAGACTCCTGTGCTTGTCCTTGTACTGAATATTAAATTGTATCAAAGCTAAGTGGACATGAAAATGGACTAGAAATTGTACCAGTTATTCTTATGTTTATTAGTAACTTCAAATAGCTTTTCCTGGCACTTAGAAAAATGTCTCAAAATGTCCTGTTGCATAGTACCAGAATGTTCTGACTTTCAACATCATCTTTTGAGCTGTCATACGAGGCGTTTGTGAATTAACTTTTTCACTCATATGCTCTGAAATTTATGAAAGTTCTCCGATAAGTGTCCTTTGGCAGATTGAAGAGAGTTAATAAGATTTATAAGCTTGTTTAGTCTGCAGAATTTATCATGGAATGCAGCTGTAAATTCAAAACTGATTTAAATAAAGAGCTTGCCAGTCCAAACAGAAGTTACCACATGGCTCACAGCAGACTGAGCTTGTGATGACACACTGTTAAGCAACACTTGGAACTGAGATCTCCACACATTTGCAAAGTTCCCAAACAGTTTGGAATATAACCTTTTTACTCTATGCTGAAATGGAAGGTATTAATGTCTTGTAAAGTAATTCTTTTAACTTTTGTAAGGCTATGGATTCTGAGTGCAAGGACTCAGAATTATTAGTTTTAGGAAACGTGCAAATCCACATCTGCTATTCAATAAGAAAGATGGAATGTGTTTTCCTGTGGGTCATTGTGAAGTAAACTAGGCTTTTTTTGCTTTGGTTGAAGATCCATATGATCTGAAATCAGATTAAAAGGGGCAAATGTTTATGTAAAAGGAGTTGAAATGTACAGCATATGTGCTGAAATGAAGAGAAAAAAAAGAACATACTTGCAAGATAGTTTTTTAGCTCAATTTGTTCAATACTGGAAAATGTTCAAATGGAGATGCAAATATTACCAAATAGAACAGCTGAAGTGGTAAACTGACAAATTCAGGTAGACTTGATATTTTCATGATAATGTCTGTTACCCATTAAAAAAGATAACTCCAGAGATTGTTCATTTTAGTGTTCATTTTAATGAGGCTTTTTATTTTTATTTGATATTTAAACTTTTCAAAACTCTTGGGTATATGTCTTTCAATTCTAGTTACTTGTTTCTTTCCATTATCAATTCTCATAATTGGTGTTTTGATCCTACATTCAATGTATGAATCATTGCAATTAAGATAGAGAGCAGTCCCAGAGGAATGTTTCCTAGAGGTTTTGATCAGGAGGGTGTCCCACATTAAGTCCAAGTAAAAGTGATTAATCCTAACTCTTTTCACCTCTAGTCACTGTATACAAAATTTATGAATTGTATTACTGCCTTCTTCCCTAAGCAGTCATCTTTCTGTGTGCTAAGACGAGTAGCTAAACTACCATGTGTATGTGTGCTATTGTAGGAAAAAATTGCTGATTTTTTTAAGAAGATGCATTTAAATTCATATGACCTAATTTTCTCCTCAAGAAATCCATGCTTATGTTTCTCCTTCTTCAATTTTTTTTTTTTTGGATTCTTCTCTTTGTCAGGGCTGCAGAAAATTTATTGACCCAGGTTCAGAAAGAGTATCTTAAACCCCAGCAGGAGCTTGCTGAATTAAAAAAGGATGCAAGCCAGCTCTTATCAAAGCACAACAGGAGACTGCAAGATGCCCAGGACCTGGTGAATGATGCACTCGCTAACATCAATGAGACCAATCGCTTGTTTCCTCTTATCTCTAGCAACCTTGCAGAATTAAATGTAAGACTGGACAATCAGTGTTGTTGCATAGGAATTGTCAAATACAAAATTGTGTTTAAAAACTTCTTTTTAGACTTTAATAAAATTGTACATGTTTAAATATGTTAATATATGTGGCACCGTAAAAACTCAAAGGAATTGTGTTAACTCATCTGCACTAGCTGACTTTACTAGAAAGCATTCGATTTTTATGCTATAGGACAAAAAGCTAAATATAAAGGAAGGTGAAGAAGTCTCGACCATGCTTATTAAAGAAGGGAAGGTCCTAGTGAACGCTGCTGCTGCTCTTGCCCAAGATTTAAAGAACTCTACGTCTGTAAGTTCGTAACTTTTAACATCCTCCTTGATACCATCAGGTGTATTTTGCTATTGAAAAAAAAGAGGAAATCATTTTGTTGTGCAGAACCTGGAGGTCCACCAGGATGGATTAGTCCTATGGAGCACCAAACTGCGACACCACGTGGATGAGCTGGTGATGCAGATGTCTGTGAGAGGAGTGCTTGACCTGGTGTACAGAGCCGAGGACCATGCCACCCAGTTCCAAAGACTTGCAGATGCACTAGAGAGGTGATAAACCCAAAAAAACATTGGGAGAGATTTACAGCAGTGTCAGATTTAATTTAAATAGGTAGTATCTTAATCCACTAAAGAAATTCCCTGCCTGTTGCAGGGGAGTTGGACTACATGATCTTTAAATGCCCCTTCTGACCCAAACTATTCTTTGATCAATTTTTATTCCCCATTTCATTTCAAATGTGTTTTAATTTTAGTGCAGGGTACCTTTATTAAATGATGTGGAGGTGGTTGATTGGTCTTATGTTTCATGTGGCTGATTATTAAATGCGCAGTGACTGTAACATGGTATGGCTTGAAAAGCCTTCTGGTCTGTATATGAATGCTTCTTGACAATGTATCTCTAAATGTCACCAAGAAGCTATTCCTACTACTTCTCCATTATTGTTGCTTTCAAAGCATCTTGCAGAAGTAAGTTGCAATTTCAGGTCCACTCAAATGGACTGTTAGAATTTAATAACTGGGAAGTTGTTCCAGTTAATTAAAAGGAAATTAATCTTTGGGGAGATCTTACTGAGGCATTTCAATACTTGCAGGGGATCTATAAAAAAGATGGGGACAATCTTTTTAGCAAAGCCTGTTGCGGTAGGACAAGGGGTAATAATTTTAAACTCGGAGAGCATAGATTTGGACTAGATGTAAGGAAGAAATGTTTTACAATTGGGGTGGTGAAATGTTGGAACAGGTTGCCGGGAAAGGTGGTAGAAACCTCATCTCAGGAGACACTCAAGGTCAGGCTTGATGGGGCTCTGAGCAACCTGATCTAGTTAAAGATGTCCCTGCTCACTGCAGAGGGTTTGAACTGGCTGACCTTTAAAGGTCCATTCCAACACAAAATATTCTACAATTCTTAGTGCTTTGTCTTTTAAATTCAGCAGATATATGTTAAAAGTTAAATTATTTCAGATTGGAAAATTTATGTATTTTAAGTTTGAGAATAGAAAATTTTATTTGTGAGTAATGCTGATCAGCTACTGACTTTACTGCAGCTAGGTGAATTCACTAAAGTAGAATTTGATACAGAATAGCTTTCGGATGCTTGTAATTTCTTTGATTCTTTGCTTTTGAGCTTCAGCTAGGAGCCTGATTATGGTCTGTTCTGTTTAAGCAACGTGATTTGTTTGTTCTAAGTGACTTAAGTGGCTTTATAAATTGAAAAAATGACCATAAACAGAAAAGAACAAAACAGAAAAAAAAATTAAACTCTTCTTTGAAATGCTTTCTTTCAGTTCATTATTTTGAACTTAAAGCCCCTTACACAACAGGGCAACGTGTGCTCATTTTTTCCCATGCATCATGTATTCCCAAAAGATGTTTATGTTGTAACCGAAGATGTGGAACTTGGTGCTTAAGATACAGAATTACTTATTAATTCTCCATTTAGTGGCCTCTCTAAAGTAAGAAATGTGACTCTGAACACAACTGCTGCTATCTACACCCACTCCAGCGTTAAAAGTGTTATTGAACGAACAGAGAGTTTAGCAGATGATGCGTCTAGAGTTGTGAATGGCCCCTTGGATTTAGTAAGTATCAGTATTAGTATTTTGATTAACACCTTTCCCTTTCTCACTTTAGAATATTTGTTCTAGTTGGTTTTGTCCTTGCTGAAACTTGAGTCTTTTTGATGGAGGCACATATGGCAGCCTGTCCTAACATCTAGTATATACTGTATCCTGAATTTGTACTCCAAGGCAGTAATGGTACCAAATTTCATGTTCTCTTTACCTTGCTTTTCTCTATACCACAGTACCATTTCACCTTTTTTTTCTTGTTTGTTTGTCGGGTTAACATGCAGTGCATGGTTTGCTGGACTGGACTTCTTTCTATGAGTGTTGTAGAACTTAAGTTCTCAAACCTCTTTCTTCTTTTCCTGATTGTAAACCTAAGGAATGGGCTGTGTTTTACGAGTGTCATGCACATTATGCTTGGAGAAACAAATATGTGGCGATGCATTCATATGACAGTGATCAGAATAGTTGCCATTGTTTTGTGAGCTTGTGTGTTATTTCACAGCACTCTGTCTTATTAAAGCTTTGTACAGCATGAATCCTTCAAGGTACTTGTCCAAATTTGGCAGGTGGAGAAGTGGATTAAAAGAACACTTCAAAGACTGTGATTTAGAGGTATCTTGCTTCAATGTGCTCAGTGCTGGGAATTTTGACTTAGGCCTGAAACTAGAATTACTGATGTTCCAAAAGATAGCGTTGAATCAGTAACAGTGTCCAAACTAGAATTTAGTACATTTTGTTTCACAGACTTTTTATTAACTCAAAGAGATTCAGTATCACATTCTTGAAAAAAGATTGCAACTTGTATTTTTTTAATTGATGCTTAATGAGATAATAAATAAAATATAAGTAATGAGACTATTCAGTAACTTGAAGCAGACGTTTGCAGATACTTTAATGTTTTCAGTTGCATTTCTTTTTTCTTGTATGTAGCAAGTGATGTCTCTGTTTTTCAGCCAGAGGAGAGTCTCAGTCTTCTTGGAAAAGAAGCTCTACTACTTAGCTCCAAATTTCAAAATGAAGCAAAAAATCTGAAGAAGAAAAGTGATGGTCAGTACTTTTAGAGTTGACATTGTTGTTTCTATATCTTTTTCTATATTCTGTTTTTTTTATGTGGTTGTGTGTGTGTGTTTGTTTTTGGTGTGTTTTTTGTAATTGTTTTTTTTTTTCAATGAGCATTAGCTGAGGCAAAATGCTGCATATGACTATACATGACTGTATACATATTTTCATATAATTAAGATTAATGTATTGTGGGATCATGTAGTGTAACGTATGGTGGAGTCATGTAGTGTTTACTTTTTTAGGTAAGAATATAATTTTTCTCTATTGGCCTTCACTATACCTCATTTACCTCCAAACAATGCTTTCTTTAAATGGCTGGTTTTCCAAATGTTATAAGTTAAATAATTGGAGATTATGCAGTAGACAAAGACCAAACAGAATTCTTGACAAAAAAAAAGTTTATTCAATTGTATCTAATAAATCATGGATTGCACAAGTATGTAGGATGATACCTTTAAATCATAATAATTTTTACTTCTTCTTTCTACACAGCTGAAATACAGTGGACTTTTGTTTTTGTCTGTATGAAGTGCCTTTTGGCTCCAAGTTTCTCTAAATTCCAAATTTTTTTTTCATTTTTTTTTTGGTCTTTTTTATTACTCCAAAGATACCAGCAAGGCATTGAGGTCTGTTTAATGGAAATTCAAAGGCAGTTTGAACACAGACTTTGTGTAGGAGTAGAGGCTCTTTCTGTTCAAACAACAGAAAAAGTTCCATTGATTAAATAAGCAGGTGCTTGCTTTACCTATACATAGGGTTTGTGTGGGTTGTATGGTATTTGTTTATGCATAAAAGAATCAAAGTTATTTCTTCCAACAGGCTTTCAGTTTGGATTGAATGGGTTGAACAAAAAGGTGGAAAAGATTCAGGAAAGTACTAATAATATTGTCAACCAGCTTAATGATTCCCTGTTGACACTTAAAGCGTTGCCTAATGGTAAGTGGAATTTATGTTGACACTCTCCTTACTACAGAACCACCTAGTACAACTGTAGTAAAATCCTGTTCGTCATCTGACTGCAGAGACGTAGCAGTAAACTATACTGGAGACTCATTTAGCCTCCTCACAAGGAGTATTTTCTGTTTTTTTTCAGTAAACCCGTGAAACATAACTGGGTTATCACATAAGGTCTGTAGTCTGATTTTTGTTTCACACTGCTGTAAATCAGGAGAGGCTCTGAAAGGAATATAATTACACTGATATGAGAAGAGAATGAAGTCCTAGAATAATTAATCCCACGTGCAGAGAAACTTAGATGTGGTTTTGCTTCTTTTGATAATTTTTTTTTTTCAGAATTGTTTATACTGCATCTAAATGTTTTCTTCTTGTAAATGCTGACTTCATTTAATTGATTAAAGTGTTCTTTCTGTACTTTTCCAGAACAAAAGAATTCCCTTTTTAAAAAAAAGTCATTATTTTAGATAAAGGCGAGAAAACCTAGAGTTCACGGAAACTAATAGAAAATGTCTTTGAGGTTGTGAATAAGAGGATCTACAATACTTTGCCAACCTTAGTAATGTTTTTTAAAGGTAGAAAAATGTTCATAAGGACTTTATGGCTGGGTTACTGGGTTGTACTGTATATCCAGATAGAATGCTAAGTCCAAAGCTTTAAAATACTCATTTTAGGCTTTTAACTCACACTGAAGGTTGATATTGATGATAAAGTTACACTTGAAGTGAGGGCCTGATGGAAATTTACTAGCTAAAAGCCTTTTAACAAGCAGCAGCAATGAACTGTGTAATAGTTGCATTGTGAGGTGGGTATGTACGCACATTGTAGTGCTTTGAGCTGGACTTATCTCCGGGAAAGGAATGCAAGGCTACTGTGAGATAAACAGGCACAGGGTGCCTCAAAACCACAGACCTTGCTTGTCAGCGAGAACAAGGGAGTACAGGCTAGAGTTCACCAAAAGAACATGGTGATGAAGAAGAGGATGAAGTAAACAACCACCAAATGTCTCTAAAGCCCACCAAGAGACTATAATATGAAGCACATGCAGGAGTGGGTGGTAGCCTATGATACTGGGTTCTCAGAAAATAATGACTATGTTAATAATTTCTCAGAAATATCGTGAACATGTATGTATAACCTGCATATAAACTATGCATCCAACTCTCTGCGGCACGCACGGTAGGCGGGAGCGATACCCTGTGCATCCAGTCCTGCCATAAAGAATATCTGCTTAATAATCACCGAGACTATTGAGTCCTGATTTCGGCTTTTCACAGCGTCATGTTGGATATTAATTGCAGGATAATATCTAACATAAAGCTACACATTGAAAATTAAGGCATTATTAAAGTCATAGGACTGTCCTGCTTAACTCCCAGCTTAACGTTGTTTGATTTCAGTTTTATTGTTACATTTCTTGAAGTTTTCTCTCTTGTAATCTGGGTGGAGGTTTGCAGTGGCATTGCCCTCTGCATAGGGTACTGGTGGTGAAGAAGGATCCCGGCAGATCTGAATCAGGCTTTTTCACCAGCTGCAGCATCTTCCCACTCTTCTGAGCACAGGGGTTATAACAGGCACGCTGAGGTTGCGGGTGGTGAACTTGCTGTAAAAGTGATCATAGCCCAAAGAAAAGGGTGTAATAGACCTTCTGCCTCACCAACTCTCTACAGGACACAAAATGTAAGTCTCAGACTCTGGGTGCCAACACTCATTCAAGGAACTTAAACACTGTGAGCCTAATGTAGTCATATAATCTTCTTGCTGGGGTAGGCAGAATCAAGTTCCCCATCACAGCATTCTGTGTCTGTACTGTATTCAGAGCTGGTCATGAAAAATAAAACATTTTTCCTAGAATGCAAAACTATGATTAATCAAGTCTTTTGATCAAAAAACTTGAAAATCTAACCAGAAGAGCCTTTATTGAAAGTTGTAGAATCATAGAATGGTTTGGAAGGGATCTCAAAGATCATCTAGTTCCAACCTCCTTGCCATGATGGGGACACCTCCCACTAGATCAGGTCGCTCAAGGCTCCATGTAGCCTGGCCTTGAACACTTCCAGGGATGAAGCATCCACAACATTCCTGGGCAACCTGTTCCAGTGCCTCACCACCCTCAGGGTAAAGAACTTCTTGCTCACATCTAGTCTAAACCTACGGTCTTCCAGCTGCCACACATTACCTCATTACCTATCACTACAAGTCCTTGTAAAAAGTCCCTGCTGCAAATTCTATTATTTATATATGTGCGCAATATATTTTATTGCTTATGTATCTGTGTGTGTATGAACAAATGTAATCACATCGATAGTTATGTCCATATCTGTACCACCAGATACGCATGGGAACATTTACCATGTTTTTGTTCAGGGCCATAGCCGTGGCCATTTTCCAACTGAGTAACTGGGCAAGAGGAGTTACATCAACCTCCTGGCACTCTAGTTTCATAGAAGGTAAACTACCCACTATGTAAGCCATGGCACGTTCAAAAGTGAAGCAAACTTAAATCACAGTATGTCTTGACTTGGAGCTCCCCTCACCAATTGAAGAGTGCAAACAAGCAAAATTATAATTCTTAGTATAAAAGGAAAATGACTGACAACGTTTCTAGTGTTTTGACAATGTTTATAATTGTGGTGTTATGAAGCTAGGCATTTACTATTCCCAAGTTTGTCTGAAAATTGTGATTTATGTTTTAACCTGGGAACTGTGTTTCAGATACAAGGAAATACATGCTTGAGGTGAAAGAGCTTGCTGTATCTGCAAACACCAGTGCTGTGGCGGGTTTAAGTCACTTTGGGGATTTCAGTCAAAAGCTGCTGAATACTACTTCTACATTGTCCCAAGTTAATGACACCTTGAGGAAAACTAGTGAACTTATAACTGATTCATCAAAAGCTGGTAAGTTTGCTGCTTTGCTTCGTTGCTCTTTAGAAATGTCACTGCTTGCAGAAGCAGTATTGATACTCAGTTTTAATAGGCATTAAATATGAGTCTGATGTAAAAATGTGCTAACTTTTTGAAAGAGTTCTAGAGGAGTCACATGGGATACCGTTAAGTATGCATATTCATTATTGATGTTTAAAATTCCTGAAAATGAAATGATCAGGAACAGGCCATCTTAGCTAAGTATTTTAGCAATGAACAGTACGTTTCTCTTTCAACGTACCTCAACATTTCATTTATGTTTTGGCAGCAATCACAGCTGAAAAACAAGTTAAAGAAGTGGAAGCACAAGCAAGTCTTTTATTGGATAGGCTGAAACCATTGAAAATCCTAGAGGAGAACCTGAACAGAAACCTGTCTGAAATTAAAGAGCTCATCAGCCAGGCCCGCAAGCAGGCAGCATCTGTAAGTTCTATCCTCCCAGACTGAACTGGCTTCATTTTCACTTTCAACAAGGAAGTTTTTAGGGATGAAGAGCCTAGCATTTATCCAAAAACACTGACTGATGCTAAAAGCATGCTAGCAAGGCTGTTGGTACACTTTATGGTTTTAGCTTCAAGTTTCTTACTGCATTTGTGAGTTTGTCAGAACAGCAACCCAGTAACTATGTCCTTTTGTTTCTTATAAAAATGATGAAATACAGTATTTCAGAAAGCAATCACAGAGATATTTTGATAAGAAAGAGAAAAGTCAGGGGAAAGGTGCTGCCATTCATTTTAGGACAAGATTTTAATTTCTAAGCTTCTTTTAGAGATTGAGGTGAGGTGTCTGTATAACTTCAGGTATCTTTACACATTTTTTAACAAGAGTGTTGATTCTATCAGTAAATTTGCCATTTACACCCTGCCACCTCCATACATTCTTTGCAAGAAGCTGCAGTGCATCCAAAATACTTGAAGAAGAATAATATACTTGTTTTTAAATCTCTGCTTCCCCCTTAAAGACAAAAGTGAAGTAACTGTACTACGGACCTTAGTAAAATAGGAGAGGAATATGAAAATTCCTTTGCACTCGGTATTTTTTTTATATGCTTTTGGCTTCAGTATGGGTATGTGTCCTGGGTTTAGCGACAGTATGTTACTGTAAGGTGTAGGAAAATTGTTTTAAAAAAAAAAAAATATCCAAGTTCTTTCTGGAATTCTCTTTAATTATACGGTTATTGCTTGTCTGTCACAGTCTACTGAAGCTTAACGAATCCACTGCAAGAAAGAGAGAGTAGTATTTTCTGAAGTGTCATAAACCACAGAGGTTCCTGCAAAGTTGAAAAGAAGTATTAGTGAAATCCCCTTTTCCAATTTTGAGAGTTTGTTCTGAATTATTTTTTTTTTGTAAACTTTTGCTGGAGGAGAGAAACTTTATATATTTGTGTACATATGCATGTGTGTGACTTAGGTATTAAGTTATTACAGGCATATTTAATGAAGTTGATGAAGTTAATGCTTTTCTGTTATGGTGGGTTTTCTGTTGTTACACTACTACACTACTAAGCTCCTTGGAGTTTGATTGCGTTTAACTTGAATTGATGTTCCTTCAGTATACTAAACAGTATTCAAAGGAGTTAGTAGTATGACAACAGGAATATGAATTTCTTTACTAAAGTTTAACTTGTAACATATTCACAATTTTTTTTTGACCAATCATGTAAACTGTGTTGTAAGACTTAGAAATAACAAGGACTATTGCAGCTTGTGTGCCTTTTTTAAATTTTTTTAAAGAAATTCTCTCAACATACACTAGAAATTGTTTCCTTCTTTAAAAAAAAAAAAAAGGTTTTGAATTTCTTTATTTTCTGATATTACAGTGACTTTTACTGATACACAAGCTTCTGACCCAAGATTTATTGCTATTTCCTGAAGTATTTGAATAGTTTAATTTACTGGCTTTAAATCTCCTAACTGAATGAGTAAATTATGATAGATTTCATTCTTTTTTATTTATGAATCTCCTTATCAAGTGATACGTAGGAGGTTGCTATGAACCAACTTGGGTAACAATACTTAGATTGCCTGAAAGTATCTCAGCAAATGGCTTGCATTTGCTGTTCAGAAGCTAAGGATATATTCCAGAAATATGTGCTGTGTGCACAGAGAATTGTTTAGATTTCATTTCCTCCTTTCCCTCTGCCAGATTAAAGTTGCAGTATCAGCAGAAAGAGATTGCATTCGTGCCTACCAACCCCAAATTTCATCTACGAATTACAACACCTTGACACTCAGTGTGAAAACTGCTGAACCAGATAACCTCCTTTTCTACCTGGGTAGCAATGGAAAGGTAGGTTTTTGATATACATTTACTGATGGTGATTGTAGTCAAATATTTTAAACTACCATATTTCTTCCTACTTGTATTCAAACTAAGAATCCAAGTGAGGCCTCTTGCAGACAGATGGGGGGAAATATTTTTCTGCCTTAGATAATTCCAGAGATCCTCAAAGGTAGAGATTAAAAGCACCCGATTTCTTAGCATTGCCTCTTGGCCATGTCATGTAAATCTCCCTTCCTTTTCCTGTGCTGTGCTTTAACCTCATGAAGTGTAATACTACTCTGTGTGAGGCTTTCTTATAGCATACTGGAGTATATCAGGCAATTTGCCTGTTATCTTGGAGAAAGTATTTGAATTTGGCCCTCATGAGCATGATGCATCCACCCACTTGAAAAGCAGCGCGATGGCTAGCTGTCACGTTGTCCTCCTCTTCTTTCTCTCTGTAATCCTAATAAATGTACAGCTATTAGCACCTTGTGGCAATGCTATCACGTGGTAGTAATTTTTCACAGACTGGGAGATTGTTTCACATACACTCAAAAGTGCATATTTGCATCTATCTGTGTGTGTATACATCACAGTTTTTATATATATAAAGAAAATGTGTCAAGTTGTATGTAAGCTAAGAAGTAAAAATGAGTGAAAATTTACTGGGCCTAATTTTGCTAAAAGTCAGCTCCTGTAATATGGGATGTAGGGACATGAGTCTGGAAAGACTTTCTCAATATTACATGTTTAAAATACACAGAACAGAAAAAACATATTTGATGCCATGTATTAGAGTAAGCCCTGCTGTTTTTCAGACAGATTTCCTTGCAGTGGAGATGCGACGTGGTAAGGTAGCTCTTCTTTGGGATTTGGGCTCTGGATCAACAAGAGTGGAATACCCTGATTTCCAAATCAACAACAACAAATGGCACAGAATACATGCAACCAGGTAATGAAAGTGAGAATGGCATAAATGTTGGATAGAAAAAATGATTATTAGTATTTTTTAATAAGATGCTGTATTGTGGAAATGTCCAGCTGCTTAGTGAACTTGGCATAAACAACACAAACCATCTTAGTTTTCCAGTGAAAAGATTCTTGTTGTCCTTAAGAAGAGAAGCCAATCACGTATGTTGATTAAGCCTGGTGATTTCTAAAACTATTTATTAGTATTTGTACTTGGCAGGTTTGGAAGAACAGGTACACTCAGCATAGAGGAAATGAACTCCAATCAGAAACCTTCATCTAAATCTGCAACTTCTCCAGGGACAGCCAGCGTACTGGATGCTAACAAATCAACCCTAATGTTTATTGGAGGACTTGGAGGGCAAATTAAGGTTAAATTCTGATATCAGCATTCTGTAAAATGTTTTTATCATGTTTGAGATATACTTTTGGCTTAGAAATACTTGTATGAGTTGGTTACTTTATCAAGAAATGCCAGGTACTCTGATTCATAGAATGATTTGGGTTGAAAGGGACCTTAAAGAGCACCTAGTTCCACCCCCCCTCCTCCCATGGGCAGGGACACCTCCCACTAGACCAGGCTCAAAGCCCCATCCAGCCTGGCCTTGGACACTTCCAGGAGGCAGCTTCTATAATCTCTCTGCACAACTTGTTCCAGAGTCTCATCACCCTCACAGAACAGAATTTCTTCTTACTATCTAACCTAAATCTACTCTCTTTCATTTTGAAACTGTTATCACTTGTCCTATCACTACACTCCCTCATAAAGAGTCCTAAATAAGTGACAGTCACGAACACAAAGCAAAGGTGCTGTAAAGGTGTTTTAGTATCTGGAAGTTAATTTTCCCTTGAAATTTTTGTATAAAGTGTTAGCCGGGACAGACTGTGTGTATATGCATGATACATAGATGTTACACAATGAATTTGTGTTTAATTTGCTTTTTCCATGGCTTCTTTTAGTTTGCCATTGTTGGCCTACTTACCTGAGGCATGCAGCCAGGTCAAAGACATAGTTATTTTACTTTTTCACTTGCTGCAAAACTAATCCATTATGATTTGAATGATAATTGTTAATAATTATGCTACAATGTGTTGTTCTTTTGTTATGATTTGTATCTAACAAAGTTAGTGTTCAAGGAAAACAGCCAAGCAAAAATTTGATGACATAATATTCAAAGTACTTGACATAATTATATTCATGAAGTATTTCTTGTTTTACAGAAATCACCTGCTGTTAAAGTGACCCATTTTAAAGGATGCATGGGAGAGGCATCCCTCAATGGCAAATCTATTGGACTTTGGAACTATGTGGAAAGAGAGGGCAAGTGCAATGGCTGTTTTGGAAGGTATTTCGTCTCTCTCTTTTGTAACAGATTTAGAATAATTTATAACTGTAACATATACTTCTGTGCTAGCTAATAATAATGAACTCAGACAGCAGTTCTGAACACATGAATCTGAATGTGCCAGTGGTGTCAAATAATTTAATTGTATGGAATTTTATCACTTATTCCCTTCTTCAGAGGGGTTATATTGCTGTGGTCTATTTTGTGCATTGAAAGTAAGGACTGCCAGTGAACCAAACTATTTTGGAATGTTTACTTTCCAGTAATTCCCAGCAAAACAAATTTATTCTTTCCTAGAATAAGAAGAAATGTAAAGCACCTTTATGTAAAAAAAAAAAAAATATATAGCAAAACTGTATCCACTGAGCTTGCTACCATTCTTGTAATCATTGTGAAAGGAGATTGCAGACTGTATTATTTTTATGTTTAAGGATTTGAAAAAAATATGATCGACTATATTCTCTTTCACAGAATGTTTCCCATAGAAACAGCAGAGGGTGCTGCTTGATTGTATGAGATAAATTTTTGCAAGTATTGTATTGCAGGGAAAGGGGCTAACAGAACATTTCTTGTACATACAATTATGTAAAGCATTTTGATAAATGGGCAGCATATTTTAAGTAAGAGAGTTTGTGTTGTAACAATTATTTTGTTTCCCCTAAGAAATTTTTGGACCTTTTTTTATACATCAGGGTAGAACACTTTTTTTTTGTAATGTATACATCCTTACCCATTGCTAAATCATGTATCATGAGATTCTGTAATGAAAGTGGCCTTTGGCTGGAATCCTTCAGTTATTTGTAACACCAATATTCAAGTTTCTTTCCACACTTTCTAATCATGCTGCCTGGGGGCTGCAACTGATCTAATTTTTCTCGTATTTTGTATAAAAATGACTGGAAAATCACAAACCATCAGTTAATGTTTTTAACTGTTTTTTACATTTTAATTCTGTAGCCCACAGGATGAGGACACTTCATTCCATTTTGATGGCAGTGGATACTCGGTTGTGGAGAAGGCACTCCGCTCAACAGTGACTCAGATCATAATATTTTTCAGTACCTTTTCACCTAATGGGCTGCTTCTATATCTTGCTTCAAATGGGACTGTAAGAAAATGGATAAGATTCTTCAACTGTCAAAAACTGTGTAGATCACTCCATAGTTTCTTTCTTCTTATACATGTATTAATTTATTATCTTTTGTATAGATTCTCACCTAATTGATATCACAAGCCAAAGCAAAGACATGAACCTTAGAGATAGCTCTTTAGTGCAAATTATCATGTATACTAAGGGAAAGATTATGCAATGAAAAGAATTTTCCATTATTTGTTTTAATTCTAGACTAAAAATAGTCATTGTTTAACTAAAGGCCAAAAAGAAGAAACAGTAGGGACAACAAACAATTTAGTTTTTAATTGGAGCAAACTTTGTAGAGTGTAAAATCTTCTGGAACTGAGCTTGCAGAAGGACAATATCGTATTGAATGGGCATATTAAATGAAGTCCATAAGATAGGAATTAGGTAAACTGAAATAAAAAAAAACTCTCTGCAACAGCTGCATGACCTAGACATATCTCCAGACTTTCATTGTAATGTCATGCAGTTTACTTCATACTTAACTGGTTGTTTTATTTTCCTAAAAGAGGACAAAACTTTGTTTAGATACAGATTGTGTCAGAGTCACTGCATTATTCATTTGCTTTATGTACTCAATGCCTGAATTTGTTGCACAATGATATCTGACTTAACTTTTTCAGTGCAGAGGAGGCACTTTTAATAAAATTCAGAAAGTAATTTTTACTGTATAAAGAAGCTCTTTGCTTCTTGCGGAAAGAACATTGTAGTGTTTGATCGTTATGTTAACAGTCAAATCAAATTACTCTCAACATCATCCAAAAAAAGCAAATTTGATATTTGTTACTTAAACCTTCCCCTGCTGAGTAATCAAGACTGATGATGCATTTAAATAAGAAAAACAATAACACAAAACAGGAAGACATCTTTGTGAGATACATATAACCTAATTTTGCTACACATAGCAAAGGTCCTGGGCCTAACATATTGTCTAGGTACAAGTTGTCAAACCTTTTTCACACAGTAGCCCAAACCTACCAAAGATAGAACCTTTTGGGAGATTTTATATTTGGGGAGTTCATCTATTGGTTGTCTTTTTGTTCTTTAATTTATTATTTTTTCTCCCTTTCCCAGAGAGATTTTTTGTCCCTTGAGCTCGTTGATGGCAAAGTGAGACTGACTGTTGATCTAGGTTCAGGACCTCTCGCTCTTACAACAGAAAATCGTTACAACAATGGAACATGGTATAAAATATCGTTCAGTCGGAACAAGAAACAAGGTAGGCTATAAACTGAGAAAAACAGCTCTCTGTACGTTTACAAATACGAAAAACCAAGACAGCCGCATAGTACATCACTGCAACCAAATTTGGTTGCTTCCAATGCAGTTTCTTCAGGAAGCATACCTATGTCATTTGGCTTTTAGGAACACAGCAGTGTAAATCTTGTGCTTTTTTTGGCATATCTTAAAAAGAGGAGGTAGTGCAGAAGCTGCCAGATAAAAACATATCAATAGTCTTTGAAGAGTGAAAGGTGTTTGTCCAAGTCTGTATATCAGGAATCATGTTTTCTGTTCTACATTTTAAAGGCACCTACTACAACGCAATTTTGGGACCTATGTTTGACAAGTAATGCATTACAAATAATACATCCTAACAGCTATAACATATTCTCGCATATATATTTTCCTGTAGACTTCCCCAGACCTGGTTGTGGCAGAGAAGAATGAATGAAATTAACAGAATAGCTGGAAGTACAATAAATTACTCATTTGAAAAATAAGAAGGTTGTCCATATATGTTTGAGTCAACAAATACATTTTCCTTTATTAGAGACAACATTGCCAAAGTGGAAAAATGTATATTCATGTCCTTCTCCAGATCTTTACTCTCTTTCCTTGCAGGAATTTTGGCAGTCATGGATGCATACAACCTTAATTATAAAGAAACAAAGCAAGGAGAATCTCCTGGGGTTGCCTCAGACCTGAACCGCTCTGATAAGGACCCGATCTTCATTGGTGGGCTGCCAAGATCGAGGACTGTGAGGTGAAGCATCCTCTCACTTCTCCCTCTTTTGCTAAGACTCTTGCAAGTAGAGGGAAAAACTTAAGCAAGTAGAGGGAAAAACTTAAGCAAACTGCTACCTCCACTGAAACTAGTGAAAATCACCCAAGTCTGAAGTCTTCTTTATGGCCTTGTATACATCAGAATTATCTGTCCTTTACCTTCAAACTCTGAAATGGTGCTTTTCACTGGTAGGTCTGACACTGCAGTTCAGAATGGAGACAAGCTTCCAGTTTTCCCCTCCGTGGGTGATTTCCACAACAGCGGCGGCCACAGTAGCCGCCTGCTCTTTGTGTCAGGCTGCAGCGAGTACTCAGCACTGCTGCCTGGAACAATACTGCTTTGATTTCTACCTGTGTGAGCCTTGTGTTATCCAGCAGACATTTCTGGGCAAAAATGTGCTTCAGGGTAAAAGTCTTACTTCAGAAAGGAATTCTTGTAATTCAGTTTTGAAGCTTGGAACAGAGGAGAAAGTTGTGAACGGATCAACAACAAAAACATTATAAATATATGTTTTTATAGCATGTCTCTAGTTTATACTTTTTGTATTGCATTTCCCTGCTGAACTTGTAAAGTTGTGTTTCTTCAGTGGCTTCACTTCAAAAAGACAAATATGGCAAAAGAAAATCTAATTAAACTGTCTGAATGCTCATGACAATAAGGTAAATTCCAGGGCAATATTGGTCTCTGTGCAGTTATTGCAGAGGTACAGATTTGTTAATCTTGGCTGGCATAGCAGCCTGTAAGAGATTATGATGGGACAGCCTTAGATTTCTCTGGCTTAAACCTACAACCAAATTAGGCATCCTTCAGACCTTAAGAAATTAAAAAGAATTGCTAGGTAGCAGAGCGCTATAGATACCCTCTCACACAAAAGTTACTACATTTCAGCTGAAGATTCACCTTGAAGTTCTGGAAAATTACCTGACCTGGCAACACAGCCCTACACACTTATATGTTTCAATTTGGGGACATCATTAGCTGTCTCTTTTTAAGATCAGAATTAATATCTGCTAAAAGTAAAACCCAAATTGCCCCTGTTTTCACTTACACTGGACTGACTGCATTCTTAGTGAAGAGAACTTAATCTTTTCTCCTAGGAAAGTCCAAATACTACTCCTTGGAAAAAAAACCTTGTTTTGTGTTTCAGGAAAGGTCTTAGTAGTAGAATGTATGTGGGCTGCATCAAGAATCTGGAAATATCACGTTCAACCTTTGACTTGCTTAGAAATTCATATGGAGTAAGAAAAGGCTGTGTATTGGAGGTAAGAGACTTTTAGGTTTTGTGACCTGATTTTGTATTGTCATTGAACAATGTATAGTAATATTTGTGAAAGAACACAGTGAGTGGAAATTGACTTATATTGAAAAATTCTAAGATAATGTAATCTATACTTGAAGTTTTTTGGTTTTATTTCTTACTGGGTGCCACATAGGGACAAAGTCAGTAACTGTTTCTCTTTCTCACAAATAGCCTATTCGTAGTGTAAACATCTTGAACAATGGATATATTGAGTTAGAACCTAAGTCCTTAAGCCCAGAATCAGAGCTGATGGCAACTTTCGCTACAAAGAACGGCAGTGGCATCATCCTTGCTGGACTCAGCAGGGGACTGGAAAAGCGACAACGTAGGCAAGCACATTTGGTAAGTACTGGAAACAAAGATATTTGGGTTTTGCCATTTTTATTTTATAATATCCTCAGGTTTTTATGAATGTAACTTGCAAAGAATGAGAGAAAAATTTATTCAATTTAGGAAAGCCAAAATACAGAGGCTAGATGGGGAACAGAGGATATTCATTGTAGTAGAGGAGAGATGAAGTATCAGTTAGCAGAAACCTATTACGCATACTAAGACCCAGAATGCTTTTGCAGCATGGAGGAAAACTACATGTGAAATGCACACAGGGTATTACTTTCCACTTCTGTTAGACAGAAGTAGTTACAGTTATTGAAGGATTTGGAATGTACAGCTATCTTATATCTAGTGGACTGTTTTGGACAAAGGACAATGTCTTAGTAGGAATACCTTCCTTTTCTTCCTTTCTTACTCTAAGGGGAGGCATGGAGTGGTGGTTATATAAAAAAATCTGCATTTTAACCTGAATTTTTGTCATGACCAGAGAAGTTGCCAGCTTTCATGTTTTCTTTTAGAATATTTTGATGTTAGAGGTACTAACACATGCTTAGTAGTCTGAGTTACATAAAAAAGTTTGTTTACAACAAAGTTGGAAGTAAATTTTTTTCCAACGTATGTTCTACTTAAACACTGAATGAGTGACAGGAAATTGAGTTATAGTTAAAAATTAATATGATTAAATCCACAGCCCTTCTTTTCCATCATGCTGATTGATGGTCACCTTGCAGTGCATGTTAATGCTGGAGATAGAGCAAGTACTAAAAAAGTAATTCTTCAGTCTCCGAATGGAACATACAGTGATGGACAAGAACACTCTGTTATCCTAATCCGGAATAAGAGGTACATGCGACTACAAACAGTACTACTTGCTTAATTATTGTATGCTGTTGTCAATTCACTGCGCTCTCTGAGGAACTGCCTTTGCTATCTCATTAGGTGGAACAATCAGGGCTGTGTTTTTCTGCTGTTAATGGAGGTGTTCTGATTTACATGGTAATTGTGTACAGCCACTGATGAAGTTGTAGTCAAAAGCTCTCAGAATCTCTAGGCAGATTGAGCTGCTTGAGTGAAGTATACTAAAAAATAGAAAAAAAACCCCGACATCCAAATAATTTGTAAAGATACCTATCAAGATAATTCAGACAGATATTTGACAAAATTCTACATGTTAAAAATTATCAAAAAGAAGATCGTCTTCTAGTTTTAAGACACTGAAAAGATCATCAAAGTGATGGAATCTTTAGGACAAGACATTTTTGAGGCTGAGAGGAATCCTTGTCATTTGAAAATGAATGTCTAAGGCACTTGTTGAGTGTTTTTCCTACTTTATCTTTTCCAGGATCATAACTGTACAGGTGGATGAAAGTAATCCTGCAGAACTGAGGCTTGGTTCGTCAGCAGAAATGAGCCCCATTAATATTTCCAACTTCTATGCTGGTGGCATTCCAGCAGAAGAGGGCATCTTAGGGCTAAAAATGGCGGGTTCCTTTCATGGCTGTATCAGCAATCTTATTTTTAACAAGGAGTAAGTTAGAGGGGTAACTGCTCTGTTTTTTGAAATCTATGTATAGTAATTATTAATTGTAATTTGTAATCTCTTTCATGACATTGTCCATTTGTCTGGTGTTTAACAAACATGATAGCGGTGATCTGGGCATTAAAATTGGTAGAAAATGGATATTACCAGATACATTTCCAAATAATATTAAAAATGTTTTAAAAGTGTATAGAGATGCTACACAAAATGCAAATTTCTCTACTGTAGTTTCATCTGTATTCACAGACAGTATGATTTCCCAAGAATAATGGCACAAATAATTTTCTGTGAACAGATTATATGCTACTTCTCAATCTTTTTTGTCCCAGCATGTCACTTCTCATGTTACTAGTGAAACACCTTGTAAAATACTTCTCTTCTGCTTGGGAGATGTAGCGATTTGTGATTACACCTTTTAAAGGTAGGCTTTTTAAAACACAGGCTTTTGTATTTCACCACTTCCATGAAGTATGAACATGTGGATCTGGACAGATGCTTTTTGTCGGAGAAGTCTAAACCAACCATACAGCCAGAATTCACTGAGATTCAACCTGAACGTCAGGCTTTACCAGTTCCCCTGAGACCTCTTACAGACACAAAAAAAGTATGTATTAAAGCAAAGCTCCATTGCCTCTTCTAGGAAAGTGGTCAACAGCAAGACACACTGTAGCTTTGTGGAGAATTTTTGAAGTATGGACTGTGTATATTTGCTTCTTCAAGGGTATGACATGGTTCAGTGAATGTGGATTTGAAATTATTATTTGTGGTACGTAAACTGTGATATAAACCTTTGTAGCAGTCTGTTGGTGTTTTGGAAAGGAAACGTAGTTAAGTTTGTAATTGTTCACCTGGAGTGATAATCTCCCAGAAGAAGGACTTGAAAGAAACTATTATCCTTAGTGTGTTCCTGCCAAAGTGGCTCTGCTGAGACTTGCATTAGCTGTGCAATTCAGCATTCGCATCTTCCCAGTCACACATATGCAGTCTCTGCTCAGTGTCAAAGAGGAGGCACAAACCATTCAGGAGCTGCAGAGTGTCTGAATGCAGCTTGCATGCACCTGTTTCCTCTCACACAGTCCCTGTTCCCAAGAGAGAAAGCGGCATTACGTCTCTCATTGTGCAGCTGCACATCTTTATAATGAAGCATCCTGAAATCATTTTTCTGTGGCAACAGAAAGCAGGATTTTATACATTTCATACAACTGTGGCTATAAAAAGAAATGAGCTGTCCTTCTTAGAGGTAAAGTATAGCTTTGGCTCACACTCTGCTATTCAGCTCTTCAACCCACAAATCATAATAAAAATGTGCGTCTTCACTAAATGGGAAAATATTTCTACCAAGCCCATAAGATTTTCACACTGAAATTGTACTGTCTTCCAGCATTTGTTATCAAAAGGGCTATCAATTAACACAAATGGTGAATGAATACTTCTCAAACTACAAACATATCTCAGTAGAAGAGACAAGTGCGGTCTATGAGATATAGCTTAATCATTAGAACTAGGGTTTTATTTGAGCCTAGATATAGCTCAGAATGATTAGTAACTTAGCTAATTGTATTTACTGTGTACTTTGTGGTTATGTGGCTCAGTTTTGCTCCTTACCAAGTTCTGCCTAAAATCACTGCCATTCAGCACCTGACACTGTTCTTTAATAAATTCCTTTCATTAACAGGTAGTTTGTGCAAAAGATGAGCTACCTGATCATGTTCAAGGCGCCCATCAGTTTGGACTTGCCAAAGGCAGCCACTTGACACTGCTCTTCAATCAGTCTACTGTCAGGAAGAAGTGAGTATGTCCTGAGTCACGCATGCACACAGGATGGTGTCTTGTATTGAGCTACAAGAAGTGCGATGGTGGTTTTCATGAATGACCACTGCGTTGCCTGCCAGCTTTGAACGTGACCTTCCCTTTAAGTTTCTGTGGGTTGCTCATGGAAGAAGATACCACCACAATGTAAACAAACATGTCATTCTCAGGTTTGTTGTGTATGCTTCTTTCAACCTGGGAAGCTTCTGCAGACATTGAGAAAAGAGCCTCTTCTGTCTGCTTCTAACTCTTCTCTTGTAACTATTGAGCATAAGGACATGGCAGAGGATTGATGCTATGGCGTCTGAACCTTAGAGTCTCCATAATAAATGGCTCAATTGGCTTCTCTACCTTTTAAGCCTTGCTGTGTTCTCAATCTGCCCATTATATCTCAGCAAGCCTGGCTAATGGTAATGGATGCACATTATCCTGGAATTAGTTCCTTTCTTGGGGCAGTAGGCAAGCCTGCAATCACAAACAGCTGAGTCTGTCCCTCTTAAAGCTCAGCTCACTGTGACAAGCGGGTTTTCTGTCTCTGACAGGCGCAGCACTGATTTCTGTTACAAAATACATTACAGATCACACTTTCTTAAAATGAATGCAAATTCTACTTTTCTGGCCTTGATAATAATAAATTTCCTTTCAGAATAATAAATTGGTTGAGGCTGTTCTCTGCCTCCAGAAAAGCTTTTTATCAATGCAGAAGAAATATCTTTCACTAACACTGAATTTTTATTTTCTAGACTTTCTGTGCAGCTGAATCTCAGAACCTTTGCCTCCAGTGGCCTGATTTACTACATGGCTCACCAGAACCAGGTTGATTATGCAGCCCTACAGCTTCATGGGGGACAGCTCTATTTCTCATTTGATCTAGGCAAGGGAAAAGCAGTAGCTTTTCACCCTGCTGTTATCAATGATGGAAAATGGCATACGGTAAGTAATCACCAATCTTGTACTCCTCTTCCCTGGAGTCACGGGGATGGTTTTTCTCTGCCTTTCCTGTACGTTTTCTCTGTTGCAAAGGCAAACGGGTTTTAACCCAATCACAAAACCATTCTGATAACTCATGTTTGAGTATTATTTTCTTTTTTTAATTTCTCATTAATTATGCATCAGTTGCAGCAGCCAACTACTGTTAAGTGTCTCAGATTATTTAGAAATAAAATAGTTCACCAACTATTTAATAACAATCATTTTCACCACAGAAGAATCAAGAGTGGTCTAGAAACTGACTTTTTCCACACAGAGCCTTTCACACACTGTCACCAAAGACCTGCAACCGAGCATGTGACAGGGTGAAAGACTTTTGTAGGTGCACAGTTTCTTCTTTCTCCCACTTATCACTTAATTCCTGAGCATGCCATAGCACCTAGAGCTAAGAGCTACGCACTGCCTTTCCTTTCCTCGGTTGATGCAACATAAGAAAGGTAGGCATTTGGAAAGAATGGAGGATGGAGGGGAAGGACTTGTCATAAGAAGAGTTTGAGGAAAAATTATGGCTACAGCTTTCAGGTGTCACATTAGTATTCAGGGCCTTATGTATGAAGACTGTGTCAGCTTCTGTTGGCCCTGTTCATCTGAGCAACCCACCTGCTGCTGGCTCTGGCTTTTTTTGTGAGAAATGACTGTGATGTCTGCATGAGTTTTAAAAGCAGCTCTGACCACATAGCTTTTTTCTTAAGTCAGATGAGGATGACAACATTCATCCTGCTAAGCTTCCCTTCTGTGGGCTTCCCTTCCCTTCTGTCTTCTGTGGGACAAAGTGATTGACACAAAAAATCTGCCCCCTCTCCTAGGTACCTTGGGAATCAGCAGTGTTATTTTTGCTTTTCATATATAATCAGTAGAAGAAAAACCAGGAAAAACTAACATAAAGCAAATGTGAACTTCTGTCAGAGAGAGAGATATCACAGTTAAGCTCTACTGCCTACCCTGAAAGGAAGAACACTCTAGGATTTACAGCTGTGTGTTTAAAATTAAATACACTCACGTAAAACTCGGACTTGTGCTATTCACTTCTTAAGAGGTGAAGAGAATCCATGTGAGAGCTGATCTACCTTTACTACACAGGACATAAAAATATGAGCTTGAACATTTTTTTTGAAGATTAAGGCTGTCACACCACTTCACAGCTGAGGGTGATTATTGCAGTAGCTCTACAATCAATTTAAGCTAATATGCATTGCTACTTTCCATCCTCTGCCATCTGCTTGTATCACCCTGCTGTTCTACATTGTCCCCTTAGCAACCCAAATGTTCATGAAAACTCATGTTGCATTTGGTCAGGAGTGGGGCTAAAAAATAACCAAGGGAGAATAAATGGCTAGTTGACTTCCAAAAAAAAGACCCTCACGTGCATGTGAGTAATTGCTTTAGTGCAAGGAAGACACTGGGACGTGAACAAGATGGATAGAACTGGAAAGCTTTTTGGCCATAGGAAGTTCATAAAATTAAAATTACAACGTTAGGAGTGTGCACTTCAGAAAGTTCCAATGGCTCAGCTGGTGGGGAGCACAATAGTTGAAGACTAGCACAGTACTCCCCTCTTCTTAGGGTATGCACTCATATCACAGATAAACTAGTGGTTTTAAATAATGATTGTTAAGACACTGAAAAACTTATACTGGACAACATGCAGTCATTGTGGCCCTTGGGGAAGCAAGGAAGCAGTTTATCTGCTCAGTAACATTCTGAAATGGCCTCAGCCTCACAATGGATTTTAAGAGGATGCCGCAGTACAGTATGTGAAAGTAACGTAACCGCTAAAAAATTGTCTTGCTTACTTCTGTGACAAATGACAGTTGGGGAACTGACTCAGCTTACTGATTCATGTTTGTGTACTTTCTTTTTTTCCAGATAAAAACAGAATACATTAAAAGAAAAGGTACAATCATTGTGGATGAACAGGAATTGATAGCAGTCAGTGCTCTGGGAGATGGTAGCACTTTGGATGTGGAGGGGAAGCTCTACGTGGGAGGACTCCCCTTAGACTACGTGCCAAAGAATCTTGGGAACGTAAGAAGGTTTGGGGTGTTGGGGCGTCTCTGATATTTTGCAATACTAAATTGCATCAAACTCATCTAATTCAGAAATACTTTGGTACTGAAAGGCCTCTATAAGGTCTCCCTGGAGCCCTCTCTTCTTCAGGCTGAACAACCCCAACTCTTTCAGCTTGTCCTCACGGGGGAGATGCTCTAGTCCCCTGATCATCTTTGTGGCCCTCCTCTGAACTTGCTCGAGCAGGTCCATGTCCTTCTGGTGTTGAGGGCCTCAGAGCTGAACGCAGTACGGGTGGAGTCTCACCAGAGCAGAGTAAAGGGGAAGAATCATCTTCCTGGATATGCTTCTTTTGATACAACCCAGGATATGATTGACTTTCTGGGCTGCAAACACACATTGCCAGGTCATGTTGAGCATCTCATCAGCCAACACACTCTCTTAGTCCTTCTCTTCAGGGCTGCCTTCAATCCACTCATCACCCAGCCTGTATTTGTGCTTGACTTCCCCAAACATTGCACTTGGCCTTGTCAAAGTTGATGAGGTTCGCACAGCCTGTTAAGATCTCTCTGGATGGCATCCCTTTCCTCCAGTGTGTTAGCTACACCACACAGCTTGGTGGTGTTGGCAAACTTGCTGAGGGTGCACTCAATCCCACTGTCCACATTGGTGACAAAAATGTCAAACAGTGCTGGTCCCGATATCAACCCCTGAGAAACACCACTTGTCACTGATCGCCATTCAGACATTGAGCCACTGACAGCAGCTCTTTGAGTGTGATCACCCAGCCAATTCCTTATCTACCCAGTGGTCCATCTGTCAAATCCATGCCTCTCCAAGGATGTTGTATGGGATGGTGTCAAATGTTTTGCACAAATCTAGGTAGATTACGTCAGTTGCTTTTCCTTTATCCATCAACGGTGTAACCTCATTGTAGAAGGCCACCAAATTTCAGGCATGATGTGTCATGCTGACGGTCACCAATCACCTGATTTTTCCCTGTGCCTTAGAGTAGTTTCCAGGAAGATTTGCTCCATGATCTTGCCAGGAAAGGGGTCATTACTTAGGGAAAGTAACGACAAAGAAAGTAATGATCCTTTGCCAGATAAATCTTTCCAGCTTAGCAACCCTAGCTAGACCTTGTATCCTTGTGTTTTAGTAACAGTTCTTAATATTTTTTTTTTCATTTCTAACAATCTCTCTGTTAAAAACAGATAAGGAATATTAATTCCTGCGCTTCATAGTATAAGATATGACCTAGAATCTCACACATTTTGGTACTGAAGTCCTATTGCATTAAAACAGGAATTGGGTGTCTTAAATATCTCTGAAAGGCTGCGTTTAGCTGTCTGAGATTAAAACATGCTTTTTCACATGCTTTGAGAAGGTAGGTTTTTGTTGCCTTTGCCCTTGAGCAGCCCATTATCTCAGGGAGGATTCCAGTGGTGATAACAATGCTTCTCAATACCTGGGCATACTTTCTTCACATATGCTTTTTAATCAGATGATGGGGCTAACAAATATTTTAATACTTTGAATAATCAGTTGCTGAAAATAGCACCGGTGACTTATTCTAATGAATCTTTTTGCTGGGTAGAACTCTAGTGATCTGTACATACAAAATGTCTTACAAAATCTTGATTTACTTGTTAATTTTGCTGAAGCATGTTTGGAATGTCTTTAACTGTTGAGGGTATCCTGCTCACATTGAAATACAATTCTTTCTATCTGTTACAGAGCGTGAGTGCTGTATTTCTATACAGTATTTATTTTCACTCTAATACATTATGTACATCTGTAACCTTATGTGAACATATGTAATAAATAGAAATGTAATTATGTAAATATTTTAGATCCTGCTGTGTTTTTTACTTACAAGAACATTGGGTGAATCACTAGAACATTGCAGCAGTTTGTATTGCATGTTAACTCTTATATTTTAATATGCTTAGGTGACTCACAGTATTCCTGCCTGCATCGGTAGCATGATGATTAACAGCAAGCAACTGGA
The DNA here is from genome assembly GCA_020746105.1 of Trogon surrucura. Lineage (NCBI taxonomy): Eukaryota > Metazoa > Chordata > Aves > Trogoniformes > Trogonidae > Trogon > Trogon surrucura. The sequence goes on along the minus strand of CM036619.1, from coordinate 55,353,190 downwards.
CAATGAGAGCCCTGTCTCCATCTTTGCTGTGAATAAATGCTATGTAACAGCGCAGGAAGGTACTTTCTTTGATGGGAGTGGCTTTGCTGCTCTTGGTAAGTGTCATTGAATGAAAGCAGTATCTTAATGAATTAATGTTAATGAAAACATACTCTTTTTGGGTCTTGCTGGAACGGTGTGTAATTAATTGACTCCTCACACAAAGAGTGCATGCCCTGCATATGTATTTCTGAGTCCCTTTACTCCATACAACCGAAAATGGCCATTTCTGCAAAGGGCTATCTTTCACAAATGAAAGACCTAATGATTCTAGAACTGGGAAAGAGATTAACTACCTCTTTCTTCAGCTAAGAATGTCTATGTTCATGACGTTTAAGTTAAGGTCTGTTAAAGGGTATGGAGCAAAAGACTTAGGGTACTTCTGAAGTAGTGTGAAGGATTGCATTACAGAATCACAGAATCGCAGAATGTTAAAGGTTGGAAGGGACCTTAAAGATCATCTAGTCCAACCCCCCTGCCAGAGCAGGATCACCTACAGTAGAGCGCACAGGAACGCGTCCAGGCGGGTTTTGAATTACTATGCTCTTTACCATTTCTTACAAATAAGATAGAATGTATTAAATCTAAATTAATGGAAGAGAACTTATTTGGGAATTTTATCTTTTCCTGTATAAAATGTGACTTATGACTTTGGAAAACTTACTTTTCAGAGGTTCTACAAGGTCCTATCCTGGCAGATTAATTAACAAGCTTTTAGGCCTTTTAATGACAATGTATATATTCTTCTTTTTACTGTGGGTTACAAGTCTTCTGTTAGAAGCTTGTAATTTTTTTTTTTCAGTCAGAGAAGGCTACAAAGTCCGATCTGATGTGAACATCACACTGGAGTTTCGTACGACAGCAGTACATGGTGTCCTCCTCGGGGTCAGCAGTGCTAAGGTTGATGCCGTTGGACTGGAGATAGTAAATGGCAAGGTAGGCTACTACGTGCTGACACACTCATTTCATGAGGCTTCCTTAAAACTGAGAAGCTGGAACCGTTGGGTAGCGCTAATTAGACACCAGTGAAATGGGATGGAGACAAAATGTTTGAAACAAATCCCCACAGAACTAGTGGGGAACAGACTTTCTGTTTCAGGGTTTTGCATCATCATCATGTGATAAAATATGAGATTAGCAGAAGTCACTGGAACTTTTGCCTTTTTATTTAGTATAATTTATGTTATTCTGCAGCCACTGTGACCTCCTGTACAACATACCTTGTATGCTAGACCTAATATATACCTTTCTTGTAGTTTAGTACTTTTTCTACTGTAGAGCTACACTTGTCATTGATAAATGTATTATTGCAAAGCACCCTGTTTTCTAATCTCTTCTTCAATATTCATGAGCAGTTAACTCACTCTCTACTTCTACTGGCCATTATGCTCCATAAACCTTTTAACAATCAATATATAGTTCTCCACTCATCTCCTGCATAAAAAATGTATACTCTTAAGTATTTCATTTTCTCAGAAATAGCTCATTTCTCATTCAAAACTTCCTAGCTAGAGACAGTGTTAAATATCACTGTTCCTGTGGGACATACATCCACAGTTAATACTTACGTATTAATCCTCACCACAGAGTTAAGGAATTGTCTACTCCTCTGAAGAATAAATACATGAAATAAATCAATAAATGTATTTGCAATGACAAGTGCTTTCAGTCCATTCTCTTTCTCTTTGGTTAGATACAGTGAATCTTCTTTCAGATCTGAAGTCTTGGTTTCTCTGAGAAAATTTGTATTTGTAAAAAACATTGAAATCCCAAGTGAAGTATAGTATACCAAACTAACCAACACACTTTTGCATGAATAGATCTAAGTCTTATAGATATTAAAGATATTTCAATAATGACACTGTATCAAAGGAAACACTAGCTTTGCATAATTATCAAACATTTATTAAAATGGAAATGTCTGCACCAGCATGATTGTGCTTTTATCTAGGCAAATTAGTTCATGCATTCTTACTTTATATCTTTATTGGCATCTGGCTGTTTGTACAGGTTTTATTCCATGTCAACAATGGAGCTGGGAGAATAACAGCTACCTATGAACCAAGAGGTACAAATAGTTTGTGTGATGGAAAATGGCACAAGCTTCAAGCAAACAAAAGCAAACATCGCATTTCGCTGATAGTAGATGGGAGTTTGGTTGAAACTGATAATCCCTACATCCAGTCAACATCTGCAGATACCAACAATCCGATTTATGTTGGAGGCTATCCTGGTAGGTACAATAATATTTCTCTTCCTTTCTTCCCCTCCTGCTCTCGCTTTTTCATAAGAATGACTCTTAACACATGCCCTCCCCTTGGCCCATTTCCTCTCTCTGATTAATGAACTTCATGATTGAATTATAAATCATAGTTAGCGTTTTCCACCTTGTCACTGCGATCACAGCATATTAATATTTGTGCATGCTGTCTTTGTGGAGGACTGCATTTAGATTTAGCTGGTAAATCTGTTGGCAAGATCAACTGAACTTATATCACTTTCCTATGCAAAACTGCTCCTTAGTTTCTGAGGATTTCCTCCACATGGTTTGTCTTTCACAGTCTCTGAGACTTCACAGCATTCCTGCCTGTGTATGTTGGAAGTGTGGTTCCCTTGCAGTCAAATTGATATTAAGGCTTTCCTTCACTTTCATATAAGTAAGGTTTCTATAGTGCTCTTTCCTGATTTATTTTTGTTAATGTTTTGTGTCAGGGCTGGTGCAGGCAGGAGTCAAGCTGCTGCAGATGAGCATGTATTTCTTTTGATCTGTGCAAATTCCCTTCTGAAGTAGCTGTCTGTCAATCATACCATGATGGTAAAATAAAAAAATAGTAACACAAAAAAAATATAATTTAATTGCCTCTCCATTAAGTTACGCAACTCATAATTTGATAATTTGAGCCAAGACAACTTATTCATTAAGAGGATTGAATTTTGAACATTGTGATTTTGGCCTCTTTACAATATTGAGAGTGAATAGGCTTCAATATGGTTTTGAATACCTTATGCTTTTAAACATAGTATAAAATGCCTATATCCATTTGTCTCTGAAACAGCTGCTACAGTGTATCAGTTCAGATATTTCAATTTGCGTGAAAACAGACTGAATGAGGTCTGAAGCGCACACCTGGCTTTTGTGTTTGAAAAGCTTTAGGCATAAGAGCTTGAAATGTTACAGACCCTTCTGTTAGACAAGATTTTGGGTGCTTTATGAAAAATGAGTTAATGCTAATTAACAAAATCTTGATTAATATTTGGTCTTCATCAGATACCAATGCAGCCTTATCCGCATCTTGTGAAACTTTTTTTTTAAATAGTGTACTGTGATACTAATTGTTCTTTCATTGTTCTGTCTGTAAGGAATAGAGTTCATAGAGCAGAGAGAAATTGTTGAGTACTACAGAAGTAGAATGAGTTGTTTCACAGCTTATGTGAAAGAAGAATTTGACTTTCTACCAGCCTCATGTTTTGATTTGCCAATGGAGTCCATGGCTCTGTACAGCTCAGTTGTTGTTTCATATTCTACCAGTTTCAATTTTAACTTGGAAAACAACTGTGTAGAGTGGCTTTCCACTCTCTTCTCTCTTATTTCCCATTGTCCCCTGGAACAATTATTTCTGCAAATTCTGCACAGGTTACCTCAGTGCATGGCTCATGCTTGAAGGCAGCAGAGACTATCCATGGTGGGATGTCTCAGATCATCTAAACATGAATAGAACTTGGTGCCCATCAGTTGTTTTTATATCTCATTTGTGAAGGAGGGGAAGCAGTTGAATAATAACCTGGATCATTGTATTATTTCAGTTTACTGGAAATAAACTCTACATATTTCGCATTTGTTTTTCAGCTGATGTGAAGCAAAACTGCCTCACAAGCAAGAGCTCATTCCATGGCTGTTTGAGGAACCTCATGTTGACCAAGGGCCAACAGGCAGAATTGTTTGACTTCAGCAGAGCTTTTGACCTGCGTGGAGTCTTTCCTCATTCCTGCCCTCGGGCTGAGCACTGAACTTCAGCAAAGCCCACCTGGACTAAGAGGTTTTTTATTTTTTGTTTGTTTGTTTTGTTGATCTGTTATTTTTTATTCTCATGTTGTAATGGAAAGAAGAATTGATGAGAGCCTGTGTCTCTTTGCTTTTCTGGCTGTTTTCCAACTCAGGTCTTTTTCTAGTCAGAAGCTCTTTGTCTGCATTTTAACTAAAAGGTTTTAAACAACAAATACCTCTACTACAATGTTAATGGCATTAATTGGGTATTTTTCTTTTGGGAATTTTTATTAATCAGTGTTTACAGTATGTTTTCTTTTGATTACTTGACAGTATTTCATTTTATTGTGTGTTGGTCATTTTATAAAAAGGTAATAATTTTGGACCACATAATAAAACTACAATAAACTGTGCATTATTTCATGTAGTTGTCCATATATTTCAATTAGAAGAAAAAGAGCCAGGTGGCCAAGTGAAATGTGCAAATGGGTAGAGTCCAGCAGAGGGAGCAGGAGACTAAAGGCGTAAGAGTAATGAGAAGAATTTTCTTATCTATGCTCTATATGGTAGCTTCATTCCATTTTCTTTCTACCTTCATATTCAGTACTCCTGACCCCTGTTATAGCTACATCGTCTAGGAAGATTATGTTCCTGTTTGTGCTTTCATCTGTTGGTGAAGAAGTTATTTGGGTGTATTTTGTCAATGAGAACTATTGCGTTTTTCCTGGGAAAACAGTGTTTCTTACAGGACACAGGGAGGCACCTTTGATGCTCTGTGTTTCCTAATTCACTGGCAGTTCTGTCTCTTCTTTTTCCTGCTGTGCTCGCCTCTCTTTCTAAAATGAGTCTTCCAGCAGTTGTGCTCGAGACATGTTTGGGGGACATGTAATCCATTTAGCTCAAGTAAGGACATCCATTCATCAACTGGCCAGATCATTGAGCAGTGACAAACATGTCTCATGCTTTAAGATTCATCTGTAATAAACGTGGTTGACTTCCCATCTCATTTTTCCTTTATGAACTAGCAGCATTTTTGTTCAATCCTTACAATTTTGTTTGGCTTTTACTATGCTTTTTTACAATTCATTTTGTTTTGCTCTATGTATTTCATACTAGTTTAAAAAATACTGGCTCGAATGGAACCACAAAGCAGTTGGTCATTGATTTCGGTGAGGCAGGATTCCAAGCAGTGTCATTTTGTACCTTGCATCAAGGTAGTCCAAGAGGAGAGATCCTGGAGCAAAGAACTGTTCTACTTGAGCAAGGATGGCAGAATGTGGTCCTTTGTGTAGCTGGCTCTTTGGGTGCTATAACAACACAGTTGCTTTTAAGACAGATTCAGCACTGCTTTTTGAATTTATGTCACCTTCTTCTATCAAAACCCACGTGTTTTAGATGTGAAGAGCTTTCTTTTGTGGTTACTGTTTTTATTTTTGACATGGGTACAATACAGTGGACACATTCTGCCGTACAAATACACGTGTGGGCTTACTTCAACAAAACATGTAACATAATGAGGATTGCAAGGGAAATGGACATACAAACATTTTGCTTTGATTAGTGGCATTGTATTATTTTCCAGAGAAGACACACATTAATGGAAAGCTGTTGAAAAATAAAACCTGAAACACAGTGTGTTTGCATTTGTTGTCTGTTAACCCCGAGATCTGATCTCCTAACGTTCACATTACAAGCAGTAATTGAGGCAACGTTGTTTGGATCAAATTTCATCCATATCCTGAAATACGCCTTTTAATGTTTATATTTCTTGTAATTTCCAAATCTTGCCCTTAGAAGGAGAAACATTTTACCAATGTAAAACATTAGTGGAGAGGTAAAATTAGTAATAGAAAGTTTTGGTGTAGTAAACCTCGAAGGCAAAATATTTTTCCTGGAAAATGCAGACTGAGGTAGTTAATATTATACATAGATGCAGACACTTTTGCACACGCACACACATTCTAATGACATTAGCTGCACAAACAGGTTAGAGCATTCCAGTCTCTTTCCAATACCTACTTCTTGCAATACACTCTCTCTCTCTCTTTCTCTCTGTGTTGATATGCAAAATGGTGTCTTTGTAGAACCGTGGAGTACATAAACACTTGAGGCATCTTTGGAGTTTGCTGAATAAGTTTCTCCCTGCTACCACTTTCTTTTTAATAACTGTCCACATACGTTGCTTTTTATTAGGTCACAATCCTATCATAACTTCTTTTTGACTTCAGCTGCTGTTAGGAGGAACAAAATTCCCACTGTCTCCACCAGCATTTTCAAACACAAGGTCTAAAGTTGAAGCCTTGTATTCAAAAATATCGTAGCAATTGTTCAGTTTGCTGCATATTAAATCAGGTTAGTGCACCACAACACAAATCAACTTAATGTGTAACAGTATTAACTACAGCACACATGGGTCATTAGGTCCATTTGTATAAAAAAAGAATTTTGCCATTCAGTTTCAGAGACAGCAGGTATTTGGCCATGCTGTAGAAGTCTGGGCACTGTACACAGAATCTAGTTCATCTGCTAATATGCATGTCTTACAAAGTTATAGCAATTCTCCTATAAAAAGATGGGTTTCGTTACATCAGATTTGGCTTTCCTAAGTTGTGAAGTGGCGAAAGGGGAAAGTCTTCCAAAAACCCCTTGTATCCTGCATAGACTACAGTGAGATCTATTTCAGAAATTATTTTGATTAAATCCTTATTTCAGGGTCCTTATTTCATGCTGGGCAAGGTACCATGTGAACATAAGGGTGCTCTGTACTTTCCCTTGGCCATTTAGAACACAGAGCGAAACAAATGGGCAAGATGGAGGAGGTCAATGTATTTGAAAGTACTCTAGAAAGTTATCTTACTTGCTACAACATTTTAAATTGTTTAGTTAATGCTTAGGCTTTCTATATAGTCATAAAAGCTCTTCCGCTGGCTATAAATACAACGATGCTTAGCATTTATATGATGCTCTTTGTATTCAAAGCACTTTCCACATAAAATCCCTTTGCTGAGTTTGTCCTTCCTAGATGACTGTTTATAACTCCTGATCTGCTTAGGGAATTGTTTGACTGCACTGGAGAGCAGAGTTTAACTCAAGTAATTCTTATGTTACCTTTATACGAAAAGTACTAGTCCTGCTTTACAGCTAGAAGGGTGGCACAGCAGAAACACTTGTTCATTGCCACAGAGGGAACTAAAGGGAATCAGGAACACAGCACTTGACAAAACATTTATGCTTTATCCTATGAGCAAACCACAGATTTTCTCTCCCTTATGTATTTAAAATAGTTGTCAAAATAACCAGGGTATTTTTAATAAAAATGTCCTGGTCTTTTCCTGCCTGCAACTATGCATCCATTAGTGTTAAGAAAAAAAAAAAAAAGAAAAGTTAAGAAGTTCGGTTTAAAAGAAAATTAAGGGATAATGTTGCTAAATTTTATCATTTTTCGTGTCAAGAAGGTAATAAAGATGGGATCTGCCCTCTGTAGGTGTTATTGTTACTGGTAAAAGTACTGATTCAATGTTGATTTCTTGCATTGAACATGAACAATGAATGTTAACTACTAGAGAACATGATCAACTTCAAATCAGAAGGAGAGTTTCCAGAATGTGAAAGTTTTCATTGCACAGCTTCAGCAGAGTACACAAGTCACAGGCTGTCTCTGCAAGACGATGTACTTCCATGTTCACCTGGAGGACTTGATTCAGAACACTTTTACATTGCTACCTGGTAAACAGCACCAGCTCTTGCCTCACCTGTGTGTACAGATCAGGAACAAAACCCCCGGCACAGCCTGCGGGTGCATTCATTGTGCGGTATCATCACCCAATGATGGAGATGTTGCAGTGCAGTTGAAGACATTCATTCATGTTTTTTGCATAGAAAAAAGATGAAAAAAAATAGTTGCTGTTTTCCAGGGACTCATGCTTTAGTTCTATAAAGTAACGAGAGGACGAGGTGAAGAAGGGTGCTCACCCTTGTGACTGGCTACAAACTAGACGTACCGACTAGTTCCCAGCACAGTTGCAGCTCACTGTTCTCTTGTTAGCCTGTGTGTTTTCACAGACTGCGTGCCATCCATACAAGGAGCTGCAATTTGCTATGTATTTGTAAAATATTTAGTGCAACTGGGCCTAATTTGGTTATGGTTTTAAGGTCCTAATATGTAAATGTTAAATTTAGAGCATTAAATCCCTCTGTTCACTGGAAGCTCTTTTTCTTCTCCATGTTGTATTATATAAGATCTGGACAATATTACTCTTCTCAATGCATCTATCTAGTATATAAGTTGATTACATATTAGACTAAAATAAACAAAAGAAAGAAATAGGTTACAAATTAAGAAACTATAATGTTTAACAAAAAAGATGATGGATGTAAGTGGCACCATTAACACATGTCATATTATGGCATTACACAGACTTAATTCTGAGAGTATCAAGTAAAAGAGTTAGGGGAGAATGCCCCTTCTCACCTATTATTTGTCTCCTGAAGCTTGTGTGTGTGATGGGAAGGAGAAAATGGTTTGTGGCGCTACAATTGCACACAGAAATGGGATTGAGACAAACAGTTTTGGAAGACTGGTGGTAATATATACAGTGGTACATACATAAAGCATTAGTCGTCTATACAGTAGTTCTTCCTCCTGCCTCCCTCCTTTCCCTGGCATCAGATACTCATGAGGAGTGACTGAGAGACGTAAATATTGCAGTAATGCACCTTGTACAGATTTACTTTTAGCAGAGAGGTTTGATTTTGTCACACTGCAATGTCTTGGCACTGCTGCATGTCGAGATCCTCTCTTCCATGCTTGGCAGATACCTTCTTGAATGTCTATGTGACACTTCTGTGTTAATGCTGTGGGCGGTAGTGTTTCACACATCCTTGGATGCCAGTGGATTCTTTTCAAAAATTAGTGTTCTGACACCGGGTCAGGAAACGAACAACTCCATATGCGAGAGGTTGTTTTCTCTGCACCGTACCTTTGTTCGTCCTCTGTAACTCCTGGGACAACTGGCACAAGTGTAATCCATATGAAAGCACAAATGATGCGGTATTTTCCAGTCATCCAGAAGCTGGAGTGATAACGCTTATACCAGTATGTGGTGACCATCAGTTGGACAGCACAGTATGAAGGAATAATGTCCTGTAGCTACCGTTTTGATTCATCTCTGGCAGGAGCTTCTTAAAATGACAGGCATCACTGTTGTCCATTCGGCTTTTGTCCAGTGCACTGCTCCCTTCTGCTTCAGCTTGCTTTTGGTTTTATCACCCATTCTGCCTGAGGATTTGCATGGTAAACATCTAACATGTACGCATCTGGATCCAAACAATGCTGACCTGAAACGGAAATGGACAGCCATGAATCATAGGATGTTTTGAACACATTAGCAAATGGGACAGAGCTATGTTAAAATGTCCTTGAACATATCGCTGACTTGCACACAGTGAGCCTAGTTTGCTGTGTCCAGCTGACATCTTGCCTGGATACAGACAGGGCCTGCGGTAGCTGCCGGTGATTTTACTCAGTGAGAGTCATGAGTTCACTTTCATTTCCAGGCAGGATGCCCTACATCACACTGAATTACACTGACAAGGCATTTAGTCAAAGGGTAAACAAAAACTACCGTTTCTTTCGAAGCATTAACAGCACTGTTACCATAAGTGCTGCAATATGGTTTATTTTTATTTATTTATTTGGATGTACTGGGCTGGAATTAACAACTCTGTGACTTTGTTCCTACACTATTTTTAAATGCTGAAAAAGTAACTGTGTAAACCATGTGCTCCCATCCAGCTAGGATCCTGCAAAGAAATAAGAGGACTATTTCAAGTTTTTTGGCATTTGCTGTTTTGCTGGTTTAAAAAAAGAATAATTCTCTGAAGTCTGGCCGTTTGAGGGTTTCTTTAGGTGGTGACTAGGAACATAAGTTGTGTGGTTGGGGAGTCCCTGCTGCCTTAGCCACAGAAAGAGGCATTTGGTGGCTGTTAAATGAGTAATTAAGCAATAAATTCTTGAGTTAAAGTGATTTGTTGGGCTATATTGCATTTATACTGGGTGATGAAGCCATTTAACAGGTGAAGTTACATTGCTGTGACACAAAGGATTATAGTAAATTTTTTTTACAATTACTTATAAGGTCACTGAGGTTCTAATGATATTCAGGTGAAAGTAGTATAAATGAATTAATGCATAATCAGTTGACTAAGGAAGCCTGAAATATCTAGGACTACAAAAATAATTTAACATGAAGATGCAAATTAGATATCCGGGTTTTTGAAGGAGCATGGTGGGAATACTTGGGATTGTTTTGCAAGGCCTTTAGGATCTCCTGGTTTAGCAATCAGTTGGTCATCCTGTTTAGCCAGACAAAACCACTAATAAAATTCAGCTTTTGTACATCCTTAGTAAAGACTATGCTTCTTGGTTGCAACTAAAGTGAGTCTGTTATGTATTGTAATAACTTTATAGAACCTATTTAGAGCTGTATCTAGAAGAAATTAAGGAATAATCTAATCAGGCAACTGAAAAAATACTCAAACAAAGCATCCAGAATTTTAGTATGAAAAAAGCAAGGAGAGAGTCAGCAATATGCAATATCAAATTAAAATCTGGTTTTTGACCTTTAGGGCAGGAACTTGTGTGGCAAGCCACTGTTGTTGTTATTAGGAAAATGTCACTGCATGAAACACGGAAGAAGGCAAAATCCCTACTGCATGGAATTTACATTCTAAGTAAAGCACACAGAATAGTACAAGTATAGTACACCCATATATGCAAGGGCCGAATTCTCAATTCTGTTCTTTTATCTGGGGGGAGGTTAACATTTAAATACGGTGAGGAAGAAGTAGGTCTTGGGAAAAAGGCTTGACAGTGAAGTGGAATGTGCTTGTGAGAGGAAGACTAAGGATCTCTTAACGGTGCAAAAATGCTTAATTATGAGAGTGAGAGGTAAGTGAAAGGTCAGATGAATTTGGCAAGACTGTAAGGAGTCCTGCTGAGATCCAGCCAACAGGTCACTGTGTCCTGCGGGGTGCCCCTCCAGTCACGCTGGAGTCGGAAGGAATCGTTACATTGATTTTAACGGCTTTCAGGTCAGGCTCCTTTCCTGCAGGTGGACTGGAGGGTAGGAAGGACTCAACTGAGTGAAAACAGCACTATCCTGAGGTGGTTTAGTAAGCTAAGGACATTCAGAATTGAATTTTCAAAAATAAGACCTACCTATGTTTCCGCCAACCTCATGTAAACTTTGGATCTGGCCTCTCATGTTCTGTGATGATCCGTGGCTAGTATGGAAAAAAAAAAACACCACTTCAGTTTGTCTTTCTATTATAACCACTGCCTCATCAAGGACCACCTATATGAAGCTGAAAATTGATGTATTTGCCCCTGTGAGCTTACTTATCAAAAACAAGGACTTCTACCAAATGGAGCACTGCAGAATACTGAATCTGTTGCAGGGGTAGTTAACTAAACCTTCTATTGTATTATTAATGATTAAAATTTATTTGGCCAATGTAACCATACATTTGCAATTTTAGATTAGAAAGAGAGTTGTTGTAACACAATGAGTCTTTCAAAAGGGAACAATCTATTTGTTAATGGTTCTGACAGTATTGTTCAGGAAAAACAAAATGTTCTGATTTACCCACCTGTTTTCACAGTGGAATCGAGCCAGGATGTCTTTGGCTTTTGTTTGGCTGTTGAGTTGAATTGCCATAGAGACTTTTGAATGCAGTGGAGCATAAACTCTTATCACCCCCTCGGGTATGTCAGACTGCAGGTATGGGGGAAAAGTGACAGCTCCCTAAAATCAATATTCAGTAGAGTAAGTCTAAGGCAAATATTCCTCCATTCAGAAGCAATTCTGCAACTCTTTTGAGGTTCCTTGCAAAAATTACTGTCCTAGGTTCACTTGATTATTCAAGAAAACATATTTCCAGTCATACAAATGCAAATTTGTAGATGCACTATAATGAGTTACAACACAAAGACACAAACTTCTTCAAATAAAGCAGAGCCCTTGAATTTTGACTGTTTGGAGTAATACTGAGTTGTTTTCTGAGATTTTTAAAGTTATTTCTGTTAGCATTGGTCAGTGAACCAACTGCTTACTTAAAAATTAATAAAAACTGTAAGGAATAGCTGCACTTCCTTTTAAAGATGGAATTCTCCTGAAGCGTGAAGATCCCGCTTTCTGTTTCCACGTCCTATAGCTTCAACTAGATCGAAGTGTGCGTACAGTAAAATATCAAAGTACCATATGGCTTCTGTTAATTTGAAATTTGACCTTGTGTAGGGTTCAAGCGATCATCTATGAAGTTTATGCACTCTTCCATGATTAATGGTGGATAAATCAATTAGCAAGGTTTGCATTCCAGTTCTAATCCAGTTAATACCATGCTGAGCAGAGTACAATAGTCTCTTTAGTCTCTGTCCCTGTGTAATTTAGAACATCAGAGAGCCATGGATTGTGTTAAGTGCTCTCAAAATTTAACTTAGTTATCCAAACAGAATTTGCCTCCAATTTACCCTTCATATTTCAGCTATGTGCCATGGCTAGTCCATTTTTATTAGATGCAGAGCCAGTTGTTATGATCAATGAACTTGTGTTCCTGAAGGTGCAATGACTTCAGTAATTGACTTTCCTCAGAAGCTCTCACTGTGTTTGTTCCGGGCTGAATACAGTTTTGCAACACAGTAGTCTACATCACCGCTTTAAACAAACATCTCTGTCTCCATCTGCAGCACAAATGTCTGTCCTACCCACAATATATTTCAGTCAGTGCCCGCAAATGATTTCTCAAAAAAGCTGAATTAGCATGGATTCACAATTCATACACATAATTTCTCTATTTTTTCCAGGTGTTCGTTGTTGCATTTTCTATGTTGTCCGTATTAGGAGGCTTATTCTGTATTTCTTATAATCTCTTAATATCACTCCTTCCTAATTTGTTTCTTACAATTCACTGATCTCCATTCTTTAAACCTCCCTGGAGAGCTCCAAAGACTTTCTTTCCAGGTTATTAAAGGTAGTTACTACATAGAAATGCTACATTTAAATTGCTACATAGGGACTGTATATGTTGTGTATGTGCAGACAACATGCTTTGTTGCCCAAATTACATGTTACACCTAGTATGTAAGTTATTTTTAGGTGTCTCTTGAAGTAGCACAGAGTGCTAGAATCATTGGGTTGGAAAAGACCTTTGGGATCATCGAGTCCAACCATTAACGTATTTTAAGTTCCTAAACTCCATATCTAGGCAGTGAAGAAAAGTTGGTGTCTTTAAAACCTCCAAAGGAAGATTTTCTGTCAGCCTTTCCTCAGTCTGAACTGCACCTGAAACTATGGAAATCCTCAAAAGTATCCACCACTGTCCTCTAATTAAGTGCAGTTAATACAGACCATCCTACTATTCAACTACAGATCCATGCATTTGTTGAATATCTACAGGTCACTGCAGTCAGGGACGGTCCATATATGACCATTTTCTTTCATAACATGTACAAAAACCAGCACATGTTTGTAGCAGCTAGTAGCTTGGGCTGCTAGAAATCGTTCTGCCTACTTCACCTTTTCTCAATCAATCCCCAAAGGTTTATCTTATGCTGGATTGGGAAGCACATTGTTCAAGATAACTCCCAGATCAGTTTATTTTGTATGGCAAAATTTCCTCCCTGCTCCCAGAAGCTTTTATGAGGTAGGGAAAGAGGGAGATGGTTAAAGCTGCCCTTGAAAATGGTATGTTTTTATCTCACCTCTGGTCTTTCAGGTCTCTCCCGTTCCATGGTCTTTCTCCTCAGAAGTTTTCTCACGCCTTTGTCAAACATCAGCTGCCTCTTGCTGTTATTCATTGCTGCCTCATTCATTTTTCTCACTTGGGAAATCAGGAAGGATGGGACCTAAAGGGAAAAAAACAAAACTGAGAATATGTAGTAGTTTTTCCCCTATAAAATTGATGTTGGGGCTTTAGAAAGGCACCTGATATTAGGCAGCAGCAGATCTATTTATTCTGCGAAGACACATGCAATTAGTAGTTCCCTCTACTAACCCACAGTTGCTTTTTTGGTGAAACTGTAGATCATCTTTCATACTATATGAAATGTTTTAGTGATGTTTCCAGTTTTAAGAACTTTATTATGTAGTCTTTTCAGTTCCCATCATACTCTCCCTCTGGTATGAGGAAATGAGCTGAGACTGTTGTCATCTTCATGCCAGCCTTTGGATGTCCAGCAAGTAGAACATGCTTTTGACCCATACTGTTATGTGCTAGACTTTAAACAGTCATTTAACTTCATTCAAGATTAGATAGCTCTCCTAAGCATCTAGATTAAATCATTCTCCTATGCATTGCTTTGTATAAACAATGGTGTGGGACAAGTACCTCCAGAGGGCAGTTTGTGCTAAAATGGATGTCTTAAATAGGTGACGAAAATCAAAATGCTGCGGTATCTGTCACACTGATATCTCATTCCAGGTATATAAGACTCCAGCCAGCTGTTTCTTCTAAGAAGGTAAATGTACTCTGATTTTTACAGAGCTGCTGCATATAGCAAAAATATTTCTCTGTACTGCAGCCATAAAGAGGGAACCAGCATTACTCACTGTCCACAGGATGTCCTGGTACCGAATTAAAAGCCGCACTATGTGCGCTGTGGTGGCAGCTGCTTGCATTTCTTGTTGGTTTGCACGTTTCCCTTTGTAGATGAAGAGGTTTGGTGCAACAATCATAGAAACATTCCATAAATTCATTTTATTTTTCCCTTCATTAGCAACCACCTTCTTCAGGAACTGAAGAAAGGCCTGGAAAAACAACACTTGTTATGCCAAGTCTCACAAAATAGTTCACTTCTTAAACGCAATGTTTTAAACTGCACAACTTGTCTGGCTTGAAAGCTGCTTTATTTGTGCTTTGAGGTGAAATTTATGGGCGTTTGCATTTTAATTTGGATTACTCTTTACACGTGCTGGCACAACCACGTGTCAGTCACAGAAGAATAGTTAATGTTACCAAAATACGTATTAGTAACATTTTCTATCACTTGTAGTCTCAAATCTGTAAGTATAGTGTCTGCACTAAGGCTCTGAATCCTATAGTAGATGGAAGATCTACAGCGTTGCAATAGAATAGTTAATTGCTTCATAGATTTAAAGGTGTCCATTTTGATATATCTGGCCAAGGCTTTTTGTATTGCAATCAACAGGGCAATCAGCCTCTCTTCAAATGTGCACTAGTCCCATATGTGTTATAATCTGAGGAATTTCTGTCAGCAACCCCCAAACTTTTATTCTGGACTAATGAAAGCAAGAAGAGCTCAGTGGTTGGTAGCTGACGTCACTTCTGCACATGCATGGCAGAGACAAAGGAAACTCATTTCCCTTTTGGGCAGCTTATTCAGAATTTTCCTTGAGTGACTGAATAGGATGGATCTCAGCTGTGGTTAGAGTTGAGGTCTGCCAGTGTGTCCTTTTGCAACACCACACCATTAAAACCATTGTCTTTGTACCCTGAGATTGCAATTAAAACTTTTTTTTTGCAAACCCAGGAATTACAAAACAGAAATTGGAGAAATTTCTAAGATCTCCTTATAGATAACAAGTAGAGATGCATTCAGTTTTGTCCTCACTTCTATTTTTCTATAAAAGTCTAGTAATAATTATGACTGCTCATATAGCATGTTTTACACATCAAGCCGTGTCTCACAGAATCATTTAGGTTGAAAAAAACCTATGAATTCGTGGGGTCCAACCACTAACCTAGCGATGCCAGGTTTATGGCTCTATCAATATGGATTTCGGTAGAAGAAATAACCCTTGTTCTTCACAGAGCATAGTAGACCTCTAAATGCTTTAAAGAAGGTTTTTCTTGTCCCTTGCCATTGCATAAATATATACAGGTAAAGAAGGCACCTGGACTCATAAAGCTATATCTAAACTGATCAGTGAGAGGCTTTCAGAGGTGGGACACCTTCAGGGTCCTGATGAGCCAGGGGATGTGGCAAAATGTCTGGATGCTCCTAGGCAGGTTGTTCACCCATGGTTCTTTTATGTGGAAACAAGTCCAAAGACTCAACCAGTACCTCTTAGTGTCAGGACATAGCTGCAGCCAGATCTGGGAGTGCCCAAGCACCCAAAATGCACCCTGTATCAGGAAGTAGTACATGGGTGTGTGCATGGGTTTTTAAGGCAAACCAGCTGAGGCTGAGGTCCTGACATCCGTGCTACAGATGTATGTTCCCGTGGTTTTTACTTCGGACTACCTTCTCCAGTCTGGTCTAGTGCCCTGGAAGCCCTTTGGCCCTGGGTGTGTACTAGCTCAGCTCCTGGTAGACAGCTTGTCATTTAACTTCATCCTAGGAATTCCAGTTATGCAGAAAGCCCAGAAATTGGACCATCTTTTTTTCAAACCATGCAAGGAACGTGCCCTTTGAAACGGATGCTTCAAAATAAATGATGCCTGGGAGCCATTTACTGACACCAGCACTTGGATATCTCCAGCAACTATTTCTTAATTGTTTGTAAAAGAAATAACAGCTGAGGATTTGGAACATCTTTTCAAGAAAATGATAAAAACCACAGATTAGTACTTTCAAAGTGCAGTGTCTGATCACTGATTGTTAAAAAAAAAAAAAAAAAAAAAAGAGGTCTCATTTAAAAATCAAAAGCACCACAAATGGCAGGTGATAGCAAAGGAAGAACTTACCTTGGCTGTGTCTCTGTTGGCTTCAGGCAGCAGCATGATCAACAGATGCAAAGCTTGTAGTTGTAACTTGATCTTGGAGATTTCTAAGAATATGAATAATTAATAATATTGATATCCCAATTGCAACTGGTTTATTCTAAAAAGCTTGTTGGTCTGCTGTTCTAGAAACTGAACAACCACTGCCTGGTTGAGACTAGCATATTTAGGTATTCATTAACCATAACCTTTTTCCCAAATATGAAATCAATTTAATGAGTGGATTTTTCCTCATTATCTTGGATTTTTGTCACAGGAGAGGAAAAGACTCTATAAAATTGTCTAAATATCAAGGAGTCAATGTTGTTCAGTACTAACCATTTTCTCTTTGATATCATGGTCAGAATGTGTTGTGAATATGGATCATGTATTTTCCCCCTTTCAAATCAAAATGGATATTTCAGGAAAATATAAGACTACTGTTAAGTGAGAAATCTGCTGAATGCTTGTGCCACTGGAGTGGTGATTGATTGCTTATATCTTAAGAAGTATATGTCCCAAATCTAGCACTGTAGATAAATGTGGAGCCCCTTGCCAGTTACAAAACACCACCATGTTTTCAGCAATTGATATGTACTGAAGCTGTGCAATGTTCATTAGAAGAGCTGGGGTGGAGAAGAATAACTGTCATTTGCTTCCACTTGGGGTGGGTGAGAGAGGTATGAGGGAAAACAGAGGGTGAGTTTTGTGAACAGTGTTCTATAAAGTTACTTTATATAAAGCTATATAGAGTTATATAAAGCTACTTTATTCTGGCAGACACCTCCTGTTCACTCTCTTCCTCCAAATTGCTAAGCCATTGGATCTGCAGGTGGTCTGGGAGTCACAAGGAGCACACTCAGGAATGTGGAGGTCACAGGAAGGGGTCACCTCCTTGTACCCTTTAAGTACCTCATGGAGACACTGAAAATTTGGCTGCAATCTTATGTAAAGGTCCTAGGTTTTCTGTACCAATTTTGCTAATAAATTCACCATCCTGATAGTTTCACTCTGTCCTTCAACAAAAGAATTTACAATGAAGTCAGTAAGTATGGCAAGGTACTACTGTATTCTTCCTGGAAGAGAAATGAACAAAATGTACTGAGAATGAGAGGGTGTGTGTACACTGAAAACAAAACCTGATGGCCTGAAGCTTTCTGTGATCACACATATCTTCATACAAATATTCTGACCTCAACATAAACCTTAAGAGAAACAAAATAGAGTTGATAGAATATCAGCTAAAGGGTAGTGACTTGAATTTACTTTGCAGAGATTTTCATTTTTGAAATCTGTAATCTGAGTGAAGCAGAGTCTATATATGAAAGTCATTGCTCAGCCATCATTTACTCACAGGTTTCAAATCTTACATTAAACAGCTGTGTCATTCACACAATGACTATGCTACTAGCTAAATGCAGAGACATTTTTTCCGTTTGAAAAGGAAAGTTTGAAGAAAATTTAAATGTTTAGGCAGTGCATTGGGCTTTTTTATTCTCTATTTCAGAGAGAGAAATGATTACATGTGTTTATTTATCTGCTTCGGAGAGAGAAAGAAGATGTAAGGTCTAATAATACATGTTATCTAGACCAGTCCATACTAATTCCATCTTCACTTACTTTCCACTAGTGTGATGAAAGCAGGCAGATACTCTATTGTGAAAAGTGGGCTTGGGAGTTCTCTTATAAACATTTTCAGCAGTCCTGCTGCATCATTATTTCGTACTTGGTCCCAGTCAAAAGTGTCTTCATAAAATTTTGCCTCAAGTTCTTGATGGAGATTCTGAAAGATAAAAGGAATATCTGACCTTTAATCATTGCTTCTGACCCGGCAGTTTGAGATCACTTTGGAAATAAAATTACAAACAACAGGCAGGTTTACAGTTGAAATAAAGTAGCCTAAAACAGCTGCACGGAGCTCTGGGCAGTCTAACAGATCAGGTTCCTCAGAGTATTTTGCAACCTAGGCTAAATTTGGTTTGTTATAGCTAGGTTTCTGCCAGTGACTCTCTGAGCGATTTTAAAGCAATACAATTTTGTCCAATGTCTTAGAACTAGAAACAGAAAATTCAGTTAAATGGGATTTTTTTAGCACAGCTGTTCTTTTTGTTTAATACACTCCCCAGCGGTTTTGACCCTTAAATCACGAAGGTATGACATTTCTTTGTCGCTGCCAGTGAACTTGCTAGGTAGTCTGTTGGCATCCAAGTCCATGGGTCTTGAGAAAATGGCTTTCACTTAGGTTTTCCTGTCATCAGAAAGATGTTTTCTTTTAGGATATCTATAACTAGATTTGATCACTTCATAGAAAAATAAAAGTATCAAACCATTACTGTCAGAAAACCTCCAGTTAATACATGCCAGAAAAAATCACAAGAGAGATCTAAGACAGAATCGGTTATACCATTTTGGGTACCCATTTAATCCTCTTGTTCTCCAATGTCAGCATCTTGCTCTAAAACAGAGGTCTATTTCGTTCTGGAGGGTGACTAATCAATGTTCACACATGTGTGAATGGGAAATAATCAGTAAGGTTCCTAGCAGGAACGGAATTTGGCATCAAATCCAGATCACTGTTGGAAAATGCAAGCTCTGCAAAAAATTATTGGGTTAGTAAGAGTGAAGAATGCTATTGCAGTATAAGGATACCCACAAATAATGCAGCTTTCACAATTATTACTGGCCAAACACCACCTTATCCATAGGAAGCTTCTTGCTGCTTCTTGTGAGAACATTTATGACCAAATATAGCTGTAGGTAATACTCAGGTTTCAGATCATGCTTTTGTCAAATGTACTTTAATATTATGCAGAAAAAGTTAAGTCCATTCAGACAGAATAGCTTTTCAGAATGAATTCTGTTTACTGAGTCTCACATGAATGGAAGGAAATTACATATCAAATACGATCACACATAATGAACAGGAATGGTTGGCACAAAAGGTAATAGTCATTCAGGATTTGGTGTGTAATGTTACAATCTCATTTTTACTAGTGTGTTTTACTGGTTGTAGTCTGGGCTGTCTCAGTTTCCTCTCTATTCACATCCTTTGCACATAATCCATACAAACACCTGGATTAAATTCTCTCCTGGTAACTGACTGAGAAATGTGGAACAGAAACCCTCACCTCATTAAAAGTGCAAGAGAACAGAAAAACTACCCCCCATTTTTCTGCTGAGAACTGGGAAAAAGCCTTAGAAATAGAAAGCATGATTTTTGAAACATAAACGTTTAATATATATATCCACAACGGTAAGCACATATGTGTATTTTATGCACTCTCACAACTCCCATATACATATGTAGATATGCACCTAAGTACTTTTAAAAAACATTTTTGCAATTTTTTAAAAAAACATGACTGATTCTACAGTAGACTATCATGCATTTTTTGTTCATTTGATCTTTTGTTGCAAACCAGATTACAGAGGAGAATTTGTATGTATTTCTTCTATTCTTTGTTTTCTAGAAGAGTAACCTTTAATCACTTCCATATGCCTTTTCTTTCTTCAAACAAGACTGAAATAAAATTGGAATGCCCTCAAATCCTAATGTCGTAATAATGTAAAAAGGCTTTGAAGGATGAAATCTGGATTTGCTTTGAAAAAACCTCTCTTGCTGGTGGACTTCTTAGATAGACTGAAATGAACAGACTGAAACGAAGCCAAATCTCAAATAATTTAAAACTTTCATATGGGCTGTTCAACTTACCACCCAGTATATGAGAGTTAGATATAAAGTCTTATCTCATAGCAGCTCCATGGATGTAAGTTGAGACTAAGAAGTGAACAAGACACATACAGTATATGGAAAGAATATAAAAGTAATTTAATTAGTCAGAGCACAGCCCTGCTGTGTAATCTCCCAGGAGAGGTTGGAAAAAACAGATTGTGTGAAATAATACCTTGAGTATTTGGATGAAAAAATGAGGAAGCTGAAAAGTACAGGCCAGATTATGAGCTTGCTTCTACAAAGTGTGGCACTTTGCAAGGTGCTGGCTGCTTTTGTCAACCCACAGAGTCAAAGGGAGCTGGGATGCTGCTGCCTATTTTCAGTGAGTTTCAAGTAATGCCACTTTTTCGGGTCTGGTCATTTTATATGATCCCCAGCCCACCAATGTTTAGCCACCTCCAACATTTGTGTACAGCCACAAGGTTGAGACATCCTGCCTCAAGAAGAAAGACTAGCTTTCTTGAGGATGAGAAAATGCGAGTGGGTGCACTATAAGAAGATGCTTAAACCAGACCAAAAATAACTTAGAAAAAAAGAAAAATCTGCGAAAGTGGAAGACATTACTAAGCCCAGAAAAAAACTTGTTTTCCTATTTTGCCTCTGCCAAAGTCTTCCAGCTCCTGGAATGAAGTTAGTCTGGAGAAACAATTGCAAGCATTACTGTACCACAGTCTCAGGTTATTGGGTACCAACTATCCTGTGTTCATAGCCCACAAATAGCCTGTGAAAATGCAGTACTCGAGGCTGCCAAACAGTGAATGCAGGCCAAATTTCTTTCACTTGGAACATGAAATTGTAAGATCACAGAAGATAAATGAGAAATAAAATGACACAAAAGTTAAAATGACATACAATAAGTTCTTTATCTGAAATTCACTCAGTTTAGCAACTCTGGTTTTCTGAAATAAATTAAAACTGAGATAAGATCACAACATTTTTGGATGACATAGATAAACTGAAAGGATCCTCCTATGTTTAGTGGAGAAAAACATCAAGTTTGTGCTTTATATAGAACATTAACAAATGCGAAGCAATAGACCACATGTTCTGTGATTTATTCATTCCCAGGAACCAAACTGACCTTTCACTAGTAGGAATAGAAATGCTGAGCTACACACATCAGTATTTATGTGCAATGTGAATTTGTGTGTGCTGTATTATTGTACATAAGAGTCTGTGGTCCAAGAGACAGAAAACAGGCATGAGTATGTACCTTGACTCTGGAAGCAGATCCAGGCACTCGTAGAATTCCTTCTGTTTCTAAACCTGTTTCCTCAAGTTTGAGCAGCAACTGAAAAAAAACAAGAAACCCCAGAAAAATACTCAGAAGAACTTAAAAGTACTATTAATTTCTTTTTCAATCTAGGTATCCTTGGAACTAGTTCAAAAAAGATACATTGCTATGTAATTTGCTAATGAGAACAAGTCTGTTGTGTTCTTCATATTCCTGATCCTGAAATACGGAGTATGTGGAGTATGGAAAACGCAAGCTGATAATGCAATAGTCCCCTCCGTTCTTTATTTGAGACTTGGCAATGCTATAGAACAATTAACACATAAACACGTTAATAAAATAGAAGGACAGATACACTGGGTAAAACACAATGGTGTTTTGAGGGAAAATTAGCCTCCGAGAAATGTTTAAGCCTTTCCCCAAGGAGCACAATGGATATATAGATAACATACATTTCTATGAACTGAGAACTCAGATTAGAAAATGATGCCAGGATATTTTCTTTTGAAATTTATGTGAATAGAGGAATAGGTTTTCCACTTTATTTCTTTATAAAAAAATAAATATGTTTTGATTATACATAATATAGAATGAGGAAAAAAGAATAAAAATCATTTCCTAGCATTTATTCATACAGCTCTGGATTTTCACCAACAGCTCTGCTTCCTGCCTTAGCTCTTGGATCCTTCTAAGTTCCCATGGTATCTTGACAGGCGAGCTGTGGAACCGATCACGCAACGTCAGGTAAATATTCAAGCCATGTCAGTCTTTACCCTGACACTCCACACTGCTTCCCTTTTTGTTCATATTTACAGGGAATTTTGTTGTAGTTTTGAGCCCACAAAAACCTATGTAATTGCATGTGCACTTGTGTCTGTGTGGCTGCCTCCAAGATATCCACTGGATGTCATTGTACTGTCAAATGATGTGAATAAATGATGTTGTCTTGTCATATGAACTTCAGTGAGAAGATACCACTTCCATTCTGGAAATAATAGCTAAGTAATGCCCATGGTTTGAATTCATGTGAAATTAAAACCACTGAGACAACTCATCTCCGCTACTTCTGCACACACACACCATTTTGGATGTCTCACAGTGAAAAGGAAACAGAAAACCAGATATTTGTCCCTACAAGTGTCCTGTATTGTAGCATATATTTACAAAAATTGAAAGAGTTGCCCACTACAAATAAAACACACAAAAGGAGCAAATTTAGTCTCCTTGTCACAAGGCTTTCAAACACCAACACCCAGACAACATGTAGACTCCTTCAAGTCTGCAAAGCCCGCATCTTTTATCTGATGACTGTTTTGAATGCCAATGCAAACTATGGAAAATCGAATCTTAGTGGCTAAGCAAGCTGAGTAGTACTCACTTTTTGGAAGATGAGGGGAACTTTTATTCCAGGAACCTTCTTTTGATCATTCTCCAGCAGTACGGTGAGAGGGACTCCAAACAGACCATTTTCTTAAAAATAATAACAACAAATGTGAAAAAGAGGGAACACAGACTCGTATTTTTCTTCTGAGCGGCGCCCAGGTGGTCGCCATGGAGATGCCACAGCACATTACCTCGTCCCCGCACCCTCTCTGTGCGGTTCCTCTTCAGCTCTACCCCCAGCGCATCGTAGAAGGCCGTCAGCTCGATCAGGGAGAGGTAGCGGATCTTCTTCATGTCCTCAGGAGAGAGGTCTCCAACCTCTGTCAGTCCAAACCGGCTTTTTCGAACAATGAATTTCTACAGTAGAGATGGGTTGCATCTTTATTCGTACAAAAATTACAGGAAGATGCCCGTATGTGATAAGAAATCGTATTAGGGTAGATGGATGAGACCACAGAGCTGAACTGCAACCCTGTATGTTGGCCTGGTATGTTGACATAACTTGCATTCATCTGAAACGTAAAATTGAGCTTCTTGCTCATCATATTCCCTTGTAGTTTGACTGGTAAGCGGTACTAGAGCAGAGGTATTAGCTGCTGTGCCTGTACCCCAGCTGGAAAATAAGCTACATGCTACTGACACTTTTTCCCAGTTTCAGTAAGATGTGACATTTTGCTCTGCTTCTGCTTCCCCAAGAGCATCTTAGAAAGCTGTTGAAGTAGCTGACATGTTTCATCATGGATACGGTTGTCTATCAGTCGTGACTGTGCGTGCGTAATGAATACATGCCTGCTTTGCATTTTACTATTAATCTATGAGATTTTATAGGAAAGTTCAAACTAAGATCTGAGGAAAAGCCCAGAAGCAAAATCACTTAGTCCTTATGCCAACTTGAGGGTTTACTGGGTAGTTTTTATTACTCAAGAAGCGTTTAGGCTTAGAAACTGGACTCCCAGCAGCTAAGAAATAGTTTATCCAAGTAGACTTGAACTAGATGATACTCAGTAATTTGGGTGAATGTGAAGATGTCTACATGTTTTAGAAACTGCTGTGTCATGGACCAAAGCCAGGAATGTTGCGTCATGACAGAAGCATTTGTACAAATGTCAGAAAGAATTACTACCCATCAGTTTTTTATATAATTGTTAGACATAATAATAAAGTTATAGTAAAAAAACATGATTTTCAGAAAAATGCAGATCTTTCATATTCTACAATTTTTTTAACATTTAAATGTAATTTAAATCACTAATTGTTAGTCAGATGTATAAATAAACAGAATTACAAATAATCTCCTTCCTTTAGGGAACTGAGTGGAAAGCCAACCTTTAATAACGTTTTGCTTCTGGAGATTTCAGCCCAGTCCTCCCTTCCTAAAACAACATTGTATTCAATGTGTTTAACTCATCTTTAAATTAAGCCAGTCAAACAGATTAAGAAAAAAGTAAACAAGAAAAGAATTAAACTTATACCAAATTTCAAAAGTAAGAGAGGACAAAGCACATCTAGATCATGTAAGTTAGGACTTCCTAGATCACATTGCACATGGTATTTCAACAGAGGTTAATCATAATTGGGGTAGAAAGTGTGTAGGGGATGGACTAACTAATTTACAGGCTACCTGGGGCATTTTAAGCCAGAATCTTCCCTGCCCAGAATGCAGCGTCTTCACTGTTATGCTGAAACTTAATAATGTAACAAAAGCTACATGGAGGATAGTCTTCTGAAGACACATAAAATACTAAAGAATATCTATGCATTTTAGTTCTCATGGTGCAAAAGAAAGTCAAAAAGCAGTCAAACCACAATAAATCATCTTGAAAATAAGAAAAAAATCACACAGTATACACATATTTTTTGAGGGGAAAAAGAAGAAGTTTGCCAAGAAAAAATGACCAACACTCCAAAACCAATTACAGAGGGTAGCTACAATGATTTTCCACAGCTGCTGGTTGATTCCTATGTTCACTATGATGTCATGTGGTATAAACACAAGGTTTGGGGCTGGACCTCTTTTCTTCCGTCTTGTGTCGCAATTTTGTGGTGATTTTTCTTACAAACAGTGGAGTCACAACCTGCAGCACTGAGAGAGGCTGTGCTATCCTGAAACTAGATTATTAAGTGTTTTGGCCAAGGATCATGTCGGATACTGTGTGACATGTTTTTTTCTACCTGGAACTATACAGTGTAAGCTGAAATGCTTACTGACTCTTAGTTCTGTAATATCTTCAACTAAGTCTTGTTGATTATGGTCCCACATTAGGGAAGTTGCACGTAACCCTATGCAGACAGTGATACTGAGTTGGCCCTTCACAGAGCTGCAAGGCACATGCTATTATGCTGGTTTTTTTATGATACACAGTCTCTCTTTGTGCAGCTCAGTATCAGCTGTCCATGAAGCTGATTACACTGATGTATCGAATCTGTCCTGGAGCAGGTATAGTGTTGTGTAGACTTCAGTCTGGCATTGCTGGCCCACCAGGAGGAGTACACCTTCAGAGTGTAACAGAGCAAGAGATGTTTGTTTTTGTTGTTGTTTTTTGTTTTTTTTTTCTGTGTCCCATTACTGGCTGAGCCATTATGGGAAAAAAACAAGTACTGTGTGTGGTAGCATATGAAGTGAGAGAAATGCCAGCTTCAACAGCTATGATTGTTAACTGTGTTCAAAAGCTCTCTGTCTGTGCTGACCTGGCTTACTTCTCATGTACCCTCCCAAGCACACACAATGATGTTCTGCATGGAGAACAGTTCAGCTCCAGCACAACACTGACTTTTTCTAATACCAATCAGTTATGCATCCACAGGGCTGTGATATTCAATGTGGCATCTTATCTTCCCTGTTTGTCACCAGCTTCCCTGCTCTATCAACTGGAAATTGTCTGAGCTGTTGCAGAGAACAATTGTGTCCGTGTCCATGTGTGTGTGCGTGTTATAGTGAAGGCTGGCAAACTAGGTTTGCTGTTACAAGGAGCAAGGATGAACCTTTACCAAAATCATGATGAATGCAAGATATATCTTTACTCTCCTTGTTACAACAAGTCATCCTCACTACAAGAAAAACCCATAAATAACCCAGACACACCAAAGCACAGGGATTTCACACCAGTTTTAATCTACCCGGTGTCTTATCCCTTATTTCAACATGGAAGCTTCTGCATCTCAGGTTCTTCTTCCTCGGTGGTGCCTGAGATGGGCAAATTGGTAATTCTCAGAGAATTCAATGTCTGTGTGGATAGTAACAATTCTGGAATAGTTCAGGACATCAGGACATCAGGACATACAGGAAATGTTTCCAAATAATTTACAGCTATTTCATACATTTCACTAAAAAGATGGTATCTGAAGCATAAAGTTAATGCTCTAGTTTTCATTAATGGAAGTTGTGAGGGCTAATGAAAATAAAAAATCAACTTCCTTGACTTCGGGAAATAATTCTAGATACTGACACAACTGCTCAATGTATGTCTGGCTGGATGATATGATATGATAAATTTTTCTTTAACCATTCCTGTGGTATCTCCTATCACATAATTGCACAGAATACTGATTGAAGACAATCAGTACTGCTCTAGGACTAAGGCTTGCCCTGCTCCTTTCATCTGTAAAGCAATTTTAAATCCACGTGTTAACAAATTGGATGATCTTGGGCTAATAAAGTAGGAAAACAGAGCAGTAATAAAAATGATTGCCAGATTTAGTGCCAGCAACTGGTTTGTTTCTATGTGAAAAATGTGTGGATGATGCAATATTTGTGGACTGAGTGACACATGTTCATCTGTGAAGGGTACAAGTGAAAATCAGGTTTAGATATCCAGATTAGCTTTGTTGCTTCTCCAAGAGTCAGTCACAAGTGGCAGGCAGGCACAGCGGGCGTTCTCTCTAAAGCACACATAGCAGAGGACCTTAATGTACATTAGCAGACTCCAATGTGCCAGGGATGTGAAGTAGGAAATTACTGCATTAAATAAAACAATTGAGGAGACATGTTAAGAACAAACTTACAGGCAAAGCAGAGTCTTCTTTTCTGAATCTCTGGTTTTTCAGCCGTTCTTGCATTTTTGGAAGGACCGTAATGGATTCTGAGAAAGAGACCTCATAGGAGAGCTCTTCTGTTACAGATGGGCTGCTTTTATCTAGTCTGCAGTCTAGACAGCTAGTAGCTGGAAATAAGAGAAATTATATATGAACGCTGAATGTATGGTTGCGTTTAGTACAAAGACATTAAAAAATTGAACCAAGATGACAAAAATCTTGGGAAAGTAATAAAGGAAGTGCTTCAAAGAGGAATTTCAGTGTAAACCACAGCATGTTCCTGTTTTGTCTGGAGGAAATAACCCCTTAGAAATAAAACCCTTATTTTCATTTTAGATTATTTAACTTGTTGCTTTTCGTGAGAAAGTTAGTCAAGCTGGAACTTCCTGTTTATCAGGAATTATCAAGTTTTTGTACTCCATCCTTGTCCACCCAGGCCAGCAAACTGTGGTGGCACTTGTCTAATGAACAATTAAAGATAAAAGTTCCTGACAGAAAAATGCTGTTGACACAGTTTCTCAGGTCACTCTTGACTTATTTACAATCATAAGACATTGTGCATATATTTCATATACTCACATACATATATTTCTCACAGTTGCTAGTTTAGGTGCGTAGCACCAAAACAGAATGCAATGTACAATTTTCCAGTTTGAAAAACACTATATCTACTAGAATTTCTGGTAGATACTGCAAAATGTTTTATTGCTCTACTTTAAAATTTAGTCTCCTACTGAAAATAGTGATTGCCAGCGGAAAATTTTTGAAATCAGTACAACAAAGTACAGAAATACCCTATTGTCACGGAGTCCAAAGTGTGATAACACACATGAGTTCCAGTGCTGCCAACTTTAGTGACTGATCTCTCATACCTCAGGATAATTTTTAGGTTTCCCTTAAGATCCAGCTCCTAGACTCATACAGTTGGAACAGAATCATAATTTTCATTGAAGTGAACTGAAATTTCAGCGCCCAGGACTGCAGAGAAGAGTTTATTAACGTGACCCAAGTGCATTCAAAAGCCGTGGAAATCAGAAAGTGAATTAAAAAAACCACTACATGCTTTATAAACATGTACATGCCCCATGATTTTTGAATCATTACATTTACAGATACAAGGACTTAAACATTTTTTTGCAACCCTTTTTTTTGCACATCTGGTATGAAAAAGGTGTGTCATTAAGTAGCTTTCGGCTTTTGAACTGCGGCCTTAGATTTTGCCTAATGGCCAAGGCATTTAACATGTTTTCCATCTTTCTTTCCACCCTTGGACCTGGAACCACAGACTGTCCATGGTACCCCTGGCCATTTGGTTCCCCATCTGTTCTAGTACAGCTGCTGGTGGAGCAGAGGTATCAGCAGAGCAGCTTTTGCAACCAACAAAAATGTCTGTGGCACTATATCCAAAAGTAAGCATCTAAGGGACTAGTTTAGAATTCAGGTATTCATATCACTTTAGTTAAGCCCTGAACAATGTCGATAGGAAGAGTTTTCAAAATAAGAGATGGACATTCCTGTGGAAAGCTGCTGACAGTTATCCAGACACCGTGTAGAGCAGTGCTATAATTTTCATTAGCACTGTCAGTCACTGTCAAGGCAAAGTGTTTAAGGAATGTCCAAAATAACACCACTAGTAGATCAGAATAATAGGGCAGAAGCAGAGAAATTAGAATTTTATACTACTACATTTTCTGCAGTACTGGAGAAGAAATGTGAGGGAAATATGCATCTTTCTCATCATGATTTGCAACAAGAAAATATACTGCTGACATGTTTTGGACAAATTCCTCATCATATTGTTTAGAGATAATTTTTACATTCTCAGCCTTGCAACGATCAGTACTTTTCAAATACCGATGCCTCAAGGGCAGCAGTCTGTGTCTGCACAACACCAGTCTTGAACAGGAAGCTTTGGTTCCTGCATGACAACAAGCTGACAATGATTTTAAGGAAATATATGCAGCATGGCCCCAGCGTGAAAGAGGGGACTAACCTCTAAACCACAAAAGGATCTTTCTGTCTGTCATTTTCCTAGGAGGAAGTGAACACTGGTTACATGTTGGCATACTCACAGCTAACTGATTTCCAAACTGGTTTCTGCCCAGGAAGCTGGATACCATTAGAAGGAACTGGTGACACTGGAACTGTCTCAAATGTGGGCTGATAGGCAAGGAAAAATGATCAGACTGCAGTGAAGGTAAACGTCTATGGACAGAAACTGCTACAGTTCAAGCAACAGTGTATCATTCTCAGTTTACACGCTTTTGTCAAGTTTAAACAGTGCCTTGTGATTCACCAGAGTACACTTTTCATAGCCAAGTCTGAGAATTAATCTTCCCCAGGCTGCACAGATTTGGATCGTTTTGAGGTCAGTAATATTGCAGCTCGCTGTAGCTAATGAGTCCTGTCCTTATATAATGATTTAGCTAACCAGGTAAATTGCTGTACATAATTATGCTAAGTGAAAGGTCCTCATCAATTT
Source organism: Trogon surrucura (assembly GCA_020746105.1). Lineage (NCBI taxonomy): Eukaryota > Metazoa > Chordata > Aves > Trogoniformes > Trogonidae > Trogon > Trogon surrucura. Next base: position 55,323,582 of record CM036619.1, on the reverse strand, counting down.
TTAATCCATCCTGCTTTTAACCATTTTGGCCACAAATCTTTTTGATGATTCTCTGACACATGTTAAATATCTGCTACTACCAAACACCCATGAGAAATCAGGCTCTTCCTCGCCTTTCAGGATTTGGGCAGCAGCAAATTATTAACAGACAGATGTCCTCCCACAGGTTATATAATAGCACTTTATCAATGAACTGCAAAAACAGATTTAGGGGAAAGAAAAGACTTTTCCTACAGTCAAATCTCTTTCTTTCCAGAAATCATTCTGCACTGCATGAAAATCAGGAAACTGTGTGTGGCACAAGCAGAGAAGGAGCTCAGAAGCCCAGGGGATAGCACATGAGGAATTTTAAAAAATGCTCTGAAAGTGAAAATAACTACAACATCCTAAACCAGTCTTGTATTTTTTTCTGCTGTCCTTTGCATCCTGGTGGGAGCTCTTCCAGCCCCTCTTTCTCAAACCTTCTACCTCACCCCTCTGAACCTGATGGTGCAGCCCCATCTTTCCAGCTCAACTCATAGGTGAAGGCCTCAATGAGCCCCAACAGCTGCTCTTTAAATTGCTAAATTGTCTGTTTATCAACAAGCAGCAATGCCTCAAGGCAGAACTTTTGTCTTCCCCCTTTGTAGCTCATGCACAGGAGCACCATTCATGTTAAAAACTATCAGGTATTTAAAAGACAGGCAACTCTTCCAACTGAAATCCTGAAATAATGTTGCAGTTGTTTTATTCAATCTTATCCTCTGAGCTATTTGGGTAACAAAGTCAAATATAACATGAATAAAACCTCTCCTGAGAGAACCCATTCAATGCCCATAAACTTGATAACAAACAGGATTTGAGTCACATGGACTTCCTTTACCAGAAAACTGTAAGTACCATTGATGCTTTTTAATAGGAGAACTTTAGGACACTTTTATGATAAAATCCCTTAACATTTGCAAAAAAGGTTTTAGGACATAAAAAAGTGTTATAAATTTCATGTGGGAGTATCAAAGTGGAGGGGATGGTTAAATTTGCCTCAGCAATAAGGGAGAATCAAACATAAAAGTAGTTATTTTGTTGCTTAAGATCCAGATGGAGCTATTAGTGGTAAACATTAGCAACTGGCTCATCAACTTTCACTGCACAAAATGTCTGACCCTCTGAATAGTATTCAGAAGAGATTTACAGTGAGTCAAGTTTATTAAGGAAAAATATCCTTCCAGCCTTGTTACACAGGTGGAATCGATAGTGAAGCAGGTACAGCAACCAGGTCCAGCTGAGCATGGTGGAGCTGGCAGGGGGCAGCTGACAGCACAACTCAGCTTTGCACCCAGCAATGCTTGCAACAGCCTGTGGCCTTCTCTAGCTTGTGGCAACTGAATAACACAAACCATGTGTTACATCTGGGATAGCTAAAAATGTCATATTCTTGGTCTCATTTCCTAGCCTCTACAGTGAGAGCATATGAAGAATCTATGTCAATTCTGTGAAAATGTCTTCCAAACAGGACCAAGACTCTCCTCTCCAACTTTTTTAAAATCTAAGGATAATATGATAAAAAGAACAGGAAGACTGGGAATAAAACCTTTTTAATGCGTAAGTGTTAAAGATCTGAATTATTTCTTTAGTGAAAAGCAACATTAAAAAACTTTGGAAGCTTATGGCTTAATGAATATGAAAGGCCAGGAGTCAAACTGTGTCCTTAACTAAATTGAGGGAGCTTTATTCATTTGGCTCGGGCTCCAGCAAAGGCAAGACTTCTTGTGTCCTGATTTCTGACTGAAAGTGATTCATTAGACAATTCTCATTATCCGATAATAAAAATGAACCTAGTGTTTCTTGGCACAGCGTACACAGGAATTTCCAATGGGAAGAGGAAACCGGAAGAGCAAGGAAAAGATGAAGAAGAGGTAGACAGTTCTTTAGTAGCTACCCTCATTGTAGAAGATGTAAAACCAAATCATTGGAGCACCAAAGTGACCAACTTTTATTGTCTGCCTTGCAGCTAAGATACATAAAAGCAAAGGAGGATAGCCTTATAGCTCTGGTTGGGATACAGGTTGCTCATGCTTTGGACATATTGCATGGATAGATTCATATTTCTGGCACTGTCATCGCAAATGCTTTTTCATGCAAATAGCTCTGGGTTAGAGATTGTTCTTTAATTAGAACATGATTTTCTCATGCATTGCTCAAGTAAAATGCTCCTGAAACTCTTGAGTTTTTGCTGATCACCACATACAGGGTTGGGTTGTTAATGAGTACGATGCTTTATTTCCTCCCTCCAATAACAAAATCAATGTTCTTTCCCCCCACTTGTATTCTGCTGTTGATTTTTCTTGGCTTTGAGGACTAGCAGAGCTGATAGCTTCTGATGGAAGCAGCAGGGTACCAGCAGGAAGGAAAATCAGGCCACTGTGATTAATAAACCATCCAATTTAAATCACGGTAGTGTGGCTGTCAGTGTAGCCTGCTGCATATGTGCCTGTGAGGCAGAGCAGAAGCACCTTTAAGATATCCATTAAGATATCACTCTGGGAGGGATGAGGCAGCAGGTGCTGCATTTTGCCCCTAGTGATCATGGCACCTTTCCAAGGTGGGCAACAAAAGAGAAACAACAAAAAACCACAGTAACCACGAAACAAAAAGAAAGAAGAAAATATGGCTTCATTTCCTTTCCTTTCAGTCGACTTGGGCTGTCAAGGGAACACTCTTGCCCTGAGGAGATGGACCTCAAGGCAGGATTAGGGAAAAGCACCCTTCACCCTGTGTTGACTCACACAGAGGCTGACCACCAGGCAATAACAGCAAAACATCTAGCAGGCAGGTTTTTTGAGAACAGAAAAGAAACTCAGGCAAAGCTCTCTCTCCCCCTTGCTCTTTGACAACTATTTATGCCTCTTCAACAGTCCCCTAAATCTCATCTCAGCTGACCCTAGTGAGCTAATCACCTTTTATCTCATCATTAGCCACAGCAGACAGTAATCCATCCTGTGACCCATCCCTCCAGGCTCCTGCAGTGCTTAGGTTGTTGGGAAGAAGGTGTAAATCCATCTTCCTAATGGGTAGGATTATAGAATTATGTGAAACAATTAGAGCTGTTTTGATATTTGCAACGTGTTTACTTCTTCCCCTCCTAACTGAAAAGCAGGATGGGAAAGCAAAACTCCAGCATGTCATTTCAAGCAGTCTTTTTCCCAGTGTCTCTTCAGCAGCCGTCCTGAAAAGATTTGTCCCTCCCTCTCTCCAGTTGATCTTCTTTTTTTGGCTGGATATTTTTAATGCAGATAAGGTTCCCAAACTGATTCATCATAAAGATTCACCAAGAGCTGTAGGGCCATGCCCAAAGAGGCAGCAGAGTGAGGGACTGCTTCAGGTCCTTACACAGAACTTCTTGGGAAGCCCTCAGGTCAGGGCACAAGCCCCCCTGCAGTGTGTTTAATCCCTGAGGAGCTGATAATTCAGACAAAGTTTCTAAATCCCATAATAAGCAGCAGAAATAGGAGCAATGCTCAGTGGGAATGCCAAAAGGGTGTTGGGAACCTTGAAGGTTTTTAGGAAGACAATCTCTTTGTCAGTCCATTGAAGGGAGGTGATGGCGTGCTCTGCAGCTGTATTTGCGTATCTGTGTTTAATGTTTAGGTAAGTACTTTGCAGAACTGCATATTTTTGTGGGCAGAAGAATTAGAAGTGTTAATTACTTATTTGGTCTTATCTTTCAGACTTTCACAATGCAGAACTAGTGGGTGACATGAATTTTGAAGGAGTTAAAACAGTGAAGTGCAATGACTCTGAAGCACCTGATTCCTTTAACAAGTGAGAAGCAGAGGTTAAAGCTAAGCAGATCAAAAATCAGATGAATAATGTACTCATCTGAGAGAATGGGTACAACATCTACTTCTCTGACTGAAATTTATTAGGAAACTTAAGCTTTTAAAAAATTTTAAACACATTAAGTTTTATAGATACTTGAATTGGAAGTGTGCTAATATAGTAAGAAGTGCCATCAACTTTTTAATGTTCACACAAACATGCACTATGATTTCTCATGCAAGAAAGTCTGCTCACAGGAAACTACTGGATGCTTCAGGATATATTTGTGGGATATGTGCAAGAGGTTCAAAAGAGCCCAGATACTCAAGCTGGAGACGAGTAAGTTAACTCCCCAACCATTATATCCTTGGAATTCTTATATAGCTATGCAGCTACAATTTTGTAATTTTGTTTCCCATTTTTTCTGTTTTGTTTTGTTTTGTTTTAGATCCATCAAGGATGCCAAGCCTTGAGGAGAAGGTGGTACAACTAGAAAAGGACAAAGCAATTTCACAATGAAAAAGAGTTTCTCAGAGTTTTGTAATGGCAAAAAAACTTTAATATTAATTTCAAAAGTGAGCTTGTGAGCTCATTGGCAACTCCCACTTAACACAACAGGAGTGACATATACCAAGTCATGCATATTGCTTTGAGTATTGGACTAAACACACAGTTGACTGCATTCATGAAAATCAAAATGTGTAGGGATAGGAATTGGTGCATTCAGAGCTATCTTCAGGGAAAAGTGGATGAAACCCCCAGAGCTAATGCTCATTTCTGAAGCCATGAAGTAAATGAACAGTTAATAGATTTTCATTTACTACGCAAATTAAATGTAACTGCCAGTGTACCAGTTGCAATCGTGCTGGCAGGTGTTTAATTGCTTATGCATATTTGAACCCCAGTTGCTTCATTAGAGAAGTTTTACTTCACCACTGAGACTACTGAGTAAATAGCAACTGTCCCCAGAAGCCAGCAAGAACTTGAATGGCTGCCAAGAGTAACTCACCAATTTCCAAAAAATAAAGGATTAAATGTTAGTCTTGATAGGAGATTGCAGGAGGAAGGCTGACAACAGATACAACATTTTGTTACAGGTTAGTTGCAAAACTGTGCACCATCTATATGAAAATGTAGTAAATGCAACATTAGAAGTCCAGACTTAGTGTCAGGAACTGCTACTGAATGTCTGTACCTTGTCAGCAGAAAAGGATTCCTGCCTGGTAGAAGCTTTGATGAGCTACTTGCAAAATGCATAAAAATTAAGCTCAAAACCATTTCTTAGGATGCATTAACTACTTACAGAAGAGTCGTTGGTGCCAAAAATGTCTCGCACATCCCGGACTGTGTGCTTGTTCTTCTTCCGTAGAGTCTGAGTGTAAGTGTTGTACCTCTTCTGTACGGCAGCAGCTTGAGTTCTGGTCAGAGTGGACAGCAGAGCTTGGCCATCCTCCTCTTCAGCTCCCGAGATCAACGTAGATAAACCTACATCTTGCAGCCATTCTGCCTCCAGCTCCCCTTCTGTAGAGGAAGAGAGCATGTTACCAGGCCTGACAAAGAAGGGACATGAGGCTGAAGAAAAGGAGGTGGCATGGTGGACCACTGTTTTAGGCTTTACCTTGAGAAGACTCCAGTTCCAATCTTTCTTAGGCCCCAAGTGTAAGCTAATTTAGTTTTGTCAACATACCGTCAACTTTCAGTTTGGTAGTGTCTGCACAGAAGAAGCTTACGAGAAGAACAGAAAAGGGATTTTTAAACTGTGCATCAACAAACTTGTGTGAAGGAGGCAGTAAATAGCCTGAGACAGCAAGGTTGCTAAAACTAGCCCCTCATTCAAGAGCATGAATCTCCCTGGGTACTATTTCTACAGTTTGGCAAGTGGAAATTAAAATGGTATTCCAAATAAAATAAGCAAAAATACTGAAGTGGTGTATACAATAGAATAGTGTATTTGCACTCTAAGAATGAGATCTGAGATTACAGAGTGTTAACTGGTAATCAGGCACTTAGTGAAGACGCCACACTGAAAAAAGCGTGATGTCCACCTAGTCCTGTTTTGCACAAGGTGATTAACAGCCAGAGCTGCTTACTAAAGAGCAAGGGTCAGGTAGGGTAGGCATCAAAGAGGTCATGTAGGGGTGGAAGATCCAGAAATAGCTATCCTTGAATGCTAGGTATCAGCCAGATTTCTAATAATTAAAGACTGGATAACACTCTACACCCCAGTGTTTCTTGATAACTTGATTAGTGACAAATATCTTCTTGAATCCTGTTCAATATCTGTTTCTCAACTGGTTCAACACCACAACTGGTTCCATAGTGAGATTATTCACATAGGAGATTTTGAAGTCCTTTATTTTACTTTTGTGAACTATCCTAGCTCAGCAATACGCTGCTTGAGACAATAATTGCGTTCCAGCCTTGACTGAACAAGTTACATTACAAATGTGTCAAACAGGAAACGGATCAATTTGTGGCACGTTCTATAAAACAACTAGTCAATGCACTTATTATTCTTGTCTCAGCACTGGTCTTAATGCCACATTGGTATTTCCATTCTCCCTTTATTGCGTCGTCTTGACACCAGAATGCAGGCAGATTGACAGATAGCAGTTTGCTGCAGTTGGGCAGTTAGATACACAAGAAAGAAAATTAGAGGGCTTGAGCTTAAGGACAAACGAAAGTATCTTAGATATGTGCCGTCATTGACTTCATTGCCTCTTTACAAAGGTCTACAAAAATATCTGCTTCTAAAACCTCTGCTCTGTGTTACATAGGAGTGTGACCAGCTCTGCATCCTGTAAAACAGCTTGTCTCCACTTCGCTCCTTTCTGTATTCACAGATAGGATGAGAGGTGGTTCCTTTCCCTTCTTTGTAAGCTTTGAACCTATTGTCCTTCTGCTGTCCTCTCTCTTCTTTCTAGTAAGGTCTCTTCATCTCCATGCGCTGTTATTCTAGCCACATCCATTCATGTTTCAATTTCTTAATTACATTCATTTTGGCTTTGGTCCTGACATATTATTTTCAGGATTGTTTTTAAAAATCAAACTTGGCTTTCTTGATGCTGTGAAAAATAGTAAAGCAGACATGAAATTCTGCCTGCTTACCAGCCAACCCTGTGACTTGTTTTCTCTGGCTTTTGCCCTTTTCCTGTTCCATCCACTCACAAACAATAGGCTAAGAAATAGTGACAACAACCAGAGGAGTAAAACTATTAAAGAGAGGGAATTTCTGCATTTAAAAACACACAAATTTCATGACACGTAGGTTTAAATAAAAGCTAAAAGAAAAATGTTGTTTTACAAAACATTATTTTTGTAGTGGTAGCTACTTATATAGAAGGGTCTTGATACTGTGTTTGATACTGCTCCTCCAGAAGACAAACAGATGACTGAGAGGGTTACCGCTGGTAAATAATTCTCTTTTACTCATAGAGATTGCTAGGAAAAAGGTGTGTCTTTCTCTGAATTTCAGATATAATCTCAAATAACTCACAACATCCCAGCCTTGCAACACCAAATTTTAAAGCAGTTCCACACATCTCTGACATCTTAAATACCCCATGATTTCCTCTTCTCCTATATTTTTGTCCCTTGTATCACTTATTATGATCTTCTGTTCTTTCTTGACTAGTTACTAACGTCAACAGAGTAAGTGTGCTGACGGCTTCTCCTTGCACTTGTGGTCTGGCAAAAGCCAGCATTGTGGTTTCAACAATATCAGCAGTGCCTGGTTACTATCAACCCTTTGGCTTCCTTCTGAAAGATTCTCATCTCTTCCTCTCAAAGGCACCTCAAAAGGGTGACAAATATTTGTTTTTATTTTGCCCTGAGGACTTCCACATTGATTTTCAGTGCTTTGATCCTCTGCGAGGAGTATTATCCTATTAGGAGCTTAGTAGAACTCTCTTTTATTTCCAAGATTTATAATCTCGGACTGAATATATTCCTGAAGTTAATAACTAGGACAAACACTGCCTGGTTGTGTGTAGGTGCATGCAATATATATGTGTTTAAAACAACACTATGAAGGTAAATGAAGTGTGAAGATGTATTGCATTTTACCTTGCAGTCTCATTTTTAATTCAGGACAGAGGGAAAAAAATCAATGCAATGTAATGAGGTGTAATCAGACAAAGGGTGACCCGGGACTGCAGCAGAGTTTATACTGTTGGGAAGATTTATCTCAGCAGTGGTAAAACTGATGGAAAAAAAAATCTGAAAATATGGAAAATGGGCTCCTGTATTGACCTGCCCTACTAACTTACCCGGCTTGGTAACTGACAGATACGTCACATTTCCCTGACTGTGCAGACAAGTCGGGGGCACCTGGTTCATGATGACAGTTGCATGAAGGAGACGTGGACAAGTTTGCAATCTCTTTCTGTGGTCTCCAAGCTAGAGAGCATGATCAAACAGGAGTTTTCCCAATGAGGTCAAACGGATTGACAGGGATTGCTCTCTGCCTTCCAATAGCAATAACCATAGATTTTCAATGTTACACCTCTATTTATCTTTATATGAGATCACAGAGAAGTGCAGTTTGGTTGCAGTTTGGTTTTAAGCAGCCAGACCATAATGCTCACAGCAGACTGAGACTTCTGGTGAATGAAAGTCTTGTTTTGCTTCCAGGAAAGCCCTGCTGGGAGCTTGTGAGTAGGAACTGTTCCCTATGGAAAAGGTACATGGTTGGAGCTAGATAACTCTGTGTAGGGTGCTTATCATGACTGATTACATATTTGATTACTTTCCCCCCTTTTAACCCTTCTTCCTGGTAGCAGAATTAATAACATCCCATTGCATGTCAAGGTAAGAAATACACCGTCACTTGTGTTAATAATTGTATGGACAGAACACACCATTGTTTCAAAACCTATCCCTAGATCAGTAGTTACCAGGCTAGTGGCCATGATTCACAAAAGGGTTGCAGCAGTTATCAGTGGGTCACAGCCTCAAAAGAAATTCAGTTTCATCATTTAGTAACACTTGGTATTTTGTGTTGCACAATATAATGCATTTGTAAGTGGGGTCATAACTGGAAAAAATGAGAACTGCTGTTCCAAATGTTATCAAATCATCTAACGCAAAGCTGCATTGCAACAAGCTAGTGCAGGTTATTACATGTTTATCGAAATACATTACAAAAAAAGGAGAGGGGAAGTTGTTAGGTAACAGAATGAGGTAGAAATACCTTCAGCACAATTTGTGTAAGGAATGAATGAATTTTGACAAGTGGGGAGTCTGAATGATGTAGGCATCCGTATATTCAGTCCTATCTACTCTCTGAATTATATCTAAATTCAGCAGTCTCAGAGAAACAGGCAGTTATCACTTCTAATAGCACCAAACGATATCTAACTAAAAATGCTTTAAGACCTTCATAACTTCTGCACTATATCCTAGCAAAACCCAGAAAATTCACATTTCCATATTTTAAATGAACTTTTTGGTCCTTTTATATATTTCAGTTTAGTTTATTTAATGCTAGAGATTAAGTTTTCATCTAGTGCTTCTCTTTTCTGAATCACACCATAACCGTCCTCCTGAAGCACAGGTAAAACCAATCAAACAAAACCCACTTATTTCAGAAGCCAATTACAATTACCAGCCCTCAAACAGACTGCATTGTTGTTTCTCCAGTGATGTCTTGTGCATTGACTGTGATGTTCATATCTATAATGATCATAGACCTAGTCTAGCACTTTTGTTTGTACTGGGTGACATGAAGAACAAGATCAGGGCATAACTAAAGAGATGGGGCAAAGCCAGGGTGTGAGGAAGAAGTGGTGTTTGTGTGCTCACCATCAGCAGGTTTGAACTCCAGGAGCGTTGCTTCTTCAGATCCATCTTCCCTGCTCTCCTTGATGCTCTCCACTTCGCACCAGAAGTCCTCCATGGAGGTACTGTCCATGGAGGCCTGGGAGTTGGAGCGACTGAATGCAGGAGGAGGTGTCGACTCATTGGAAAGCATCCTGTTAATTCTTCGACAATGAGAGAGAGACTTTCTGAAAAGAGAGAGCAACAAAAATTAAAAATAAACTTTCTATCATGTTGACTTGTACCATGCAGACGTAGGATGCAACTTGGGCTTCATATGTGTCTGTAAGAGGGAACAGGGAATGAGGTGTTGGAGGCAAAGTGCACAGTGCTGGTGGCCTAAATGATCTCTGCTGCTCCTAAGAGTTATGGCTGGAAATTTATTTTGCATCTAATAATTCATCTCTTTAATGTCCTTCAGTATTTTACACCCTAGAAAGGAACTTGGGAGGTGAAATTTCTATTTCTAACACTGATATCCATGTGATGAAACACTGGAAAAGTATTTTAATTTCTTAGTGCCTCAGTTTCTCTTTCTATCCTTTCCTCTTTTCCTTACTGGCTGAAATGCTTCAGTGCAAGCCACTTTGGGGAAAAATAATCAGACTTGGGAACTCTGAAGTATTTTACAAAATCCTCTTGGCTCCAGAGAAGAATGAAAAACTTGAAATATTTTAATTCAGAAGAATAATTTCCCTTTATTTGAAAACTTGTTAAAAAATAATTCTTTTTTTTTTTTTTTTGCTTAAGTTGAAAGACATCTTAACAGAATTAGTCTTTGGAATGAAATAGTATGCTTTAGGCCAAACAGAAGTTTTTGATCACAGATTCAAAAAAAATTATGTTTCACTAAAAATCAGATTACAAGTTGCAGTCCAACACAGTGATTGAATCAAAGCAAAGAAGTTTGTTCCTTACTCCTTTGTTCTTGTGTTTTCCCACTGTAAATACTTGCATCTGAGGGCAGTTATAAAAGTTCCTTCAAAATGTTTTAAAGCATCTGCCGTGAAAATGTTGTCTGGCTTTGCTCTTTTGCATTATTGTGGCTGCAATACTGTAAGCAGCTTTTTGTAAGTGTAATTATAGTAGTTACAGTAAACATTAGTAAAAATCACAACAATATTTGTACAAAGGAGTCAGGAGGTAACATAATTATGGCAGAGAGCTAGACTACAGGAATTGATGGAAAATTCTGTCATAAGGTTTTCTGGCTGAGTCTTATCTGAATTAATTCAAATACAGTTTCCCTTTTTCTTCCTTTTCTCTATGGCATCAACCTGCCTACAGGCCATTGTTTAAAACCACGAACATCACTTTTACTCCACTAAAAAAAACAACAGATACTTCCTTTTCAGTATTTCCCCCCATCAAAATTCTTGTAATGAATGTATAAACAATACATTATTTAATAAAGCCAACTGGACTTGCTTCTCTCCCTTTGCACTGCCACATCCTCCCTTGTCAGCAAAAGTCTGGCTGCTCCCTGAGGCTCCTGCAGCCTCCTCACTTCATCTGGGGTGGTCCCCGGCAGCTCATTTTGGGTTAGGTTTGAGCCCCAGGTTGCAGAGCTGTGGTGGAAATGATGGAGCACAACAAATCCAGCTATGGACTTTATCAGTGCTACAAAAAGGCAAATCTCTCTTTGATCACAAGTGGGTGTAACAGGGGTGATTCAGCCACCCAACCTGCCTGTGTGCTCTTGGTCAGATGCTGGGAAGTGAAGGTTTCAAATGACTGACAAAATTTCATCAGAAAATGCCATAATGTGGTGCTGTGCAGACACATGTCCACCAGGAAGAGAAGCACTATCTTCAGCATTTCTGTCTTTATCCTCATTAACAGCAAAAGACTGCTTTTAAACGCAGTGCTGGAACTGTTATTGTTTAAATTAGAGCAAGTCAACATCACCAAATCTGAGAAGAATTTGTGACACAAGTGTGGTTAAAGTTATCTGAATGCTTTCCATGTATCCTTCCCTCTGGGGAGGCGTGAGTGTTTCAGTCAGCTTTTGTTCGCAAAGCCTCAGATCACTGAGAGTACCTGGTAAATCACAATTGCTGGAATTATGTATCTGGATGTGTCAGCTTCTGGTTTTATATGGATTCATCTATCTCTTTTCCCAATATCAGCAAGGAAAAAGAAAAAAAATCCACCAAGTTGTACAGGATTTAAATGTAATGAGTTAATACTGTTACCAAGCATCCCTGAGCAGAGTTTTTAACCAGCAGAAGTAGCCAGAAAACCTCACCTTTTCAGCCAGGAGGTGGTGGGGATGGTGGAAATAGCTCCCACCAGCCAATTGCTCACTGTTGTGAAAAGCTCCGCTTCGTTTAAAAAGTGATAGTGAACACAAATAAGGAAAAAAAGGCAGAACTTCCTGGAGCGCTAACAGTGTTTGGGGCCCCTGCTCCCTTGGCACTGTTCCAGCAGAGATGCCAAGGCCTGGTATCCGGCGTGCAGCCAGTGCCCTTTCTCCAGCCACAGCTTGTCCCTCACCAGCAACCTCCTTTTTAGCTCAGGGTTCTGCCCCAGGCCACTGCGCTGCTGCCCACTGAGCAGTTCATATCCCTGCTTAGTATAAAGCTTTGTGAAAAATAAGTCAGTACATCTGCTCTGTGGTACAGCCCAGAGCTCTCGCATCGGCAGTCGTAGGAAGGAATGCTCTCGCCAGGAATCAAACACGTGCTGGGAGAGAAGAGGCCTTTTTCCCTGATAGCATCCCATCATTTAGTCATGGTCAGGGAATTCAAACATTTCCTGCCCTCCCAGTGTGAAACTTGACCATGACCCCTGTGCTCTTCACACACCACATCAGTCTGATCTTTGGGCTTTGACTCCATCAGCACTTCGGTTAACCCAAACCAAGGCTTTTTATTTCACCATATTAGGAAGAAAGAGGCTTGGTGGGTTGTTTCTTTTCTCCCCACAGTGAGCATGCTATTTTGTAATATTACCATACCAAAAAAGCTAAACAGACCACGTAGCATGGCAACAACTGCTGTGACAACCAGCTTTACCAAATACGTCTAAGGTTCCTGGGTAATTAATAAGTACTTACAACAATATTAACAGTACAGAACTTATTTGAAAAAATCAGCTGAGCAAAGTCTCCTGAGAATCTCATATATGAGGCTTGTTATCTCAGCCCAGATTAAATCAAGCTGTATAAAATTCCTGTAACAAGAAAGGTTAGGCAGAGGTCCTTTATCCTTACTGGTAAAGAGCTGAAGCTTGCTTCCAGGTAGTCTAGTACAAAACTTCTGCAATTATTCTGACTCTGCCTATTGAAAGCTAACATGTTTGAAGAAACCTCCAGCTGCTGTTCTGACCCATATACCTGTGGCTTTTGTCCTGGAGGAAGTGGTCTTGCTTTTATGTGATAATGGCAGTTGTCTCCATTTCCTCCAACCAAAACTGCTCAAAACAGTTTCAGGAGTTTCAGGAAAAAAAACCCAAACAACAAACTGCTGAGGAAGCAAAGCATATTCTTCACCACTTTTGATTTATTCTTGAAGGACATTGAATGAGCACTGACTCAGCAAGCTGTCTACTGTCTCAGAAATAACTCCACAAGCCCAGGTTGCCTGTCATCCAGGAACTCTCCTAGCAGAAGACCTATGTTCCTGATACCTGCTTCACCCTCAGAGCCTTCTGGCTTGTGTGCTCTTTTTCTCAGTGTCTGTAAGAGAAGTTTACAAAAATAAAATGTTTTCACTGAGTCTAATCTGTTGTTCATAAAGAAAATTTGAAAACCAGTCTTGTTAGGTAAGTAGTAACCATGAAGCTCATGCTCAGTTTCATTTGTTCCCTCATACACACAGGCAGTGGTGAGCTAATCTGAAAGGCTGAATAAATGAAACTTGGGAGGGATCTCAGGTCCTGGCTTCCTAGATGGAAAATGTTGGGAGAGAGGGACGAACCTTAAAGCACCAAGCAAAAATTGCAGTGACTTCACTAAATGAAGGACTTCACTGTTTTCAGGGTGAAATTAAAACAAACAACAAACAAAAAAAAAAAAGCTGCATAAGCACAATCCCAAACCCTTGAAAAACAAAAGAAAAAGAGGGAAGATCACACTACAATGGTCAATGTTATCAAAAAATGCCTCTAGTACTGGATATTGGTCACAGAAGAAGGGGCTAAAGAGTGTCAGTAAGGAGAAACAGGATGGCATTGTGTAGAAAGCTTTCTGTGGAAGGATTATTGTAAAGAAGTGGAGTATTTCCATGGGGCACAAGGAGTCTGATTCAACCGGTTTTGGCTTTGCCCTGGTATGTGTTTATAATACTGATGAGATGCAATAGCAAACCAGGCCTGCTAAACCTATATTTTACATTCCATTATTGTGCAGAAGTGTGCTGTTCAAGATCTGACAGCAGAGATGGATTTCAGGATAGCCAAGCCAAATCCAATAAGCAATTCTTATCCTATCCCCAAAGTGAAGGTTTGTCAAACCACCCAAAGAGCTGGTTCAGTGACACCTAATGATTGCTCACAGGCTGACTAATGATAAAGCCAGGCTTGTGTTTTCAGTTTAATTAAGTAATGAGTGGTAAAGAATCCATAAAACAAACAGGAGTAATAAAGCCATCTTGTAGTTAAAACGAGCATTTAATCCTTGTTTTCACAGAGACAGGACATCTTACTCTCATGGGTCATTATGCTTCATTTCATTTAGCAGGTCCTGAACCTGCTTCATCACAATTAGTCACATTTATAGGAATGGGGAAGATGAAGGAAGCAAATTCTCCTGGTCATTTTAGGACTGAGATCCACTTTTTCATAATGCAATCATTCAGTGTAGCCACTTAATCCAGTGAAGTCATTAGTGTTGACAAGCACAATAGTAGCAGAGCACAGTGTTTTTTTCCTGTACCCAGATCTTTCCATCCTTCAGGTTATCATAACAATTCACCAGCTTCTGACAAAAAAATAATTATCCTCTCTCTGCTCAGCTCTTCCCAAATGTAAAAAAGGATATGATGGCTTGCATTGACAGGTGAAAAAAAAAAATCCCTTTTTATTAAGAACTATATTTTTCTCTGATCTGAAAGGCTAGGAATCAGTCATGTGCCAGCATTTCTCTTTTTTTTTTTTTTTTTTTTGGCAAAGGAATAGTTCAGCAATTGAAGATAGCATTTTTGTGCACAGTTCATGGCACTGTTCACTCTTGCCCCAAATCTTTCACCTTCTGGTTCCTTCCTGGTGACTGTTCCAGCACTGCTTGCTGTCTACTTGTTTCCTTCTCTCCATGCCCGGTGGCTTCTGCTTACAGAGAGTGCTACATCTCAGACAATATCCCCCCAACTCCTTTTCCACTCTTCTGTTTCAGATGTTAGGCATGTTGTAGGCAGCGGATTCTAAAGTTTCGCTGTTCTTTCTCTAACATCTAGCACAGCAATTTTATTTAACCCATCACGTTCATTGATTTCATGGAGGTGTCACCCCACCTCCCTTGTACCAGACTTTGAGTGAGAAGCAGAATAAGATTTTATTTCATTAATAATTTTCTGATCATGACGCCTAGCAGAAGTCTGAAATCATATGAATCTCATTGCTCTTTGTTACAAGGCTAGGTCTGAAAATAAACTGAGCTACCACTTTACTGTAGCAGTTTGCATACCAGTGTTACCCACCAGCATTTAAAAATGCATTTCACCTTGGGTTCTTCAGCTCTCTCTTACGCAACTTTTTCAGAAGTGGTATGGAAGTCCCCTGCCTGTAACAATGACCACATTGTGACCTCTGTGCGGCCAAATGAGACTGCAGAAGAATCTCCCTCTGTTTGTGCATTTCAGTGTGAGGGCTCTCACAATCAGACCCTTTGAGCTAGGGGAGTGCAGGGAATACACTCGCAAGGTATTGCCTGCTGACAACCATGACCTTTGGGGACATGACCCAGACCTCTCCTCCGCGCTGGCAATCACATCACTTCAGTGCTGGCTCGATGTGACAGAGACAGTGCACTACATGGCTTCAGTGCGTCTGTCAAAATCTGAAAGAGATTCTATTCTGTCTTCATTCTCCTAACAATGCTGTTTCTGAAGGACAGCAGGGATTCTCAAATGATTAACACTAACAAGAACATGTTCTGTTAATCATTTTTTTCCATGTGAATTGGAGAAGAATTCTTTTCATATACATTAAGAGGAAGAAGGATAAGCTGGTTTTGAATGCTGAAGAATTAAGGATATGAGCAGATCATGACAAAGTATGTTAGATGTAATTTTCAATGAGTATGGACAAGAAAAGAAACATCTAGGCATGGCCTACAGCAGGCAAAGCTAGTTCTGAGCAGTTGCTTTAAACATCTTTAACATTTTTATTGTTAGAGGTGACAAATTCTTCTGTTGTGTCAGTGCTTACTTAAGTTCAGTTGCTTTTAAATGAAAAAAATCCATGTACCTAGGGCAGACCAAAGTTTTCCAGGAAGGAACATAGGCACATAGGCCACATACTGCAGGCTTAGGAAATCCCATGCTTCCAGGAAATGCTTGATCTATTGTGCGTGTAGAGTACAAATGATTTGTGCTTGAGCATTGAACCTGCTGGATGTGTCAGTTCACTCTACACGTGCCTCAGAGATAACAAAGATCTCCAGGAGCACTGAGCTCCTTGTGTGTGCACCGTACAATTTACCCACTCATGTTGAATAGATGCTTCCAAAAATCCCAGCTGTCTGGCTCTTTCCCAGAGAGGTTGCTAGGTAGCTGAGCACCCAGAAGTCCAAGGCAAAACCTTCAAATTCCACCTGGACTGAATTTGAAATCAAGATGTATGGCAGCCCCAGATTTACTACTTTGATGTTACCAATCCTTGACATGAATTATTCAATTAAGCCACACAGTAAACACGAGGCAAGCATTGCATTCTGCAGCTTGGTGCAAACAGCTACCTAGTGTCTCACACAAGCAAAGATGAAGTAGACTCACATGAACAAAAAAAAAATGAACAGGAAGCACAAATACATTAAATCCTGTCTAAGTTCTGGTACTGCAAGGAGTTTAATGTTCTTGACTGCGTTCACTCAGTCTCCTCTCGGAGAGTTAATTGTAGTAGCGAGGAAGCTTTCACGAAAGGCAGTGGAAAGGTTGTATTTCTCTTTTGCTTCCTACTGCTCTGGCAACATCACTTCTAAAGTAAGCAACAGCGCTGCAAGCCCTCCCCAGGGACAGCATCCTCTTAAGCCAACTGAAGAACACCAGGCCACTATGTACGCACGCGTGTGTAACTACAAACACTAAGGAGGGTAATGTGCAGATTAATCCAGAATCTTCTCTCACAGTAAAACTGATAAGCCTTTGCCAGCAACTCACACTTAGCCAGACTCATTATTTATAACACAACAGGATATAGTTAAAACTGCAGAAAATGCACAGGTTTGAGAACTCCAGGGAGGCTTAAATCATTCAACAAGCAAAGAAACAAACCACGTAAAACCCACAGGGGATGTAAACTGGACAGTGTGAAAAGCTTTTTGGTTCTAGAAACAAAAACTAGATTTTCTAAAGAAAAAGAAATTTTAAAATACTCATCAGGCATGATGAAACACTGAAACATAAGGGGATGAACTTTATATAGCTTTCAGTACAGCTTCTAACACTGCCTGCATTTATGTGGCAGTTGTGGAAGAAATCATACCTATCTTAATTACACATTGTTCTAAAGAAGCCATCCTTTCAACCAGCAAGATTATTATCATTAAGGAACTCACAGTATTTGTAGGACTTTCTCGTTCTGAAACACTTCAAAAGACAAATTCAGTCATTCTGGCTGAATTAACATAGCAGCATAAAGAACTGCACCATATTGTCTACTGGGAGGCATCTAATGCAACTACATACATTGCAAATGTAAGCTCTTTAAGGTCCTAAAATAATCAATGAAGGGATGCAGATATTTCTAAGGAGTGAACATGTAAACTACACAGGAGCTTGAAGCCAGGCAGTATGCCTTTGAAGTTTTTTTTTGTGCTGAGTTTTAAGCGATGTACAGCTGTTACTTTCTCCCTTCATGGAATTAATGCACCCTTTAAAGTAAATGTCACCACTCCACCCATTACATTCTTTTTCAAAGGCTTCAGGACCTAAGCAAACAAGCAGTACTTATTTTCATGAATTATTGGGTTTTCCTTTAAACATGTCTTAATCTATATGGAAGACACCGGTTGAGCTACAATATATGAATATGTAAACTCTGTAATGTATTTATTTATATTTTGGTCATGAATGGTACTAGCTACCTTGCAATTTGTAAGAAAACATTTTGAACATTGTGCTTAGTCGTATGCACAGGACTGGACTGAAGTAATATAAAGAAACACATTGAACTTTCAAAGCTAAGCAACACACAACTTTTAAAGGTATTTTATTGAAAAAAATTGCTTAGGTGGTGAAGAAGCTCTTAAATTTTTTGACAGAGTGGGGAACAACTTCACATTGCCACCACAAGAATCTTGGATCATATTCTCAGATAATAATAAACTGTTGAAACTCCACTAGCTTAATTTATCCCTTATGTTTAAATTCAGAACATCCTTCTTTGTGGCAGTGATAATGTTGAAGTTATTACGAATCACAAAAATTTCATGAGCAAATGTAGATTTAGATTTTTCTCAGCAGTTCTGGGCTGGCTGTCAGGCAATTCTGAGCTCTCAACTTGTATTTTCCATGGTGTATTGTACTTTGTGGCATATTGAATCAGTCAGAAGGAATGAAAAATTCACTGGAAAATGCTGTAGCCAAATAAAAATCAAGATGTGCACATAATCCTATTTTTTGCCACTCAAGCACATTGCTAAAGATTGTTACTTTGGAAAGAATCCCAAATTTGCTGAATAGACTGTTCTTTTTTTAATGAGACTGCTTAATAAAGTGGTGTAGATAAAAAATGTGCAATGAATAAAGCAATGTAGATGAATCTTGGTGAATATCTCAAAGCACTATGTTCCTCTTTTTACCTGAAGAAAAATAGCTACGCATCAGCTGGGAGTTGTCTGTGACTTTATCCTGGATGACTTGAGGCAACATGAGGCCTCGTCTCTGCCTCTTTCTCTCTTTCCATCCCTCCATCCACAGTGATCCTTGAATCCTGCCTCCTTCCCTTTTCCGTTTTTCCAGAAAGCAAGTGCTGCTGGGTTGGGTGAGAGCCTCAGGCAGAGGTGGAGCAGCAGGGAAGGAAGCTGAGAGGCACTCTCTGTGCAGGGAGGAGGTGACCACAGCAGGACCTAACACGCAGGACGAGGGATGGGGGGTGCAGCTGATGGGTGTTTTCCCACATGTTTCTACAACAGCGTTTGACTGTCATGTTTCCTTATCAGAAGCTGCACACCAACCCCTCTCTCCATCCAGTTCTAAATACCTGTTAAAAGGTCAGAGTCCAAGCAATCGGGGCACTTTACATTCTAAAGAATCAAATCACTAAAAAATCCCAAATAGCTAGGCAATATTAATAGAACTAAATCCTCTTGGCTCTGCTGGACCAATGGAAGTTTTGCTAATGTGGTGCACATTTCACTTTCAATCCTTAAAAATCAAGCTATATTAGAACAAGTTTTTGACATGAATTTCTTGCTAATTCACTCATCTTCTTTTTGGTTAAAATTATAGGATATTTCACTCAAAATTAAATATAGTAACCTCTCCCATTCAAGACATCAATAACAGCACAACTGTGTAAACATAAAGCTTAATTTAAAGCAAAAGCTGGTAGAAGATTCTTACTGGAGATTGGTCTAGAAAATTTTCATTTAGAATGTAGGTACAGAAATGTGTTAGCCATAACCTCTTGAGTTGTCAGATAAGTCTAGTAGTCTTACCAGTTCTATGAAGGGTCCTGCTGAGATGATGGGAGGTGTAACCATAAGAAAGGACAGAGAAGAGCTGAAGATGAAGAGCAGGGGCTAAAATTTATTGGAGAAAAATATAACAGACAGGGAACAGCAAGTAGAAGATCACAGGTCTCCAAAGAGCATTCTCTTTTTCAAAGGAAACCACGGACCACAAAATCAAATTTATTATATTCTCACCTTTTCAACAGAAGAATGAAGAGGGAAGGCAAAAAATACCAACACATTTTCTTATATTTTGGCTATACAATTCCAATCAATGGAGTATTAAAGGTTTTCTTCTGTCATCTTAAAGTGATTTCTAGGCTTATGCTGAAGAAATATAGGAAATATCTTCATGGGAATTTTCAAGGAAACACACTAGATTTCAAGTGGTATTTTTCTCATTTGTGTTCAAATGTTTGCACCATGGCCTGTGAAAAACATGCCCTTTCTATGTAAGGAGCCAAATGATGCTTCCAAACCACTTGGACTCTCTGGAAATGTTTGACTAACTTACACTTCTTTACAATGCTCATAAAAAACCCACATAACAGAATAAAAAAAATCACCTTTTGAATGGGAATACTATTGCATGATGCATAGCAGTTTTCCAGTTTCCTTAGACTACTTTTTTTTTTTTTTTCCCCTGCTTAATATTTCATCCCTGAGCACTCCGAGGGAATCTGCAGCCTGCCAGATATTTCAAAGTTAGCTTTTCAAACATACTACAGCTCCTGAAGCTCTTAGATCTACAGACACCACTAGTATTTACAAAACACAATGCCTTTGTCTGCAGTTCCTCAATGGTATGAGTAATTCTGAATCCTACAAGTAGCCCTGCTGAAGCCAGCCAAATGAATCTTGTGCATAGGGTTTGGAAGTTTAAATGTCTTAATGTTGATCCTGGAGGAGTAAGATGTAGCTTTTGGAAGTCTCTGAGGAAAACGAGCTCTTGTTGGAAGGAAGTCTTCAAGACAGAAGATTTGAAGGGACAGTCTTAACATAGGCACAAAATTCCCTTGTATAATCTCCAGGGAAGTAGAAATCTTGGGATGGCTCAGAACGATCCTAGGAAGCTCTATAACACCTTTTGTAGACATCACGTATTACAGGAAGGGTTGAGGGCCGGTTTAGCTCAGTGGGTTGAGCGTGGTGCTTGAAATACCAAAGGTCATAGGTTCGATTCCCGTTTGGTTCTCATGTGTTGCCTGACCTAGTCAAGAGGTGGCGTCCCTGCCCACAACAGGGAGGTTGGATTAAAATGATCTCTAAGGTCCCTTCCAGCCCAGGCCATTCTATGAAGGGTTTACTTTTGGATATTTTAACATTTACTGGTTTGTTCTGGTTTGTTCTAAGTTCTTCAGGTTTGCACCAGATCACATTGGGAGAATGGAAAGACAACTTTGAAGAATTGCCTCTTTAAGCTGTATTGAGCTCTCTTCAGTCACAGTTGGGAGTCTGAACCCGGATATCAAATCATGATGTGTTGGATAATAACAGCAGAATGAAGAATCTGGTAACTAGTAAAACACCCCACACACTCCCTGCAGCACTTAATTAACTATATGGGCAAGAGCTAATTCTTCATAACAGGACCACAGAGACATCAAGTAAGAATTACAGAGAGAGGTAAAGTGACACGTCTAAAATCACACAGATGTTTTGCCACAGAAGAGGGTTAAAAAATACAAGAGCTAGTTCGTGACTTAAAGCTATGGTACACTGTGAGTAGTAGGGGTGCTAATCTTCTCTAAGTCCTACAGAGCTTGGCTGAAGTTACTAACTTAGCTTTGTCAACCCTGTACATACTCTTGGCTGGATAGCCTCTAAAAAGTAATTACTATTGCTATGCAAACGTAGTAAATCATGTCTGGAAGCTCACATGCTCATGTCAAACGAGTACGACTAAGCTGTTGTGCCCTCTGTCATCGTGAGTACCTGTTCCTCTTCCCGCTCCTGCCTAGATAAGACCCATGATCTTTGACAGGAGGTGAGGATTCACCAGACATTCATCCATCTTGTAATGACCGTGTTAGATCTTTCACTGTGTAGGCACTTTATGAATGTTGTGAAGCTGTAATATTATCCTTCCCACGAGGACACCAAATTACTTATCCATGCTTTTGATATAATGCATCTTGGCTGAACTGTTGTAGCTCTCTTGCTCTGGAAGATTTCCAGTCAAGGACTATATTTACGTCAGTTACAATTGGTTTAAAATGCTTCCACAGGATCTTGAGCAGGCTAACACATCTTCACAAGTGTAATCCATAACAGAGAAGATATATGTCTTTCCAGTAAAACAGGGAAATAATCATGCTTGTACCTCTAGTTCTTTGCTTTGACTCAGTATTGCTAGTTGGTATTCATCCACTTCTTGAACCACTATCTTTTCTGGGCTTCTAGGTGACTACATTTTATGCTTCCAAAATGCACTAAGGCAGACAGTCACCTAAATCCCCCATTCAGAAAAAAAATGAGGTATTCAGGAGGACAAACCCTATGGATTTGCAGGGAGAGTAAATGCTCCTGCATGCAAAGTCAGTTTTGACTTAGGCTTTTAAGCCACAGAAGCACTTTTGAAAATTTGCTTTCAGGTTAGCTGCATTATACTCTTTGTCCTTTGAGTTGTTCTTTTTCTGTGAACATTAAGCTTGCCCAGTTGTCTGGGATTTTGACCACCGAAGTTCAAGCCTTATCTTTTAAATTTGGCTTTGATTAACACAGCTGTTATTTATTCTTTTACTTGGCAGGAATTTCTGCAAGACTGCCATAAAATCAGCCTGTTTGTATTGTATTGCATTGTACCATTAAACTCCATTTCCTTTGTGATATACATACACAATATCCTAAAGGGAAGATTACTGTACATATATACGGATTCATACTCACATATATGTATGAATACATAGCAAAGATGGGAACAAAGGGAGGGAAATTTCAGCAATATCTCCTAACAGCTTTTGTGAAAAAGTCTAGACAACACATAAAATGGAATGTCTTGTATGGCACGAACCAGGGAATTGATATTAATTGATTGCTTAATAGAAGCATAATTCAAGAGAAAAATGGAACAGATTTTATTAAAGTAGTTGGAATCATTTGGAGTGGAGAAAGAACTGTCAAATTAAGAGGGTGCCATATCATTATGATCACTTACACAAAGCTCAACACCTGAAGTTTTCCAGACTAATGCATTTGAAGGGACTTCCCAATAAGAAGTAATTAAAAGAGTTGAAGATAGTACAATATAGCTTAGAGTTGTTAGGCTAATTTTTATTTGGTTATTATCTTAAAGCAACATCAACAGTGGAGAATTTCTAGCTATCTAGAAACACCTACATTTCAGAATTAGGAATCACTTTGCAATTGTATTGCAAAGCCCTGCCTGGAAAAGTCCTAACACCCAAGAGTGAGCTCTCTTTTATTTGCATAGACAGGATTACCTTCACTGAAAACAAGCTGGAGCAAATCCAGTGGTGGGCGATCCCTCAGAATTCTTTCATTCATATGAAAAAAGAGTCACAAAATCACAGAAAGAAAGCAGTTTGAACAATCGCTTATGTCAGTAAACCCATCGTGACAGAACACTGCTGGGACTCATAATGACATTGTATTCACAGAAGAAACTCTGTTTGTGCTAGGAGCATAAATGACCAGTAGAAATATCACAAAAATCCTGATGATTTGATTCTCTTTTCTAAACAAATCAATAAAGAATCTGGGCAGCAAAAGTCAAATCTCCAGGGATATTAGCTGCCTGGATTTCCTTTCAGTGAGACTTCATGTTTGACAAGGGAAAAAGAAAGTACTTGATCTTTAATCCTGTTCAAAGTCAATTAAAATCTAATATGTACTTATTATATCGGACCATGATCATCATATTGTGCTGCTCTGCAATGTCTGATGCCATTTTGGACTTCTCTTTGATCCCCAGTATAGGCCTCATGCTGGCTCTACAGAAGGAAAAACAGGGGAAGAAATCCTTGAAAAGTTTTCCCCTAGGCAAGCAGTATTATTTCTTCTGAATGGTCATGACCCCGGCTCATGATATTTTGCTGCAGGGGGACTTTGGAACTGGAAAGGTTGTGCTGGCCATTTCAGTGTGTGCAAAGTGCCACGGAGCAAGAAATGCTAAAAGAAACTCCTCAAACACTCTTGATGTTAGCTTTGGAAGTGCAGAGCTGTGAGTGTCACAGCAGACAGGCAGTGGGAGAATCCCGGAATCCTTCTGAGAGGGATGAGAGAGCCTGTCTGTGAGTACTGGAGGGTCTATTGTTTGTGTTTATTTAGACTACATGAACAAGCTTCCAGTTTCCTCCAGAAAAATGTAGACAAGTCCTATTTTCCAGCTCCCTTGAATTTCTCCAGTTTTCATTAGTAGGTAAACAGATTTAGCTGCTCTTCACCACCAGTCCCCTGCTGCCTTGGATTTTTACCTGGTTATCAGAATAAACACCTTCAAACTGAAAGCAGCCATTAGAAAGAGCCTATACTACCTGCAAAACCCTGCCTGCCAAGCGTACACAGCTGAGCCAGATTTGAGCACAATTTGAAAAATGTGGATTAGGATAATGTATTTGTGAATGCAGAAGCACTTTAGCTCATTTAGCCGTGTAATCTGTATGAACGCATCACTTAAATTGTCAGACCTGGCTTTCCTCCTGTAGAATGGTATAAGTCAGAAGTTTCTTCTTTCCTTACAGCTAGGTTTGTATAAAGCTCTACTTTTGCAAGCTAGAGTCTGGTCATGACACTGAGGTGAAATGCACATAATCATCATCATCATCTACATGACAACAGAAGGTGAAAGTTGAAAAAGGCAAATTTCCGACCCCAAGTCAAATGAAAGCAAAAAAACCCCTGTGATTAATCCAATCCAAAGTAAAGATTCTGCTCCCTCTAGAACATTATTCCAGTGAAACACATTTTTGAACAGAATAAGTGGTGAGAAAAAACTATTTTAGAACAGAGGATAACTTTCCAGAAACACACCTCGATAATAAAACCTTAAACGGGTTCATGTTAGTAGGTTTTTGAGGCATATTTTAATACAGCCCGAGTCAATGCAAAGCAGGCATATACCCATCCTGCAGTTACTTTTGTTTGCAGTATGTCCAGTTGTTTTTCTACAGTGGATCTCTTTTTTTTATTTTTTTTGTCCTCCCCTTTCCTGCCTGGCAAAGCTGGAAAATTCCACTAGTGATAACTCTGACAGCTTGCCCCCCCTCCTGTCACTCCACATTTAAGAAAACAAGAGGGAGGGAACAGGGTCTGGAAGTCTGAGAAGTTAGTGATTTAGTAAATTCTACAAGTCTTACCTCGGAGAAGAATAAAGCTTTGGTGTTATCCTTAAAAGAGCAGAGCCGAGTCCTTCCGAAACCAAACTTCTTCATGCTCCCAGTGACAGTGAGTGCCTCCTCAGCCTATGATCACCAAGTTGCATACTCTGGGAGTTATCTGACAGCCTGTGATAGGATATTCTGCCTCTAGTCATACAAGGGCTGCGGGAACAAAGAGCGATGGAGCTTCTGGCCCTTGTGGGAAATGGACTGACACTGCTCCATCACTATTTAAAGAGTAGATGCCTTCAGGATAAATCCTCTTAGTGTGTTTTCCTGTTCATGTCAGAACTTAAACCTTTTATCCATTTCCTAAGAGGAGAAATAAAAAAGTAATCAGCACTAAGCTGCGCTGTAATTCAGAATCCCTGTGTGTGGCTCAGAAAAAAAAAAAAAAGAGCCATTTTATATGTTTTCTGGTAAAGGGATTTGAGACTCTGCCATTAGCATAGCGCAAAAAATCATAAGTGACCATATGCAAATTAACGAGGAGCTCTCCCTGCATGGAGATGGGTGCCCCACCCAGAGCAAAAGTGTAGTGCACGCCAGTAAGGAAGAAGAAGCGAGCCAGAGTACAGCTGTTAAGGAATTAAATATTTATGGAGAAGCCTTTCTTGCTTTTCCTGCAGTGGGACAATCAGCGGGAGGCCTAGATGAATGCTGAAAAAAACAGGCATCAGGTTTTGTATGAACAGTGGCCCAGTATTGGGTTTTGGCCACAACATAGATAAAGTCTTGAAATTCAGGGATGATTTTGAGCTGTGCCTGGGTCATGAGGAAACACTGTGCGTAAAGTTCCCTGCCACAGACTCTTAATGCTCTTAAAGGAGCCCTAAGAAATAACTCTTGAGCATGGAAAGCATATGAGATGGTCAAACTTTATTCTCTCAATCAAACCCCTGTTTATCCATTGAAATTCTTGAACTGGTCTGTCAAATTGACAGCATTCCTTTCATCATTCCTCCCGCCTGAAATACAGGAGGAAAAGCTGACTTTCTGGTTATAAACTTTTTGATAGCCTTCACTTCCTCTAAAGACACGGCTAAAGACCTTCAGCAGAGTAAAGGGAAAAGAAAGCCTGCTATTTAATCAGAGAAAGAAAAAAAAAAGGGCTTAAACAAAGAAAAGAGAAGGGAAAGGACTTCCTGAATCAGACACAGATTTCCTAAGGGGACGGAAAAAGAGCAAAACCAGAAGTGCTTTGGTTTTGCAGTTCATCTTGAAGTTAAACTTGCTTTATGTTTTGAAGTGAACTTTGTGTCACTTTCCTATTCCTTTTGGTGAACTTTTAGGATCACATAAACACTTGAAAATTTTGAAAACTTCTGGTCATTTACCACAGTCTGTAGGTCTGCTTAGGGACTGACAGGTCATGCTTTAAAGGATAAGCTTCATGGAAGAGTGTGGCTCAGGTAGTGCGCTCTGAGGCTGTTCATACTACCAACTTGGCTGATGGTGATGGTGGCAAGAAACTGCTTGGCAACAACTGTTACTTTGCCTGAAACAATGCAGTGATGCCAGTCCATATCATTCCAACTAAATATCTCTACAGTGTTACCTCCTACAGGTGTGCAGAGGCAATCCCTGGGCTGAATAGTCGTGAGACTGCCCTCTCTGATTCCTCAAGGATTCTCTAAGTGATACACTGCTGCCACTATTACTCTCGTTGAGCTGTTGCTGTATGAAGAATTTAAAGTAATTTTTCACCTAATTCTAATTCTAGGCTTTGTCTGAACAGTCAGATAAATATAGTTTTAGGATTGCCTTTTCCCAAAGTTGCTCTCTGGTGGAATTTAAACAAGCCTCTGTAAAAATTTTCCTAGGAATTAAGGTGAGATTTGGTGATATTTGGTAAATACAAATGTAGGTTTCTATTTTCAACCCGAGTTCCTTGGAGCTCGCTGCCTGTGAGGTGCAGAAAAATGCTGTTGAGGACGCAGGGAAGCAAAGGTCAGCTCTGCTGCAGAAATTAACAATGAGCGTATGTTCCTTCTGGCTGCTGTCGGCAATTAAAACACCCCCCAACACCCTCTGTGTTTCAAGGAGCTCTGGATCCTCTTGTCTAACATTAGATATTGAACTGGGACGTGGGAGTTAGGACCCTGCTTGCCACAGGCTCCTGATTACAGCCAGTGGAAAGGGTGTCATCTCCAAAGAGTAATTGAGCTCACTGTGGATGAGATGTATGTCATGCTGTCTGCAAAGGGAGAGGACAGTGAGAGACTCACCGAAGAGCTATTACATACTGAAAGTGGGTAAGTGTTCACTGGGCATGAGGCACAGTTAAAATTAAGGGAACTGTGACCCTCTCCCTGCAGTGTCCTTGCTCTTAAGGTATTTTCCCTCCAAAACATGGTATTTTCTTTAACTACAATTTAAACAAACCTTTACTTCAGAACTCATGCCATACGACTGCATAAATATATTTAAACATAATTTTTTTTCCCTTACTCTTTCTGGACCAACACAATAGTGAACCCTAATCACAGCTGTCCTATGAAAAATAAGCAGTGGTGAACTTGTATACACAAGCGTCTCACCAGAGCTAGTGAGGATTTGCATGACACAGAGATCTGCCTGCATTGGTGTCTTTATTCATAGATGAGTATTTTGTTTCATGGTTTGCACAAAAGTACCTCAATAAGTTACATATATGGGACATATAATGAAATGTTTCAGAAGATATACTGAATGTTATATAACTGGTAAATACCAACATGTTCATTCATGCTATTCTTTTTCTAGAGTTAAACACTGAGGCATAAAATAGACCTGTTCTTGAAGCCATTTTATGACTGCAGAAATACATAGATTATCCTTACAATGAGAGAAATGTATAACATTTTTGCTGCATCTGGACGCAAGAACCAGTTATAAACAACTATCTATGTAAATAACTGATCTTTCAGGGCTTTGACCAAACAAGTAATTGAACAAAATCTTCATTTAAAGTTAACCTGAAGCAAAGCCATTTTATTTTCTTGTAGAAATTCAGAAGAACAATAAACAATTTGATTTTAAAGATTTGGCTTACTTTTCTGTTGAAAGTTAAATCCACATAAATTAGAAACAAATGAGTTCATTTAGGATGTTGCAGTGAAATGTTCCGGCTTTTACCAGTTTTTGCCTATTTTTTGTCTTGGCTCAAAAGGCTCAAAATCTGTAGATTATTCTGATTATTCTAATCAACCCAAAGTGCTTTTTTTTTTTTTTTTTTTTTTTTTTTTTCCCCTGAAAAGGGAATATTCCGTTTTCTGGGTCTCACTTCTAAATACAGTCTCCTGTTTTAACAGGTCACTGCTGCTGGAGAATAGCTTTAAGGACTTGTCTAACTGATGTCATATGACAAGCATGAAAATAAAACTACAAGGAAGGAACTGAAGGAATTGTCATTGGATTAATTATTCCACAGAAATTAAACTGGCATGATCATAGTCATGTGGTGGTTTCTTCTGAAACATGACTGCTATTTCCAGGGGCTCTCTACATTGATCTATTCCAGCTGTCAGGAAAAGTCAGAGGCTCTGCTCCAAGCTGCTTTTTACATTAACACTGGGATACATTAAGCACACATGCTCCAAATCTGGCTTGGTTTTCATGGTAGAAAAATAGCAATATCCTAAAATTTAATAAGTGATGTATTTGAAAGCAACTTCTTATCTAGAAGAAGATAGTCATTCATGGCCAAGCAGTCCAGATTTGACATCAACTCCTCCGATGCCATGTAACACTAAACCTCCTCTTAGGGCATCTCCGAAGATCCCCTTCTTCCGTCTGAGCTTTGGCAGGGGATCTGTAAAATTTCCTACTTACAGTCATGATCAATTAAGATTTAATTTTGGTTTTTAGGTCTGCCTAGGAGACCATTAATTTAGAGAACAGGGATTTTTCAAAAGAAAATACTTAACCCCAATGCCATTTAGACATAAAACCAGTCAGGCAAGAGAAGAACGTTTATGAAGCATGACAAAAGAAGGATTGCAAAACGTGCAGTGCCGACATACAAAAACTGTGGAGCAGAGTGCCCGTCGAAAGGGTTTTGCTTTGCAATGCTCTTGTGCCTCGTGGGAGGCTGGCGGCCAGCCGGTGAGCAGGGCTTCACAAATATGCTGAGGCAGCATCCTTTATCTGTAGTGACGCTCTGTGTCGGCTGCGAAGGTCACCTTGACAAATGAATTTATTTGGTGGAAAAAAAAAAATCCTCCACTAGTAAATTAGCAGGAAGGGCCTGAGCTTGTTTTCCAGTGCCCATTGTGAGAGCCACAAACCAGAGCCATATGCACACTGGAAACAGTCTATGGAGCCATGTGATGGGGGAGCCATTTCTTGTGCTAGATTTACAGACTCAGAGGTTTTTCTCCAGTGGGTCTTTGGAGAAATGCTTTTTCTCATCTTAATCTTCGATCACCTGGTGACCTGTGACAATATTCTCCTGTTAGGACCCTCCAACAAAAACCTGTCTTCTTGCATTAAACTCTACCGTACAGAAGCTGTTAACTACCTTAATCCCAAAGATTTACGGTACAATTCCCTAGGGAAACCACACATTGTCCTTTAAGCCGTCATTTATTTCAAAGCTAAACTAAGAAGGCCAAGAGTAAAAAGATGATGCTCTGGTGTAATAGTCACTGACTAAGGTGGATATGAATAGCAAACCTTACCAGTCACCTGGCAAGAAGATGAAGAAACTAATTGCTTGCTAGTGTCTCTCAATTTCAATGTATTTTCATTTGGAAAGAAGGAGCTGAGTTGATAGGCTGTAATGTGGCCATTTCCTGCTTTTACCAGGACCAATTTCTGGCTTTTGCTCCTCTGTGGCAACAGCCTGACCATGCTCTGACCCGAAACCAGGTGTGGCCCTGAAGAGACTTTTCTAGGTACAGCTTGTATCATCCCTCAAGAGCACTGAAATGCTGACCCTTAAAGGTAATCTTTTTCAATGATCCTTCCCCATTTTACTTTTTCTCATTCCAAACTGTCTTTCCAAACCTGTCTTTCTGCTTCTTCTTCTCCCTTATGTTGCTCCATAATGCACAGGGAAATGTCGGGGGTAGCGTTCCTGCAGTCCAAAATGATTGCCTGCCTCTCTTCTGCAAAATGAGAATATTCATAACATATGATGTGGGCTGAGGATTCAAAGATTATTATAAAGACTATAGAATATCCAGAACGTATGACATCAAGGGCTGAAGGATTACTTTAGCTTGAGCAAAAACAGAGAAACTTTGTCTAAATCCATACAAAGCCAAGCAACGGGTAACAGCTTTGGCTTACTGATTGCCAAATGTAAGATATTTACTCCCCCTTCTCCCTTAGATGTCAACCAAGCACTTCTAAACTAACTGCAGCTAAACCACTATAATGTATCAGAGATATTTTTATATCAGCAGATGTTCATCATTAATGTGACTTTAAAAGTAACTGTATTTGCCAAATTCGTATTTGGCTGGTAACCTTTATTTTGAGAACTGGGGTGAGTTTCTGCTGAGTTTCTGATATTTTGCCAACCAATTGACTTCTTAAAGATGAGGATTTAATTTGAACAAAATATCCTACTAGTTTCACTCATTAGGTAATGCTAATTTAATCAACAATATTACTTGAGGGGGACTGTAAATCATGAAATGTTCCAGTAAAAGGACTTTAAAAAAATCTGTAACTAAATAAGCAGAAAATTCTGTTGGATGCAAATAGATAAAGGAGAAAAGAAATTTTTGCTTTTTATGACTCTGAATATGTTCAGTCAATTACATCCAATCTCCAAAGTTCATTCCTTTAAACAGAAACACATGTAAATCAAAGACATATAAAATTACTGTGTATAACATAAATATTAGGTTAGTCTAAAATTTTGTTAATTATTTGACTTGAAGGCAGAACTGGGACTGGCAGTCAGGCAGAATTTGAGATTCCTGTCTTGTGCAAAGCAGCACAAAAGAGGGTAGGTGGAAAAAAAAATATATTATTAAGTTTAAAAGAAGGAATTCAAGTTAACCACTTCACTGTGAACCATCACAAACATTCAATGTCAAAAATAAAATGAGAACCTTGAAAATATTAATGTGAGATAATAAAGAAAAAAAGCAGCACCCTCCTTCAAAAGTAAATTTAATGCTATTTTTCACCCTCACCAGAAATGGGCTTAAGAGAGTGACGGCAGCTGAGGCAACAGATCTCTCTTGTTTGGCTTCAGTCAGAGACCTAGAGCCCACCATACTCAGCAGCTGACACACCCGGTGTGGCCATGACCATGGCTAGTACTGCTGAGAGTGGTGTTTTGCCCTTACTCTGAGACTTTGCAGGTCTCAGTGACTGCAGTAGGTGCAAAGTAGGTGAAAAGTAGCGCAGACTCAGGCCCCCAGAAGCGCTTTTATCAGCTTCGGAAATAGGCATAACTCGTTTCAAATGCAAATGCCTTCAGGAGGTTCCTGCTTGCTTTGGAGATCAAGGCTTTTACTGAGATTTAGAAATCTCTGCCTTCAACAGCTTTGTCCAAACAAGATATTCCCAGACACATGCTTTTCTTGAAGAGGGATGTACGGAAGATAATGTCTTCAGAACCAGCTGTCACCTGCCATTTCCAGCTTTTCTCAGTCCCTCTCACACTTGCACAAATCCAGCTGGGGGACTCAAGGACACCAGCCATGTGACAACGCCAGGGTCCTGGGAAATGGTCATCTGACAGTTGTTTCTTCTTATAACATTTTCTCCTCCATTGAAGTTCTTTAGCTCCCTGTCGTTTGTGTAACAACTGGTACTAACTCCAGTGCCACCTTGTTTAGCATTGGCAAGAGAGAAGAAAAATGCTGATTATGACTAATAGAAAATGCTGTGTCAGCAAGAGGGAAAATTCAAGATATTTGATAAGGGATGGTGTTTCAAAAATGCTTTCCTGGCAACATTGTCAGAGCTGTAGTGTCACAACTGAAGGCAGCTCTCTTCAGATGCTCTGATGGAAAACGATTTCACATGGCCCTGGTTCTTGTTTTCTGTGGATTCATATGAGCTGAGAGGGCAACTTGCATCTTACAGGAGATGCATTATTAACTTACTTAGTGGTAGGTTATGGCAGTGAAATCTGATAATGTTACCCCCACAGAACACGTAACAAGGACTGTCTGATGAAGATGCCCTTTTACCCTGTGCCCCATCAGCATCCATGTCGGGCCTTTGGATGCAAGAGACCTGCCAGGAAATCCCATGGGATTGGTAGGGCCTCAGTGCTGTGGTTAGTATTCTGGCCCAACTCCAGTGTACCTCGTGGCCTGTTTGGAACTCGTGAAATTTCAGTCTACTGCTTATGCCACCTCTGCTCATTGTATTTGTTTCTGTGTGCCATGAAAATGTGGTTGTTACTGTTATTATTATGCACTGGAGGTGTGAGTCAGAAGCAAAAGCCTCTTGAGTGCTGTGCTTTTTACTAGTTATGCTGAAAAACGCTGTTTACCGTCAAGAGACAGCAGCCCACCCCTGTCTATCAGGAGAGCTGTGCTCCCTGGCCATGTCCTGATTGCCGTTTGGACAGATAATGTCATTTCATACCTCTCAGATAGCTGTATTTTAGAGATGGAATTGCCTCTTTCTCACTACATAAACTCATAAAGTTAGAGATGTAAGAAGAGTGTAGTGATAACAACAGGAAGTCAGAGCCTTTCCCATATTCAGCTACATGGCAATTTTAAAGCTGCTATCTTGGTTCCTATGAGGCATAGTGCTCTGGGCCAGTCAATAATTATTTCTAGCCTCGAAGGGTGAGAACATATGTGCCGACACACAAAGGCTTAATCTAATCAGTGATCCAGGACTATAATTTGTCTTTTTCAGGCCCTAGGCCAATTTTATAACTGAGAAAAAAATAAAATATTTTCTTTATTTATGTTTTTCTTTCTGGCGGGCTGCTTAGAGAATATAGCAGCTATTTGAAGATGGCTGGAGGTTTGCAATGTTGGCAAAATTTTGTTGTGGGGGAAGTGGGGAGTGAGCAGGGACCAGGTGAGGAGTGGTGTTCTTACGAAGCGTGGTTTTCCACTTGGCTAAAATGCTGGGTACTTGCGTACGAGAGATAATGCTCTGCAAGTGACTAACGCACCCTGCACACACACATACATGCACAGGTGCACAAATGGGTACAGAGCACAAGGAGAGACCATACCACTGTAAATGTGTATACTTAAAGGATTTGTAAAGCATTGAGTAATGATAAGCTGATAGGGGAATTATGCAGCCTGACCCTGAAACTAAAACCTTGAGCTGATTTGTCATGACAGCAAAAAGTGTCTCTGCTTGCTTCATCATCCCTTTCTCACTATAGTCTTACAGATCTGGCTATCAAATTTAAAAATTTGCTTAGGAATTGTAATTTACAGCAGTTCTTCATTGTTATTGGAAAGAAATGGAATTTGAGTGCACGGAAGGTGCACATCGTGGTGACAGCCATGTTTGGAGTTATCGACTTGAAGTATTTCATGCAGTGTCTGCTGTCAGGCACACTGTGAGTCCTGGTTTTCTAGCAATTTCTTTGATTTGATTTAACAGCACATTGCTCCTTTGGAATATATGTTGACAATGCTCAAGAATTTATTACACATTCTTCTTTCTGCTCTATAGCCTAATTTTTTTCTTTTTTTCACAGGTTGAGCAAAAGGAGTTTTGAATAACTCCAGGTAGGACTTCAGTTCAGGCTAAAATATTGTCCTCTGGAGTTTCCTCGGAGGCCAGTGGTCTGTACTGGAGTTTCCACAGTGGGTAACCAATGACCTAAACCTGCTTGTCACTGACTGTTCAGAATAATAAATGAAAATATATGGGGGTTGGAGTGGGGTGGAGAGGGAAGAATCTTGGTCAGAAGTGCCAGGGCTCGGAATTGGACAGGATTTTTTTCTCTACAAACCAGAAAAATTAAGCAAGGGCTTATTGCTTTGAGGTGCTCAGGACGTTGGCCACAATCCAGTAAAGCACTTAATGTTAAATGTGCTCTGGAGAATGCTGTAGGGAACAGCCTGAGCACTAAGTACCTGGCAGGATCAAGCTACAAATAGGGATCAGACAAAACAGATGGCTTTATGTTAGCTTTGCCATATTAATAAGCTCTTTGGTTTGCATTTTAATCTCTTGCTCTCTTCTTCTCCCCTTTCTTACTTTGCCTTTTCTCCATATATGCACTGGGAGAGGAGGGAAACGTACTGATATTGCCACTTATCTCCTTTCACTAGCCTGGAGTTAAAGCAAGAGCTGGGAAAACAGCTCCGTGTTTTTAACGTAAATCAGTGTTACTTGGAAAAATAACATCAGGAGTCTGGAGGTCCTGAAGGAAGGAATATGATGACTCTGTCCTTTGATGAGCTCCCCAAATATGTGTGGTGAGAGCATAAGTACCTGCATCAGAGGTTAT
The DNA here is from genome assembly GCA_020746105.1 of Trogon surrucura. Classification (NCBI taxonomy): domain Eukaryota; kingdom Metazoa; phylum Chordata; class Aves; order Trogoniformes; family Trogonidae; genus Trogon; species Trogon surrucura. The sequence goes on along the minus strand of CM036619.1, from coordinate 55,289,405 downwards.
TCCAATTCCTTGGTTTTTTGGGGGGGATGAGGACAGGTAGGATGGCTGGGATGGGACACAGTTCTCTGCCTACTCATAAACCAGGTTCAAACTGAACTGAAGCCAAACTGCTGCAATGTAGTGCTCGCCACTCATGCATCCACTGTGGTCACCTGCCAGAAAGCAGCAGGAAATAAAACCGTAGTTGCTGCTTTGTTTTTTTAAACAAGCGCCTGGCTTTCCACTTCTTCCTTTCCAGCACAGTTAAAGCTATCACCAAAACTTCCTTGGGCCTGTGATTTGTGCAAATGCCAGCTTTTACATGACTGTTTTCGAAATTGAGCGCTGCCTGACTAGAAGCCATCCTGGCTGAAGCCACTTTCCAGCAGGGAGGGCACAACAAGCAGCTGAGGTGGGACTCGTGCCTCTGCCTCTGTGCTGCTGGCACTGCTGACTCCCAAGACAGAGCAGTCTGGGCTCAAGTCCGAGCCTCAGAGTCTGAATTAGGGCAAGCCGGAGAGCTGCCAGGCAGGTTAGGAGTATTTCTCCTGTGGAGGCTGCAGCCAGAGCTTGTGCTGGAGCTGTGCATGCATGTGGGTTGTGCAGCGAGACTGAAGAGGAAACTTCTGTGATCATTTTAGCATTCAAGTAACTGGAAAAGGAGCTGACAGAGGCACCAGGCCTTTGCTTTCATGACTGTATTAATCTTCTCCTGGCCTTGGAGCGAAATTTTAGATGAATTTAGCACATGTTCTTAGAAAGCTTTCTTTTTCAAAGTTATTTGTGCTGTAGATCCTGCACTGATGAATGATTATACCAGTGAAAAGGGCAATATAAATCCAGCCTCACTCGATAATCATTTTAGTGAGGATGTCTGATGCTGTGTTATTATGTAAGAAGTTGAGAGTTGACTACCATGGCCCAGAACTTTTGAGATACATTGATTAAAAAACTGTGCTTTTTTTCTTTTCCTGTCTCAGAAGGTGGTTGTGGGGATAGGGACTAATGCCTCTCTTTTTCCTATCTATGTATCACCCAAGAAAATTTCTTTCCTAGGTGTAGTAATGGAGTTCTGTTGGTGCAGGGGAAAGAGTTTCAGATGCATACCATTTTAAGAAATAAGACAAATAATGTTATTGCTGGAAAAGTTCCTGTTTGGCAACTGAGCTCTACTAACTATCATATGAAAGTGTAGTCCACAGTAAATACGGCATAATTCAGAGTTATGCTGACATGAAAGAGTTAAAAGACTAGGTTAAGTTACTTTTTCTTTGCCTCTTGTTAAGTGCAGATCCCTGAACAGTTACAAGACCTCACAGTGTAAGTGATGGCTTGTTAAATCATTGGAACTTGCTCGTGTTTCTGAGTCCTAATAGACTGGGAGGGAGTGGAAGTAGTTTGGAGACAGCTGACTACCAGACAGTACCTATGGCTTTGGTGGGAATTTGACAATAACCTCTCACCCAACAAGGAACAAACTGAAACTGAATTATTTTGTATTAGTGAACTGCCTATTCCTCTAAAGTTTCCTCCAGAAAATGCTAACATAGATGAGCTGTCACAGCTCCAGAAAGTAGAGGAGTTTGTGGGCAGCTATTTTGTTTGGTTTTCCTACACTTTCTGTCCATACACAGGTCACAGACAGATCTACAGTTCTGAAAAATGACAGGGAAAATTTTCTGGCCTCACTGTAACACTTTAAAGCAGCGATCTGAGCTGGGAGATGGGTCAGGAGGACCCCAGACCGCCTCCTGGCACCCCCACAGTCAAGTTTAAAAGTTGCCTGAGTCTGTTCTTCATGAGCAACTGGCCAACAATTCCCCCAGATTTCCATCTCTGACAAAAGTACAATTCAACAATTCTATATAGAATATTTATATATCATAGAATCATAGAATGGTCTAGGCTAGAAGGGACCTTTGATACCATTTAATCCAACCTCCCTGTCATGAGCAGGGACACCTCTCAACTAGATCAGGCAACACATGGGGACCCATGAAACACAGTATAAACAATAATGTGAATCAGACACAGAGAACACTGCAGGAAACTCAGGGTAAGTGTGACTAAGAAGAAGTTTACAATAAAACTTGTGTTAAATGAAAATTATGTGACTACAGCAACTCAAAGGAGCCACAGAATTGCTCTCATCGTTTATCTTGTCATCAGGGTTAAAATCAGCCCGTCCATCAAAAGGTGTTCAAAGTGCTTAGAAATAGAGCAAAAAACATTCTATAGTACAGATAGCAGAAGTGTATAAGTCAAGAATTTCCACGCAAGATATTATCTGGGTGTTTCTTCATGCAAAAGAAACTCATTTCATTTTTGTTAGGTAAACATTGGATTGTAGCATGAGGTCATAGCTAACCAAGAATCTTCTCTCTTATCATAATTCCCAGAGAAACAGGACTTTCCTATTTACATTTTGTATAGGATAATAGTCAGAACTCACATACATTGTAATAAATAATTTGACCTTAGGCATTTTAAGTGCAGCATCAAAGGAATGTACAGACTTGACCTTTCAAGAAAGTCTTCCCATCATATCTGGTATGAACGTGTATTTTCTTATGCTTTCTCTGTTGTAAAGCCTAGTGACATCAGTCTGTTTCGGTTACTTGTTTAGACTTCTGAGTAACTGTTTTGATTTCAACAATCAGTATTTAATATCCTAGTCACAAACTTTTTTTTCCACGTAACGCAATTACGGAACTTTTCAACAGCTTAGTTTTCAACAAGTGCGTGATTGCATGATTAAATCAGTAATTTAAATAAAGCATCACATCAAAACTAAACCCTGAAGTTGAAGTTCATTTAAAATAATCAACTAAAAAAATTTGTGATCTTTCATCTACTTTCATCATGGTTTTGGTCTATCACTTCACTGCTTATTAATAGAAGAGTGTATCTACTCAGCAAGATGTCTTCCAATGCTGTTAAATGTGTCTCATTTTCAAAGGCTGACTAGCCAAGTTTTGTCTGATGACAAGACAAATGCAAAAAACCCTCCATTATCTACAAAGCAAAAGCATTCCTATGAAAGCATAGTTGTCATAAAAGTAAATTTTAGATGTTTTCCTTTTTGTTAGATACTTCCTCTTTCCTCAATTAATTGCCAATTTATTCTTAAATTTTGAATTTTCTTTTGCGTTCCTTTAGATTCTTTTGATGATTGGAGGATTCCTTGTTTAGGGTTCCAATTGTTTGTTGTACTATTTTATTTTATCTTTGCATAAGCTACACATTCTGCAAATATGGATGACAGAAATCTTCACCAATTCTCTTAGCTTAGGCACCTAAAATGATAGATTTCTATTAATTTTAATTGATATCTGTGATCACAAACAATTCAACAATTCATCCCTAGAAGGTACAACATCAGCTGAAAAGACTTAAAATACTTTCCTCATTCTCAAAATCTACAGAACTCATTGTAAAACCACAAAAGACCAACTCATCAGAAGTCAAAAGTAGTATCAAAAGCATAGAGAACATAACAGATAGAGGAAAAAAAATCCCACAGCTTGATACTTACAGAATTTCTTAAAATCTAGCCACTTCTTTCCAGCTGTCAGCCAGAGGATAGCTGTGCATGAGGCAGAGAAACAGACAACACATCCGTTGTTACCTGTCCACAAGACTATTTGAAGTCTGCTGAAGAGCAAACTTCTGAGCAGTTACGTAATGACAAAATGAAATGAAGGAAAAACACATACATGCTTTTGCATCAGCTCTTTTGCTTTCAGCACAGCAATTCCCATGAAGATCGTAATGTAGAATATATTTTTGCTGTTAGTATTTCTCTCTTTGAGTTTTTATAACTGCCTGGAGTTCTGCATCGTTGTATTTGATTTCAGCTAATCAAGCATACAAATGAACAGGAATGCAGACACACAACTGTAAAAAACACAGAAGGAAGTTTTTTCAAACAAAATCCCTCTATTAGGCAGTGGTTCCAGTGATGCAATCAGAATAGGAAGGAAAGTCTGTCTTGTTTCATTGTTTTGTTTGGATTTTGAAGTCCAGTGTTAACTTGTGATAATATTTCCATTTGTAAGTGTAGTTCTCTGAGGGCAATCCAAAAAAGTGACTATGATGAATTTAATTGGAAAAATATTCAATTGAACTTGCTAAGTTTTTCCATCATGAGTGACCATTACAGCGTTGCCACACTCAATTATCTTTCCTGTGGAGCTCAGTAACTTTTGACTAAGTTTGTTATTTTTTTTGTGTTTTTTTTTTTTTTAACTGAAGTCCAATAAATGGACAAAATGGATTCAGTAAAAATGTAATTACATAGAAATTCAACAACTGATTCATCCTTTTGAGGAAGTTAAGAATTTTAAAATAAGAGAATGGGGTGAATAGCAGAAATGGCCAAGAAGATGCACTGCAACAAATATCAAGGATATAGAGTTGGTTGCAGGGACGTCTAGATGTTTAAGGTCAAGCTCAAAGCCTCCTGCTGCAAAGACAAGTTTTGGATCTGACCTTAAATGTTGTGAGGTGTCAATTACATTCGTAATCCAAATATTCAACTTTCTTTAACCTTCACAGTTAAACAGTTAAAACAAATGTGTTTTTTCTTCAGAAATTACTTATCTGATTGGCCCACCACACTCTGTAATTCTAAACAGGATTTTCCAGGTGGTACGTACAGAGCACTGTATCATGTCTCTGGCTTTAGGTAGCATGGTTTAAATGTGAGAAAGGCCAACGGTAGAAGAAAGGTTAGCTTAAGCAAACAGGATTTTCCTTTGCTTCTCCTAAACATAAAATGCAGAGCAGCAGTTTTGCAAAGTGAGCAAATTCTTTTCATCAAATATAAAACTGATACTGAAGATTAGGAAGCTTCTGTAAGAATCTGCCACTCCTCTCACCATACATAAGCACGTGTTGTTCATTGTTTATCCTTGACACGTACTCATCACTTTCAAGTGATCTATCAAAGATGCTAAATTCGGTCTGCTGTAACCACTTTATCGGGCATTACTCATTTTATAGGTTGTCACAAATGATGGAAAAGCAGTATTAAGTTTTTAGCTAAATTTAGATCACAGAAAGGCACAGGAAAATAAATACTGAGCTTATTATCTTCAGCTATACGAGTTGCTTAAGTATATTGATGTCAGTGAATGTTATCAGACCCTGCGAAGATGGCTAAAACCATAAATACACATTTTCTATAAAGACATCAGAAAAACTCTCCCCACTATCTATTAGTTTTCCGTCTGTTTCTGGTACCTGATGCAAACTGCTTTACTTAATTCCAAAGACGAATCCAATACTAAATTGAAATGTATTCAAAGTCTTCAAAGATTACCTGTCAAGTGTTACTGTTACTGCTATGTCCAGTGAATTTGTGGGATGTGGCTATCTGCGGGCTTTAGGGTAGCCCCACAGACTCGTATCATTTCAGCGTTTGGTTCATTTCTATTGTTGCACAGCCTGAGGCCCCCTTTGGTTTGGATGAAATATAAAAAAACTAACCCAGTGAGGGAAACTCATCACCAGTAGTCTCAAAGGAGGTAACTTAATCTAGCTGTCCACTCCACTGATATAATTAGGAATGCACTTTGTCAGCCTTTGAGGGTTTAACTACAGCTGGCTGGGTTCAAGGCAGTCTCAGAAACCAATCTGTTCTTAGCAACACCATCTCCTTCACGGAATTACAGACATACTTTCAGCAGATATACCCAGCTAACTGCTGAATGATGTTTTTCCACCCACTTATGCAGTGGTCACTGTCTTTTTCAGCATAACTAAATCCCTGGATAAACGCCATGAAGTGATTCAGAAACCAAAGGCTGAACTGACAGCTGAAGAGTAAGGGTTATGAACCTTATTTACAGTGTTTGAATATGCCTCAGTTCAGCCTCTGACCATCACCATCTGATGAGATTTAATTAGAAAGGAGATTCTAATGGATATTGAAATGCTGACTGGCCTATATATTATTTAAGAAGTAAAAAATATTTTAGGCTCAGTTCTCAAGGAAAATCGGAAGTCTGCTCTTCACATGAATTAGCTAAATTAGGGGAAATAATCTAACCTAATAAAAATTTCAAATCTTCTTTAAATTTATTCATCAGGACTAGTTCTGGATCCCTGCTATACCCTTGATTCCTCTGCTGGAGTCTGCAGATTCAGAAGATGAATACTTTCATAGTATTTTCAATAAGTTTTTCCAACTGAATATCAGAAGCACCACTCTTTTTCCATGTGCTTTACTCTGGCAGAAATCTGATTTGTGCAAATGAATGAGATATTTTGTTATGGTTCAAGTAAATTGGATAAAGCTTCCGCTCCAGCCTGCAAAATATGTGAGAAAAATGCAGTATAACTTTGTATCTATTTACTTTACCCACCTAGACCTGAACATACCCGGCCTAACCTATTAATCAGCAGAGTGGCCTGTTCAGAAAAAAAAACCATACTTTTTTTTTTTTTTCCTTTCTTATCAGTCCTGAAGCATTAGACTAAACACTTTGAATTCCAGCCTTCAAGTTTCCACCTACAGCGGTGTCGGCGGGTTGGGCACAGGCTCCCCTGGGCCAGAAACCCTAAAGCTGTGGTAGCGCAGTGCTGCCCCTTGGCTTAGGCAAAAAGCTGTGCTAATATCACTGCACAGCTCCCAGACACAGGTAAAGGGAGGCTGGATTTTCTTGTGGCCCCCCCATAAAAAGATATCCTGAATTCCCGTGTTATAATAGTGAAATTTACTAAAACCGTGAATTTATTAAATTGCTGTTAAACCTTATGAAGGATTAACTTTTAAAAATGTTTTTCATTTCTTTATTTGTTGGTTTGTGGTTTTTTTGCCTGCAATACAGATTTGCAGCAGGAGTACAGAATGCATGTGTCACAGCTGGGCCTTAAATGCTGGTAGTACATATATTTCAGTGTCCTGTGTCTGAGAGGAAAAAAAAAAAAAAAGAGGGCATGAATTAAGCAAAAAAAGCAATACACCTCCTTCTTACTTCAGTAAGTGTCCATATAAGTAGAAGGTTAACTCTTAAATTCTGAGAATTCTCAATAACACTCAGTAACAGTGTTAATTAGAGACATTCTCATTACCCATATGTATATCATATCCCATGTTTGAATGTGAAAAGAGAAAATGAACCTCCAAGGACATCCTATGACAGTAAACTTCCCATACAAATGGGCAATTGCTTAAAACTACAGTGACTCGTCGCATGGCACGTAACATAATGAACTGCAAATTTACTTGTGTTCAGTGTAGACTGAGGCAAGCTAATTTGATTTGCATGGTCTTAGTGCATTGCAAGTGTGGCACAGTTAACTTCAGGCCTGGGTTAGCTAAATCTTACAAAAAAAAATTCAGTAGTTAAAAAAAGGCATAAGAGGTGGAGTCCATTAAGGATGAAATGCATCTTGACCACATAAAAGAGCTGCAGCTGCAGAGTTTATGTCCCTCCCAAAAATCTGTGGTGTGCTTCCTAAATGCAGAACATGGAGGTCCTGTATGTTGAAGAAGGCTTTTCAAAAATTCATATTATGTTCCTTTTTTTTTCCAGTTATTTTTAATTTCCACTCTTTGTCAGAGGCAAGAGATGGCTTGAAGAAATACACTTGAAGAAGATTCCAGTTAATATCTGATTTGTGGGCTAAATAACCCTAACATTTGCCATATACTCTGTGACTTGCCAGTAATACATGGGTAGCCTTAAACTTCATGCTCCATCTATGGATTTGTATATTTTGCACACACACACACACACACGTAAATAAGAATAAATGCTTTTAGAAACCTTACATTTCCAGTAGTGTTATCCTTAAATTCTTGTGGTTTAATTACTTTTGCTAATTGAAAGAGAGTAGGAGGGAAGAAAGCAAGCCATAAAGTCAGCATCAAAAAAATGTAGCAAATCACTGGGGATTATGGGGAAATGCATTGTCTGAGTGGAAGATGTAGAAAGTACCTTACACAAGGCGGACACAATTGTTTCAACGGGAGGCTAAAGACTCCCACATATTTAAAGGACTCTTCTCCTGTGCTTGGCCAGCTGTCCCTGCTTCCTTCTGCCCGCCCTGTCTCCAAAAGTGAGAACTTTCAATGTGAAATCCTGCTGTAGCCTGAGTACAAAGGCTTCCCTTGTCTCTGTTCATTAGGATAAGCTCACTGTTTCCTTTCACTTCCTTGCACATGCATGATATGGGCACCATCTGGCCTAGAAATGGACAAGGACAAGCAAGACTGCAAAGCAGACTGTAGCCCCCTCTGCTCCATGTTTCACCTCTAACTACAGAAAGGTTTCATATTAATTTCTTATACATCCAGGAAAATATTTAAAACTTGAGTTTTCAAAATATTTGAATAATAGAGAGAAGTATTGCAAAAGGAAGACAGGGCTAGTCACCACTATGTTTTAGTTATTTAAGACTTCATACTGATGTCTTATTCTGCAAGAATCTTATTAAATAGGAAGTCAGCCTGTGCTGAAACAAGAGGCAGCACAATCAGATCATGCCCTGTAAGCAAAGTCATTGACAAAAAGACCTGAGTTCTGATGACTTGATCCCATCTCCACTGAATCCAGAGATAAAACCTCCATTACTACACTTAAGTATCCATTAACTCAGTCCATGTGTATAAGCAAGGCTCATATCCCACTCCAGGATGTATTATTGACCTTTTATTAAACCAGAACACAAAAAAGACAGAGCATGTCATGTTAGATGGTATGCTAGTTCTAGGTTTTTTCTCTCATACTAATGTTAGCCTTAAAAAAGAATAAGACATTCTCATTTTTAGATTACCCCTACCCATACCACTAGGTATGATCACCACTGGGCCAGAAAACAAGTTTGGATGGTATTTTGTTCTGAGCTTTTATTAGCCACAGGAAAAGAAATGGATGGAGAGGAGGCTCTCCATTGTCATACCTAGAGTTTGCATAGACTAACCCAGAGTCTGGATAATTGCGGACTCTCTGATGTCTGCAGGGGTGTTGTTAGCAAGGAACATACTACTCAGTGAGTCAAATTCAGGTCTCATATAAATTTGTTATTCCTTGCTGGGATCTGTCCATTGCAGTATTTTTCTGATTATCTGTAGTAAACTATGAGGACTTATAGTCCTAGAGCTTCTTCCATCTCTGGTAGCAAACTGTGAGAGTGACCTCATACCTCATGTCCTGAGGTTTCTCCCACAAATGTTTAAAACACGGTTCCCCTACTTGCCTCTTTACTTGTCTTTCTTCAAGGAAACCGTGTTAACCCAACTGGACTTCTCCATCTGATATAGGTTTTCAATACACAGTCCCCTCTATCTCTCTGCACTGGTAGGGCTCTCCTACCCTACAAAAAGACTTATGGTCATTATTTTGCTCATTCTATGCTCAGAGCAGCTTCTGCTCAAAGAAATGTTATAAACAGCTTGTATAGTCCTCAGGTGGACATTCACTAATGGCAACACTTAGTAGCAGAGATTTCCATCTCTCTTTTATTCAGTGTTGTCTAAACATTCGGTATAGATCCATCTTAAACTGAATGATTTTGCACATCTGAAAATCCCACAGGCTTACAGTAGCCAAGTATTGCACAGTGTCCTAAAGAAGAAAACATGACCATCTTCAAATGAGTAATCTGATAATAAGCTTCCTGCTCCAGGGTTTGTTCCACTCTCCTCAGAGACTCTGTCAGTGTCTGGGAAGTTAACAGATACAGGCCAGGGGAAAAATGAATTACAGAGATGAGGGATGCCTCACACAACATCGGTCTTTCCCTTGCATTAGTTACAATGGATGTCAAGTCAAGCACTTCTGCTGACCCCAGCTAAAATAGTTGTTCATGATAATAGAGGCTCTTTTTCACACAACCTGTCTTTTAAACCATTTCAGCTTTTGACTTCAAAATCACCACTTACATGCCATTCCAAAACCCATTGCCACATGTGTCTGGTGGGACTTGAGGGTCAGCTTTAAATGGCCTCACCACACAACATCTTTTGGGGATCATATCTTTTCTCACTACAACTCCTTTTGCACGCAAGGAGAAAAATCAGATCATATACCTGTGAAGGTGGTCCTCTCCTATCCTCCTTTGTTTCCCTCTCCCTCCCACCTCCTTGCATTCTCTTTTTTGTCTCTCTCCCTTCCGAGTCCCTGGCACATACAGCACAACTTGGAAGACCACAATGGGGACTGTGTCAACTGAGAAAGAAAGAAGGAGGCAGGCAAAGGGACTTGTTAGGATGTCTGCCTTCATTTACCAGCTTGGACATGACTCTGGACACTCCTCCTGGTTTCTCTCCTGTGCTCTTTTAATGCACCCACCGTGGTGCTCCCTGAAGACTGCACAGAGCATAGTCTCACCCCGAAGGTGGATGGGCTGCCTGCTAGCCTTACTTTGCTGTGCTGCCTGGCCAGCTGGAGCAAAGCACCATGGTGGGCCAAATGGCTGCTAGTATTGTGGTTAGCCAAAATCCAGGATGTTAACTTGGTTATTTGCTGTGGATACTCTGCACTATTTCAGGATGTGATTCTATATTTGTACAGTGCTAACCAGACGCTTTTCAGATGCTGTTCTAGCTGGGACTTTTACTAGTATTCCATAGTTGCCCCTTGAAGTTCCCACCACTACACATTTTCCACACATTTTCACTGAATTATTTTGATCTCCTGTGCAAAAATAACACTTTACAGTTCCTGATTCCTGACAGTTTGTTATGCCAGAGCTGTCAGTCTGCCAGATGCAATCTGAAGATGTCTGTGTAGGGCACACAGGGCACTCAGGTCTTACAATTTTTCTTGTGGGCAGCTCCAACCCTCATGTAATCAGAGATAAGCGACTTAGTTAAAAATGAATGGGGCAGCTGGCTAAATGCTCAACCAAACAAAATGATCAAAGGGACAGTGCCAGATGTTTTCCATCAGCTCTACATATGGAGGTACCAGAGAGAGCAGCAGGAGCACCAAACTAAAAAGAAACCAGAGAAGCCAACTCTAGTTTCAACCATAACACAAGGAACTGGCTATAAATACTACATTCCTCAGTGAGGCTCCCAGAGGACATTCTGTAGGTATTTCTAAAACCTACAGGAAAAGCATGTCTATTGTCTGACTTATTTATATGTATCCTTTCCATAAATGTTTTATTAATAAATGTCATTCTTAACATCTATAAAGATATACTTTAAAAATAATATTTTAGAAAGCTGCTAGAAATTATAAAAAGTATTTTTTCCACAAAATGTATTTCATGCCCAGTCTGTGCCAATATGGCCTTTTCCTAGACTACTGTTTTGTGGGGTTTTCTTTTACTGCTTTTAGTATATTTTAAAATTTTAATTTCATGGGTTTTGAGTTGAAGTTACTGCAAGAGGCCCAAGCCATTTCAAGATTTACTGTGGAAAAGGAGCCAGCTTTTTATTTTTGTCTTTTGGGGAAGTTTATGGTAGAGGGAGATAAATAGCCAAAATAGTTAAGGTTGTTTATCCTGCATGACTTATAAGACATTCTTGACATCACTTGTATACAACCGAGCAGGAGAGCTGCTCAGTCAGTGCTGACAGAAATTAAACCCAGATCACCCATCCTCAGGGCATACAGCCCCTACTTCAATGTGATAAAATCTGCTTCTGTTGAGATAAAAACAAGCCAAATTTTGGTGCATAACGGCCCCTCTTCCAGTTTAATTTCAACCATTTTTTCAGGAAACTTTATCTCACATAACATATCTCTATAGTATCTTGGGGCTTGCAAAAGAGGAAGAATACTGCAAAAGGATCTGGTACCATGTTTGTCGAGTGTAATGAATTTACTCCTGGCCCCAAATCTTAGACTGAGAGAGCAGGGATCTGGGAAGCTTCCAGCAGGGAATTCAAGGCAACATAGAAACATCAGAAATTTTTCCATCTGAAAGTCACCCCCTGACAGTAGGAGGAGACATGCTGAACATGAAGAGATTGGAAGAGCATTTCCGTGAAACAACTGGAAGTGCCAGACTTGCCCTGGCCTCAGAGAGAAACTAGGAAGGGGTCATAGCTGCATTGTTTGGTGATGCTGAAATCCACTCTGTCCTTTATCTGTATAGTAAGGTCCTAGATTTTGTAGTATATATGCTGCTCTTTGCATGAATATTGATTAAAAAGTTGCTTGTTCTATGTATAAACAGCACAGACATGCCCTTTAAAAGCTGCTCTAAACCCATTCTGCAGGAACAAAGCCTATGAATGTGCTTTTTCTTTCCTCTGATTCTTATCTCATGCACCCTTAAGCTAAGCTACACATTGCAGTGGAAATATCTGTGATTTGCAGTGCAGGATGAGTTCTTTGCTCGTAGATATGCTACTAAAAAATGGACAGAGAAACTTACTAACTCTCATACTTGAGTCTAGGAAAGCTTGAGCATGATTTACTTAGGAATGCTTTGTACTCTCCTAATTGCATAATTACCTTAGAGGGCTCACTGGCCATTTGGCACAGAGGTCATGCCTGTTTCCTCTGAGTACAGGAATAACTCCTCCTAGCTTCTCCTAGCAGGATAAAAAGGAGGTGTGAGGAAGACATATGGCCACAGTCCCACTTTTCCTTTATAAAACCCAGGAGCAATATTTGAGCACAATCACAAAGATCTTTATTCTCTGAAGGGAGGATGGAAACTTTGACCATTACTAAAAGTAAATCAACACTTTCACCTTTGCACTGCGACAATATATGTATTGAAAGGGATAACAGAATATTCTGGGGTGTTTGGTACTTGTGACATCTGAGTTCTAATGAATGGGATAGAAAAAACAGTGAGAGGGATGACACAAGCACAGGAACCTTCCGCACTGTACGCATATGCCATAGAGTTAATCTAACTGCCAAGCAAAGAAAAGAGAGATTTTTCCAACACCTTGTTCTCAAAACCAATAAGTAAAAAATTATGTGAATAATATAAATGCTATAAATAATTGCAATGATGCAAAGCAGATGACAAGCAAAATGAAGTTACATGAATGCCCCATGAGAAAAATGGAGAACGAAATTGCTAGTTGCATTAATGGAATTAAAGAAAAATTTGTCTGGACAATTCTGGACATCTAGCAAACTCAAGTGCAATTTTCAAGGCTCACCACATGTGTGGAACTGTTAGAGTAAGTAGGTCTGCAAGACAGAACACAAGGAGAAAGATAGAAATTAATTATATGCATAGCTGAAGAGGAGATATTTAAATATGGCTATTTTTAGTATCCTTGATACTCTCTTGTTCTGGAGAATGGCTGGAATTTGTGGTCTCTCTTTGTAACCTTGTTATTAATGTAATCCCACAGGAAATTTGGAAGCTATAATTCTCCTTTGTAGGTTCATGATGGCATCACTATGTGGTTGAACTTTCATCCCACTCTCCCCTTCATTCCATCTATGAATTAACCATCTTCCGTTGCACACTGATGCATCTCCCATTCAAAGCAGCTAAAACACATCTTCTCCTGTCCCCTCCCCTTACAGCCCACCAGCTAGTATCCCCTAACATACAATAGGGTATGTACAGTCTCCTCCCACTGGGCTTATGAATGAAGATCCTGTGGCTGCTATACTTATGCTGATGCTAATCCTGCCAGTGTATGTTCTATTTGCACACACATAGGATGCCTGCCTGATTGGCCCATCAAGAGCTGTAGATGCATATGGTCTGATGCATCTAAGTTACTTTATTAGTGTAAACTTCGGAGTCCATGGGCTTCTCAGCTGTGTACTTGGATCAGTAAAACTGTTTAAGAGTCCTCATTTGTTCAGAGGGTCACAATGGCTGCTTCAACCTTTCCTTCTTTTCTATCAGTGTCTTTCTAAATAGTGGGAAGCAGAGCAGTTTAATGCTGATTGAGGCTGCATTAGCTTCCCCTTTCTGAGAGCAACCTCTGCTTATAAAGTTCTAAAAGTGAAAGTGTTTGCAAGAGAAAACATAGCAGGGAGGCACTCACATCCAAGCCTGGCTCTGGTGAGTTGGGTTGTTCTGATATCAAGGGACTATAACTCCAAAGCAAGAGAAGAAAGAGAATGAAAGATCTTGGTTCCTAACCTGAGATAGAACTGTTCAGCAGTTTATCAAATTGAGGGCTAATATCCAAGACTAATCCTGTTCTTACAGATATATATCTGAAGTATAGACTTCATTCGAGCTACATCTAAATAAACCTAACGAAATTCAGAGGAAAGTCAGCCTCTGTGTTCCAACTTCTTTTGTTGTCAAATAAAAAATAGACACCACCTCTGTTTGTTGCATATTTTTTTGAATCATTTTCCTGAAGAGTCAAGAAGTTAGCATGTTGTAGTGGTGAAGGCTGCTCCGGGGATAAAGGAACATCAGACAGAGTCTATAGTAAAGCTTCTTGCATTAGGATGGCGGCAGAGGAAACTATACAGAAGTGCAGTCCAGGAAAGAGTTCTCAGAAGATGAAGTAGGGATTAAGCCAGAGCCTATTTTACCATTTGCTAAAACACTCAGTGCATTTGCCTGCATGGATTCTGCATTCCAAAGGACTGCATGCTGGGTTAATAAAATCCCTCTCGTGAACAGGCTTTGGAAACTCAGATGGTCACTGACTGCCCATATGGCAGAATTTGGCTACTGCTGTTAGACAGCTGCATGAAGTTGAGGACGAGAAAGGGGAGACAGCACCAAAACCTTATGGACACATAGACATATAGAGAGACACATGGCTTTGCCTCATAGCAGGAGCTTCCAAAATACGTTCCTCATCAAAATGCCAAGATCCTCTTTCTCTTTTTTTTTTTCTTTCAGGAACTGCAATTTGCACTTCTGCTTTTCCTAGGTGATATACATGTGATTTAAACACGCATACACCCTGAGCTTAAGTTTCATTCTAAAACACTTAGCACACTTACAAGAAAAAATAGCCAACCACCACATTTCCATTGTTCACAAATTCAAAGGGAGTTTGAGTTTAGCATTCTTTCTTGGGGAAGAAATGACAAGCTCCCCAGTAAACCAACGCCAAACCACTGCTCTCTGTTTTGAGTAGCGAATGCCATTCTTACTGTGTCTAAAAGCCCAGACTGTGTTTCTTCTCCTAACATGAAATTGTGTATTTTGTTACCGCTCTCAAACAACAGTTTAACAGAACAAAGGAGTTATCTTTATGAGACAGCCAGGGAAATACACAAAGAACAGGAAGATGCAGCTAACCTAAATAATGACGTTGAAAGCAAAATAGCTATCGGGCTATAAATAAACAATATGAAGTAAATATAATTATTTTCATTAAGAGAAGACACAGCCTTAATTCCTGGGGATAATGATACCTACTGTTTCCTCAGACTTTAGTTCTCATTTTTTCAGTCAAGACACAGATTAACATTTTCTACTTTCTTCAACTTTTTACAGCATGAACTTTCATGCCACTTCTTTTGGAGCAAATTGCAAAACCCAGATATGTACTTTTATGAGGAAGATTTTCTAAAACAATAAAATTGCCCAATCTGCTACTTATGGACTGTGCAAACACATGCATTTTTACAGAGCAGGGTGGTAAACATACATGCGACTGCATTAATTAAGACGAGGCTTAGTTTCCTGCAACCTGAAGGAGTTTTCTTATTTACACCAAGTCTTTAACAATGCAATCTCCCATTGTGCGTACATGCATGCGCAAAGCAACAACCGCAATTTCACAAAAAGGCAAAAGCTGGTCCTGACCTGGTGGGTGAATAGGGAAGGCATTAAATAATCCTCTAAATGAAAGCCAGAATCAGCTTTCTGAGCACCAGACTCAGTCACTCCAGCCTTCTCGCTTTCCATAATATAGTCCTAAAAGACTTGAGCAGAAGCCTGAGTCACATGCTCTTTTTCCTGGTGACTGTCTTGTTGAGTATCTTGGGCAGGAAACTGGCCTGATCTGTTGACTTACAAGATTTAAAATAAGCACTTGTTTTCCCCCCTCCCAATCCTGACCCATGCCTCTGGGCTGAATCACTTCCCCAGTGAAGGCAAGAAACATGCGAGAGCAAAGTACTCCTGAAGTGGCCGAACGTTCAGGAAACACTCTCAGGCTGACATACGGTGAGCAAACCCGACAGCTGACACCAGCAAAACATTCAGCCATGGCACCGGTCCGCATCCCTCAGGCTTTACCTGCTGGTGGGCGAATGGCTGGAGGGGACGTCCTGCACAAAGCTCTGCTCCATGCTCGGGATCCTGGCTGGGCTGTGGGGATGGTAGGCTGTCAGGACCACGCTGCCCGAGTCCTTCATCTCCATGGTCATAGGCACATGTCGGCCCTGCTGCCGGTGACAAAAGTGACCAGGGGTGCCGAGGGGCCCCGACGGGAGGGCGAGTGGTTCTGTCAGCAGTGCGAGTGCATGGCCTGGCTCCCTCTCGCCACCGTTTGCTGTCAGCAGAGCTCTGTAACTGAGACACGGCTCCTCTCCCTGTCAGGAAAGCTGAATTAGCATATATTCAAAAACACCGCCCACAAAACAACCCACCGGGAAGTTACTACGTTCCTAGGAAACTAGAAACCTGAGATAATCCTGCACAGCACCAAGCGACTACCAGAAAAACTTCTTTTTTTTCTTTTTGTTTCCTTTTAAGAGCCAACTTCTTAATACTCTTCCTGCTCCCAAAATAGGCTGGACTACGTGAAATTATTTGCTGGTTAAGCAGCAGGATGAGAGAAGACCACTACTCAAACATAAAACGTGGTTTGGCAGAGCAGGGAGTGACATTTAAGCTGCTTTACATGAGAGATTCAGGAACCAAGGGGGCTCTGCTCTGTTTAAATCATCCAGGAGGAGCAATCTTGATTTCCTACATGCCAGATCATTTCTGTGGCAAGGAACCTCACTTGCTTTCTCTTGAAAATAGATTTCTCTTGAAAGTAGATTCAACTTTCATTTTACCTGATACGTCTGTGTACGTAATTAAAAGGGAATGGGAAATGAGTGAATTGTTTTTACAATAGTGTGCATTCAACTGGAGCAATCCCATAAACAAATACCCTCCGAGGTGTTTGATAGTTCTTCATGCTTGCACTTAATCTTTGTGTGCTAATTGAATATTTTTCTCTTAAAAGGAAACTAAAAAGCTTTGGAGTAACACCCAGAGAAAACTCTGTAGACAAAATGAGAAAATTCACACAACTCTTTGTTTTCCTCTCCCACTTCTTCAGCGCTTGAAGGTTTTTTGAAGAAAAAAAAAGAGTTTCTGGTAATTGCCTATTCCTGAAAACACTGTCCTGCCTATGAAACCATAGGAAACATATCTTTAATTTTCCTATATGAACTACATCTCCGTGAACACCTTGTGAGCAATTGGGTGAAACAGCAGCCTCTATACACCTTTGTCACAGCTGCTGTTGAGGTCCCCAATGCAGGTACTGTGCAAAATGCCTGTCAGGGTCCTCTTTTGCACCCTCTTTGAGTGATGGGGCTCTCCCCAGTGCTGCTATTGGCCTGCATAAATGATTCTGTAGGTGTCTCTAGCTGGGAAAGTAGTTCAGGTTTCGAAGGGCACAAAAATTCCTCGTCGCATCCCCACCTTCCCCCTGAGCTGTGCATCCTTCCTGGAGAGGCAGTCAAATAGGTTGCTGCGATTCATGTAGGCAGTGCCCAAGTTAATTTTAAATTAGCTAGCACAGGACACTGATAACAGTGCGCTTGGCAGCACTTCTTGCCAGACTCACCCAGGAAGCATAAATATTTGAACGCAGCAGAGCCTCCAAGCTTGCTCTTGCTATGCTGTTAACATATCCTAGATTAAATATTTTAAAGCCAAAGTTACCATAGTTGCTTCCATGGAGGCCCTCTGGGAGCCACCGTGTAGCCATGTGCGTATACTAGAAGTGAAGGAGAAGGCTCTAAGTTAACTCTGGCACCTTTGCCTACTGCCCATGGCATCAAGACTATTCCCCACAACGCCAATAGTGAGGACTGGGGTGAATGCAACAGCCAGTAAAGACCTCATTGTGCTCAGTGAGTACTGGGGTATTCAGGAGAGGGATAGGGGCTGAAAAATCAGGATAGATGCCATCATGGATCTCATATCCCAACTCTGTGGAGCACTGACTGAATCCCAGGTTGATGCCTGGCTGCTGGATAACCAGGGATGCTGCTGCCGGTGTAATTTTTTTCCTTCTTACCTTGCTTTTAAATTCCCCTTCCTAGACCAAAAGGTAGGCACCCCACTTCTGTGATGAGGGAGGAGCAAATTATAAATATAAATTTATATTTGACACAGGTGCAAATAGATATTTGAAAACGAATGAGCCACAACATATGTGTGTATATATAAAACTGAGACAGAAAAACCTTGGTAAATATGTTATAAGAATTCTGCTGAAACCCTTTATGGGCATTCTCCATAGTCTACTTCAGGAAGGCAAACACTTGAAGAAACATACATTGTGGAAGGCACCAAACACTGTCAGAAAGGGAGTAGGTGTCCTTTGGGAGATCAGAGTGCAGGCAAAATGTTGGCTGCAACTCTAGGAAAGCCTTTTTGCTCCCCTTCCTAGCACCATAGCACTAGGATTTCTCTAGTCCCATCAGACAATAAAGTTATGTTTATGTACTTAAGCTATGAGTGGATAAAGCCCGCAGTAGAAATACCATATATCTTTAGTATTATTTTTATTTCCTCTCATCCCATAATAAAAAACCCTCAAACATCAATACGACTTAGAAAAGAATACAGTTACCCTCTCAAAAGTAAAATGCATATATGGAAAGGAGGCCCACACTTATTAAATGGGTTTTTCTTTCTAAGAAAAATAAACATAGGAGATTTTATTTGGAGATTTATAAAGTGCTGGTGGACATACTGGAAGCATGTATGGGAATGGCAGACTATTTGGCACAAGTATAAATAGATATTTTGAAAATTAATCAGCCAAAATGCATGTATCAAACTGAGAGCTAAAAATGTTTATATGTGTGATGACTCTTGGGGTTAGACATCTGCATACTGTTGAAAATCAAGAGATACACATCAGGCATTAAACAAAGTTCTAACTTGACTAGTGATACAACCACAAAAAAAGTGTAGAAGGCAATGTGGGCCAGACTCCTTTCTAGTTCTCTCTGTGCAATTTTGTTCATTAAAAGAGAATTTATTCTCCTGGTTTCTAAGGAAGAATGTAGGAAAATATTTTCATCCTTTTCTACGGGATCCCCTTCAATATTGAATTGTTGAGTACTCAGGAAACACCATTTTGGTGAGAAGAAATATTGTGAGGATGCTCTTGGTGACAGCCAGCACAGTGAAGGTACAGCAAGAGAAGAGCTGCTGAGCAGCTCCCTCAGGTTTGCTAGGCAAGGAACTCGTGCTTTCAAATTTTACACTGTGCTTGTGCCAAGGGAAGTGCTTTGCACTTCCACAAATTTTGCAAAAGAGTTATTGATGTATCAACCAGTGGAACCAGACTTTGAGGACCATGAGTGAAAAACATTTATTGATTCAGGAACATAACTAAGTGGCTACATAGTTGTGTGATTAAGCATTCAGCTCTTCTGTTGAAGAACATCTGTGACACCTGTATACAAGAAGTATAAACACACAGAAAACTTGCTGAAATGAAGAAGAAATTGTCATTGTTAACTATATTCATGCATTTACATAATATTAATTAGTAATGATTGTGGCAGTAACACGATGGACAAACATTGTGTAGCAAATCTGATGTCTATTGCTTGAAGAGGAACTAATCATGTTTTCACAGATTTTAAACAACTTTTTCTGGTTAAGTCCAAGCTGGGCTGTCACTGAGAGAAATGGGATTTGTCAGCTAGGGGTTCTTGCCCCAAGATGAAGGGGACATGCACCATTACATCATAAGAGTAGACCCACAGAGCCCTGGAAATTGCAAAATTCCTCTTTGAACTACAAATCACACAAAAATCTCTGGGCATTGAATTTCATTGCTTGCTTCCAGCTTAAATTTACTTGGACAAAATTGGACAGTATTCACAAAACTTTAAAGTTAATTTTGGACCAGTTTAATATGAACTTGGGTTAGAGTAAGTTTTAAAAGGAAGCTGTGTAAAACACAGCATTTTTCACTGATTAAATCAAAGGAAACAGTGGAGCAATACACAGAAAAATGTCATCCTAGAACTGTGTCTCAATTTCTTCATCTCTCTTGCAATAAATTTTGTATCTGTCTGTGTGAAAGAAATCAAAACCAGAACCACAGCATTTCTCCATGCTTTGGGAGAAAAAGAAAAAAAAAAAAGAAAGAAAAAATAAGGTATCTCTCACTTGTCTTTAATCTGTCATTTGAATGGAAAGGTTCTTGAGGAATGGTGGGCAGAAAGACTCACCACATCAACCAATTGATGTGGGCAAAAAGTACCTGGATACTGAAAACAAGAAGTACCACAATGTCACATAAAAGTCAAGGACAATGGTGAGTCTACCACTGCTCAGTACCAGTACCTCCCTAGAAAAAAGTGTCTGGGAAGGGGCTGACTTGTGTCAGGACAAGTTTCACATGGCTTGAGGTCTATTTTCTTTAAAAGAATGATATATGTGGTGAAAGATAGTTTCTAATGCTTGATTTAGCCTTTGGCTTTCTACTCCTGTGATGCTGGAATATATAAAGGTGAGGTGTTTCTGTGCTGTGGTGTACGCAGCAGGGAATGTGAGTGAATGGATGAGATTCATTGGTACCATTAAAACAGACCCATTGCTTTTAGAACATTTGCAAATTCATAAGCCAAAAAATAAACAAAATCAGAGGTAAATCTTTGTTATTCTGCTTTCTTTGCCTTTTCAAACTGAGATTAAAAACAGCATTGAGAAAACTGTTGCTTGTCCTTGCAAACAGGTTAAGTAACAAGGCTATTTAGGCAAAGAGAATAGAAATCAGGTACCATAGCAGTTGGTGGTTTTTCAAAGGTTTTTAATTAGAGCACAAAACAAAACGTTCATCTTCGTTAAATATAACCTCACACACTTCAGTTCTAGGCCAAATTTAAATATATATCACACTTTGGTGAACTCTAACATGGTAATTTTTTTATTGAGTGATTTAATGTGGATTCTTTCATCTTAAAAAAGACACAAAAGCGTAGAAAAAAATCTTCAGGCAACTTTGTGTAGCTTCTTGCTTAGCAATAACCCTTATTCATTTTCTAGGAGTTCAAAAGTTGGTTCTCCTTTGCCCAGATTAGACTACCCATATATTATTCCCATGTTAATTATGTACAGAAAAGGAAACTTCCTTAATCTGTCTGTCACAATAGGGCTTTCTGGAGGTTTACTTTAAGAAAAAGCTCATATCCTTTCATTCATCTGTTAGGTTCATGCTCCTTCATGACATGTTGATCTAACCACTTCAGCTGGAGCAGCTGACAACTACAGCTGAATGCTGTGGTTGTTTTTTTTTTGTTCTGAGGCAGTAAGTTAAAATTACATGAAGGAGTGGTAATGTGGTTAAGTTAGGAAAAGTAGCACTGGAAGAAGCTGGATGCTTCTCTGAAATGTTTCTGTAAGCACAAGCTGAAAGTGGGAATTTGTCTCTGCAGCAAGGGAGGGGAGAAATGGTCAGCAATGAGCATTTTAAATACATGTGTACCCATCCTGATGCCTCTGAAACAGCAGAACTGGATTAGCCATTTGCCTTTTGTACAGGGAAAATGAGTCCTCACATTAACATAAAGGTTAGATATATATTTATAAATATTTATATATTCCACATCATTCAATGAAAAAAAATATAGGAAGATAGCTCCTTGCGTAAAAAGCTTTATGAGATTATCCTTTTAAAAACTACTGTTTTCCAGGGGCCAGGCAAATACTTAAGCACCTCTATGTATATATATATATATATACAGTATTTGCTTAGGATATGTGTATACACACACATGACCTTCCCCCCATTTTAAGAAAGGTATTCCTATTTTTAAATGCCGTGAACAGCAAAATGCAGTTTTCTGAAGATGATAATTTGCCGTTTCAGCATCACTTGGGTAAGATAACTGGAAACAACATTATTAAGAAAAAGCCTGTAGCCCCTTTCTCGTTACAGTCACAAGCAACTTCATGTTCTGCATTTTTGTAACATTTTTAACCTGTAAACTACTGCATTTCGAGGGAACACTTTATGTAAGGTACAGTTGGTATTTCCCTGTAACCGTGCCAATGATTTCCTAAATCATGCTGTTTCGTAACCAAGTCAGTTTCCCAGGGAGCAGCGATTGACCACAGCTCTGCCGGTGTGTTGAAAAGTGGCACCAAGTGAGACAGTTACCAAAGCACTGCTCTGTTAATTGAACCAGACTTTGGGCCGTGTTCTGAAGGTTGTGTGTAAAAAATGCTGAAGCTAGTTATGGGGGTGTTAATATGAACCAATGATGTTTACCAGACACATAGAGAGAGAATATCAGCTATCCTGTATTGATTGCATTGAAGAGCGGTGGTTTCTAAAATTACGGAGTCCAATAGCACTGTTAACTGGATTTTCCACATCTGCACCGAACAGCAGAAAACTCAAATTCTCCTTCCTATCTAGAGAAGAGGGGTATATTTCAACTAAGCATAGCTTACATCTTCATCCTGTTTTTACACTGTGGTTTGATGACTTGAATTCCTGAAGTTACTAAATTTATTTTTGCCTTTCCTATGTGAAGATGAAGATTTCTGCTGATACCTTCATTGTAGCACCACTAAAGTAGTAATTGAGGTCATTGGAGGAGTCTTATTCTTTTATTGGTCATAGAAACATTATATCTCAGAACTTCCCTGAAATGTCTGCATGTGTAATGAAGAGAGATGAGGACAAAAATAAACTTTGTGATCTTGCATGACAAGATGCAGAATGATGCAGGTGTTCGAGTAGTGGGTCTGGCCTGAATACAATGGATCTATCCACCTAGTCCTTGTGGTACTTGCTTCTCGAAATGCTATGAACATGTCATCACCATCCAGCCAAGTATGCTCAAGTTGACTGGTGAACTTGTGCGTTCTGAGTTTTGGTGACTTTTAGAAAATTAAGTTATTGAAGAATGAAGTGAGTTCTACTTAAAAGTGATTTTCTTATTTTAATAGAGACATTTTCATATGTTAGCAACTTCACATTTAAATCTGCCACAAAAATAAATAGATATGTACTGACTTACACCATCTCTAGTGGGAAAGACATATTTCATTAATCTCTGTATGAACATTCTCTGTTTACAGAGACATTGAATGGACTTTTCCAGGAAAATAAAGGATGTCTGTGATATAACCATGGAAGGAACCTGAGCTGCCTATTCATAGTCCTGTGCCCTAATCACATGTGAGTTTGCAGTTTAATTAATCAACAGTTTGGAAAGTAATTTTGTAAAGGAGCAGGTGAAAAAAGATAATACATTTAATCAGCCACAGAAAGAGGACCACAACGGGAGATACGGAGAACACACCATGTCAGCCACAGAAATGACACATCTTCCCTACAGGTGGCTAGGTAGCCATTTACTGTCTGCAGAAATTATGTGCTAATTCTGATGGGTTGGCTAGGGAGACTAGAAGGCATTCTACATAATGATTATTGAATGATACAGACTAGTCCTAAACAGAAACACATAAATGAACATAACTTTGCTAAGCACATTAGCAGACGTGTTTCCAGGCTACTTTTATGGCACAGTGTTGAACACCAGGAACTGGTGTTTCAGAAGCACAAGATACAAATTTTGCCACTGCTTCAAGTGAGTGGTTGCATCACCATGATGAGCTAAATGAGCAATGATAATCGGAGGGTGACAGAAGGGAATTTTGCAATATAAAGCATCCAGGAATTGCTGCCTTGGGAGAATGCAAAGAACATTTAAGATTTTTTGCTTAACAAGGCCAAGCATGAACCTTTCTCCCTGTGATACCAGCACCAGCAATTTTGTTTCACAGTTGAAAGATACATCAGAGTTTGAGGACATGGAAATTTTGTCATTGTACACTGTTCATAGAAAGATAAAGATTCCCAGGGTTATTGTGCCAATTTTGTTAGTGTAAATCGCTAGCCTTCACAACACAACGGAAAAAAATATTGCGGCTATCCCAATGGCATTTCTGTTAGAGGAAAAAAATAGCATATAGTTATTATTTGTTTGTTTCATTTGGATTTTGTTTTTATTCATATGTAATTTGTTGCTGGCCTCAGTGAGCTACAATCCATGGTATGCAACCCTAATAAAACAAAACAAAGTCGCACCAGGGATGAAATGGATCCATTTTCTCCAGATTAATTTAATAGATGAATGTTTCACACAGTGAGGAAGCCAAGACTGCAGATGACATGTTTTTGGTTTGGAACTTCAGGGAACAGATGGAGAAGTAGCAGCATTAATGTACCTTAATGGATCCACAGAACCACATTTATTATTTGGCTTTGGTTCAGGTTTGTTTGGTCTTTTTTTTTTTTTCCTTTTTTGGTCAATACCTGTGCCTTGCTGAATCACCTCTGAGTCTTTTCAGAAACTTTTCCCTTCATTTCTTCAGTGCAATTTTTCCCCACTTTTCATCCTACCTTTGGTGTCGTGCTTGGTTGTAAGTTGCAGTCTCCCAAAAAAGCATGGGCAGTCTCTAGCTGTTTTTTGCAAAGTGAATATCATACAGGAAGATGCTTGAAGGATTGAAGGGAATAGGCAGGAATGTGCCCTCTTGGCCCTTGCTCCAGGGGCTGTGAGTACTGGGGGGTGTGAGGAGCACGGCCAGCAGAGCTGCTCAGCTCGTGTGCTCTTCCCAACCTGTGTCTCCTCTGCTACTGCTATTGGAGACAGAGAGCTGGGCTAAATGGACAACACAACTGACCTTATTGGTCATTTCTTGTGGTCCTCTATTCTCCAAATGATTTTTTATTAAAAGAAATGTTTATATCCAGTTCCCGGTGGTGATTTTGTGCAGCTATAATAGAACTAAGGCGTGGGTCTCAGTCAGGGAAATGAAGTTCCGAAGGGTTTGGGTTTTTTTGAAACTTTAGTTTTGGAAACTTGAGTTTATCCTCCAGTATTCTTGGAACTGGAGGATAAATTCAGGAGACCCTGAAGATGAGATGCAGCTGAGAAATAAAAAATAAAACTTATGATGGTAGTTCTGCTTATTTTTGCTTTTACTATACTTGGCCTCGAATTCGATTTGTGGCTCTGCTTGCCATTTTGCTTGTGAGACTGTTGGCTAAATATGTATCATGTCTATGAAAACAAACTACCTTCTAAATTTATGAAATCTTATATTTGCTTCTAGCTTTGCCGTAAGACAGCATGAGTGCGGTTTCTCCCAGGAATCTACCTTGACCCATCAACTGTGCTTTTGTAGCACTACTGAACTGCGGTGCTCTTGTGCAGAGGACTCTTGTCTGCTATCAGTCCATATGGCCCACAGTAAGGCTTAGCTTGCTTTTAAATACAGCATCAAAAATCTCTGGATTGCTACTAATAGTATTATCTCTTTGCATATGTCTCCTGCATGGTATGTGCAACACAATTTTGTTTCTTGCAAACAGCAATTTCATTTTATCTCTCTGGTTGTTCTGTTCTCTGACATTTCAGTCTGTCTTACCTTCT
This sequence comes from Trogon surrucura, assembly GCA_020746105.1. Classification (NCBI taxonomy): domain Eukaryota; kingdom Metazoa; phylum Chordata; class Aves; order Trogoniformes; family Trogonidae; genus Trogon; species Trogon surrucura. The sequence continues at coordinate 55,263,912 of CM036619.1, read as the reverse complement.
ACTGAACTGAAAAACAATGCCATTAAGTGAAACTTGAAAAGAAAGAGAGAAACTTTATTAAGTGTAGTTCAGCATGACTCAAATAAGTACAAAGAAGCACGAGAAAAAAAAAGATTAGATACTAGTAAAATGGGAGTGTTTTGTCCTCCTCAAAATCTCATCATTTGATAAATGAGATACTGCACATCTATTACTACACTGAAAATACATTTCTTGTGTAATCGTGCTAAGCATGCATGTCTCAGCAAAGATATAATGACAAAGATATGTGGATAAATCTGAATTACAGTTAGCATAGGATTTCATTTAGTCATTCCAGTTTTTACTCAGCAACCAAACTGGCACATCAAACCTGGCATTTGCTTGCATAAAATAGGTAAACGAAACTCTGAGTAAACCCCGTTTTCCTGGGAAATTACTGGTATTGCAACAAACAAATAAAAAGGCTTTCACATGCAGAATGCAAGGCCACGCATTTTCCTGGGTGATCCATTGTATCTAGTGCCCAAAGTGTGCCTCACTCTTTCTCAAAACAAGAGCTGTAAATAGGCAGGCACTTTGTGTCATTTTAATGCTGAGTGTTACACATTCCAGCAATTTCAGTTTTTCAACTGGTTGTTTTTATTTTCCTTTATTGTGACTGAGCGAGTGAGCCCAGTTTACTGAAATACTGCCCACTCCTTGAAAGAAGAACCTAGGAATAAACTCAAGGATCAAGAAAGGATTGTGCCTAGAAATACTCCTGAAACAAGGGGGAGAGAATGCAGAAAGCTAAATAAGAAGGCTGATCTGAATGCAGGGAATGTTTTTTTTGCAGACAGTGATGAACTTTTATCCTGCCTTTTCTAATGTTATTTTCAATCCGGATCCCTAATGAGGAACATCACTAGACTCAGGAGGGATGAAGGATTTTTTTAATGGAAAGTCAGAAAGCTGCCTGAAAAATATTAAGTTTTATTTTATTTTAAATTTATATACATGGCTCCCTGTTGTTTCCATACCCTGGGATCTGGCACTCAAGAGAGTCAGTAATTTCCTCTGAACACTTTCAGAAAATACCAGGAATGATACAGAACATTAATATCCCTTACAAATAGTTTCAGTTCGGGAGGGAGGTACTGCAGCCTGAAGAAATATTTATAACACATCACAGGGACTTTGTCAACATATTATCTTTAGCAGTATCTTTAGCAGCCCCCAAACTGGCAAGCATCATCCTAAATGGAATACAGATTCCTAAATCTGTATTCGCATTAGCAACTGTTTCCTGGGTGGCCTTTGTCTCAACAGATCTCCATGCAATGCCAAGTCGTCAGTTTTTACCTGACTGATGAAATCTGTGCTGGACCCATGCTCAGGTCTCAACCTGGACCTCATGTTGCTCGTGTAGGCAGCCTGGACTCGGGTTGCTTGGGAATCCCACAGTCTTTGGTGGGAGGCACTGGCAAGAACCTTCCAAGGACAGTCACAGGCAGAGCCATCTGCTTGATCTTAGGCACCACATTAAGGGCAGATGTGATAGGAACAGAAAGTCAGGAGCTGCATCATGCTGGGGCTGTTCGTTGTGAATGCAACTGTGAAACTGTGTGTTTTGGAAAACTCAGGGTGTGCGCAATGTTTTTCTGGTAAATTTACCAGCTGGTTTGCCCAGCCGCATCTGTGAGAGCACTCTGGAGGATAAACACTCAGCAAATCTGCCCTTGAGCTAACAATAAATTGAATAGCTTTACTGTCCCTCTTCTGAGGATTTCAAAGTTTAATAATGAATTATGCAAAACTCCTGTTCCTGGGAAACATTGTCTATGAGAGATCGTAACTATACTTGCAGACAGTGATCCTTGTGGCCTCATATTGATGTCACTGCAGTTTTATTCTGGGCTAAAGTCTCCAACCAAAACAGAATTACTCTTTATTTATACCACTACAAACAAAGTTAATAAAAATGGTTGATCAAAGCAACTTCTCCATCTTCTAATCTGGGCTAGGACAGGCCCTGAGAGCCATATCTCTGTAGTTCTGCACTGCTCAGGAGGAGGCCCATTTGCACAAAGGTTCAATACCATAAACTTCTGCTGCAGTTTTGGTCCTTCACTAGACCACCCTCCTAGACTCTTGGCCTTCCTCCATCTTTTCAGTAATTCTTCCAGCCCCATAGACAAGGTTACAAATTTGGTTGTTGGTTTTGTTCTTAATTTTCTCTCTATGGTGAATTTTGTTCTGAGTGATTCTCTTCAGGCAGATAGAAAAAGGTCAGTTTAGTGACACTCAGAGAACATCGAAGTGTTTACAATTGGTAGCGGGTATATAGTAAACAATATAGAGCACTGGACATCTGGACTTAAACACAGGAAAAGGCTTGAACATGATTGCATTTCCTGAGCTGCAGCCCACACTCGTGTAATGGGTGTCTATGGGTGCCAACTTTTCCTTCACAAGCTGATGAAAATGGATATTTGTGCTTACAGCAGCTAGAAGGGCAACCATCCAAATGTGATCTGCTGTGTGACATGTACAGGGCTTTCTCTGCACTGACAGCAGCTCTGGGTGCTGCAGATCCTTTGATAATTTGCCCTTTACCGGATAATATAACTCCTGCTCTCGCTGTGTGTCTGAGAACTGTGTCCTCATTCAGACTGCAAAATTATTACAGCCCATATGCTGAAAATTTATCAGAACAAGTTAAAGAAAATAATTTTTAAATTTTTCTTTGTGATTCTAAGTAATCACCAAGATTTTCTTGTTTTGCAATTACTAAAACAGTGAAGGGAGATTGTGTCCAGCAAATCACTTGATAAAATGACTTTCTGTCAGAGAAGCATCCTTACCTGACTTGGCTTCATTTGCAGAGATCGTTAAAGAGATCTCTTACTGCAAATAGTGTGCTGGTTTTTTTTAATACCATGTAACTATGATATCTATATACTGTTTTAAATAGCTAGTAATCCCCTAAATGGCTTTAGAAAGGTCTGCCTCCCAGTGTACCAAAGGTACCCAAAAATTGGTATACGGCTTCCAGCTTAGGCTTTCTGACTGCAGTGAATGATGACTTTTGTGCTATTGCTTTTGTGTTGGATACTGTTAGTCTACTTTTTATGAAAAACCTAGAGCAGTAGCAGTTATACATATGGAAAGAAAAGCACAAGAGCAAAGTAAGCACTTTCACCTGGAGTATATGGTTAGAAAGCAGAGAAGACAATGCAAGAAATGTTCATCACGAGTTGAGGAAGAGCCTGTCCAACTCACTAAGCCAAATCTTTTCTTTGCGCCCTTGTTTATCTGAAACTATCTTCCTCTCTTTTTTTCACTCTGCTCCTCTAGCTCATTCTGAACTTTCCAGCACTTTTTCCATTAGGACTATGTAAAACCTTGGCAGAAAGTACTTTTGATGGAAACATTTCCGAGTTTCTTCTAAATTTTGAACTTAGGGGAAGTTCTAATATATTTGCCTGTAGTTTTAAAGGGCAGCACAGACAGTGAGCACACAGCTTTAGCCTGCTCACTGCCTGTGCATTACAACTTAGCTGAGTTTTAAAATTCTTGCGCCAAATTAGATTAGCCTGAAAGCTGCTCTAATAAACTTTTAAATAACCACAGTTGCTTGCAGCCATACTTTTCAACCAGCACGGCACGGAGCGGTCCCATCGGTCTCCCTTTTCCTATTTAAGCACTGTCAGGACAAGGAAATATTGTAAGAAATCCATAATTTTCCCTCGGCCTCCAGATTTTAATCAGTTTGGAATATCCTGTCTCATTTCATGGGGAAAGTAAATTTATCATGATTGTGAGGCATAAAGTGGGTATGCTTTATTAGAAACCACGGCCCTTGATTTTTAAAAGTTCCGTTCAAATTATTCATACCTCAATATTTTAAGAATGTTTAAAGCATATGCTTCAACTAACACTGCCATAACCTCTTGTCCTTTTAATAACAGCCGTGCATTGTTGTCATTTGTTTTGTACTTTAGGAGACAAATCTTATCCTACACTAGCTCTTAGCCTTTGTTTTATACCTTTTATCCAGTAACCTTTGATGTAGAGCAATGCTAACCTTCTTCTGCAAACCTAAGTAAATTAAAATTCTCCTTATCTATCACAGAAGTAGTATGTTCAAAGAATTCCAACAAGTTAGTTAAGGTTGAATTACTTTGCTTCAATTTAGTCCTAAGTCTTGAGATGTTATCCCCCTAACAGAGAGCACTTTAAAATAGCTTTTGATGAATTCTTAAAAAAAATCATTGGATCACCATCTCATCCTACCTCACTCATGTAACTTTTTGGATCATTGACCTTCAATTGTCTATCTTTGTTCTTTTATACAAGAATGCCACTGTAAGTCAGTGATATTCATATCAAAATTAAAATAAAATAAAATAAAATGTGTGCTCAAAGGTTCTCTTTCTCCTCTTACCCATTAATGCTCCTGGACTTCATTTTGATTAAAAGAAATTCTGCTAACCAATTACATTACCAACCTAACAGAATATATTCTTTCGTTTTTGACTTTGGAGAGCGATTCACAGCTGAGGGCAGTTTGCTTTTTATTTCCTCTACAAGGGATGGAAATGTAATAAAGATTTATTAGTTATATAATTTCTAATCCCATAGTAAACTCCTAATTTTCTCTTTTCAAAATTCTAGTCGATATGCAACTTTAACATATAGATGGAACAGATTGGATTTATGTGAGGTCTCAATATTGAGAGCTATCCTATCACAGCTGATTATTTTTTGCTTTAATTTAATTTTAAAAACAATTTCTAGGTTTGGGGTTTTTTTTGTTTTATTTTCTTTTCCATAATATCCTGGAAGTCTGGGCTTACCAACTCTTTTTTCACTTTCCTAATCATAAGCATACCTTAAGTTTACACCATCTTGGAATAATTTCACTTTTCTTAGTAATTTCACCTGTCCTTGCACAGAATCTACTTGACATTTTGCTGTTCTGAGCTAAAGGGCCATCTGGGCTTACTCCTGTTGCTCCCTGGTGCCTCTCAGCACATGGTGACCTTTCAGTTCCTTTTCTTTTTTATACTTTCTGCGTTTGCAGTAAGGCTCTGTACCTCCCCTTGAAATGAGTTAGCCAGACACTTGTGCAGCCCTGCACAGCGTGGCTTACAGGCGCAATTTATGCAGTGGTGTCCAAGGAGGAGGAACCCCTTTTAAGGACTTCCAAGAGCCCTGTTCTCTCCTCTGATGTGCCAGGGCACAGGTCAGCCGGGTTTGTAGTGGCCTCTGCTCCTGATGGCTGCCATGGCATGGAGAATGTAGCTGGTTCTGTTTAAGCATCCCACAGGAAGTTTAATTACACTCCTGTTTAATTTAATGGTACTCTCCAGGCATTTGCATGAACTTTACAAAAGTTATGAAAAAATCACGGGTATCTTGAACTGAAAACCCACTTTTGAAGCTAATGTCTGTTTTGTTAAACTGGGATATCCTTTTTGGCAGCTTTACAAGCATGTGTCAGACAAATGTTTTACAACAAAAACATTTTGCTACAATCACGGGCTGATAGAATGATTATAATTTAAGAGATCCTTTGTTCTGACTTCTCAGAGGCCTCCTCATATGCTTACAGTCTGAGATTCATTTCTCTCCAAAATTGAATTCACATGTGCTAGAGAAAAATAATCCATCCCCTCATGCTTCTACTATGAGGTCTTTTTCTTTCCCCCCATGACTGATTTTCATAGTCTGAAATTATAATGTTATAACTACAGTGAATGTTGCTCACAGAGTGCAGAGGAAGTGAAGCTCAGCCCCAGGAAGCAGGGAATTGCGTGGACACTTGGGGAGTGCTGTATGGAGACACTCATGTCAAATTTGGAAGAGATGCCTTGGGCAAAGAAAGCAACCCAGCTGCTGCACAGGGGGGACCCCCCGCTCCCATCTCTCCCAACACAGACCTCAGGCATGGAGACTAATTAATAGCAGCCCACCAAGGTAGTGAAATACTATACCTATAAGAGCTGCCTGCAGGCACAAGCTGCAGCAGAGCCAGGAGCTGAACCCAGCCTGGAGTTACAGTCTGGTGCCTTTTACCACTTCCTTCTCTCACGTGACTATTTACATTACTGACCTTTGGAAATAACACCCAGATATCTGTATATGTTCATATTTGCACACAATGTTCTTGCTTTTGAAACATCTTTAAAATCTCTGCTCTCTGAAGTTCTTTGTAAATCCTGATGTGTCCGAGGGAAAGCACACACTGAAAAGAAAAATTTGAATTCTCTTACTGGCATTTGAATGGAGATGGGTAAATCCCGTTTTACCACATTTTTTCCCTTTGGCACAGAATACAGGAATCTAGGTGGTTTCTAGGAAAAGTAAGAGTAGCAAAGAGTTAAGGTGGCAACAGTGGCTTAATTCTGACAGGGGTTTCAGGAGCATGATCTTGATAACTCTCTACTGCAGACCTTAAGCTGACCAATCTTGAGAGGACAACACTTCCAAAGCTGAACAGTGGTCTCAGCTGCCTCAAACAATTTCATTTAACCATATTGTGAACAAGGTAATTGCTTTATGAAATCCAAATACACTTACTTGGTTGACCTTCTCATGAAAATTTGTAAAGTGTTGAATTTGTTACCTTTATTGACTTAAAACTGAAATTCTTAGTTCACTCTACTGATCTTAATCTCTCTCTTTGGATGTCACAGTGTGTAAAATGGTTCAGCTAGACTCTGCCATCAGGGTAGATGCCTGGTTCTCTGTAGCAGACGTACTGTCCCCATTAGCTGAGCAAATACCACCTGTTTTAGCATAGGTCTGCTGAGCCCAGTCCTAGATTACCAGCCTCCATGACCAAATAAAGGCTTTTGGCTTGGAGAGGGCACCATGGAGGCGATGAATGAATACAGCGTAGCAGTCCCTCAATTTCTAGACAACCTTAGGATCATTAGAAGCCACTGTATTTTAGAGGACTTTTTATGCCATCCTGGAAAATGAAACTGCTGTAAAAGCAGAAGAGTTACATACATGTAAACTAAAAATACAGATAATCAAGAGTAAGAAGGACTTATCTCTGGGATTTTGGAGCTAATACTGTTTCACGGCATTGCTGGGATGTGTTGCCCTTTTACAGCATTATCTAGCATAAATTAAACTGAAAAATCTAGTAAATCTGAAATTAAGGGAGAGTTTCAGTTACCTACCTCCAAAAAGCTTTCTCAGGGAATTCTGTACATGTCATCAGTTCACATACAATATGAACTGGTAGAGGAATATACGTAAAATATAAGCACTGTACTTTAAGGCCTTCTAATGAAAGGTATGGTAGTCAGCAAAGAAAAATTATCTTTCTTGTATTGTACAGAAGCCCAAATGCACAGATGATCTCTGTGTTCATACACACAGAGAAGCCAAAACACAGCTGCAAGGTCTAATTTTAGGGGCCACTAACCTTGATCATGCTCTTTTAATCTTCCTGTTTGGGAATTCAAAGATTCAAGGAGAGCATAACCTTGAGGGTTTTAAGCAGACCTTGAAACTAGTATTCACAATGTGTCATCTGATTTTTAGAAACAATATTATCAGACTGCACTGGTAAATAGTGGCTTGACCATGAGGTCCTTCTCTAATGTAGGTACAAAATTAAGATGTCCTGGAAGCTGAAACGTCACCTTATATATGTAAAGAACACACAGAGGGTTCCACAAGGATATTTCATGTGGAAGAAATGCGTTAGGAGTCTAATATCACATTCCTGTGTCAGTCATAACACAGATAAAAAGCAGAAGTAAAAATCCTCCGTCCTTCAAATCTCCCACCAAGCAGCCTTTCTTAACAGTTCATCCCTTTGAAGAGGAACTTTGTTAAGGTTTTCTGGTAAATAAATGAGGAATTATTGAAAAAGTCCTGAAATGGACCTTATGCTTGAATATTCTTTCTCTTTCTTCAGAACTCTCAGCTGAATCTCACAAAATTAAAGCTTTTATACATTTTGGAACAGTGGCTACTTTTACAAAGGTGCTGAGTTTACTACTTTCAAATGTACTATTTATTTGAAAACTTCTTATGTGGCAGCTGAGTCACAGTAAGCAGACAAAAAGTGTAATTAAACAGTAGCTCTTCACATAACTTTATTCAGCCAGAGAAAACTGTGATATGTAAAAAGACTGAAATAAACCAAGTGCACACCTCTGTCAGAACGTAAAGCATGAGGGAGGTCTTAGTCCTGTTGTGCAGTGACAACAGCTCCACCGCAGTGTTTGAACAACACCCCACACAACCGATCTGGTGATGCTAGAAGGACAACCCCAAGGTAAGGTGTCTTTGCAGCAGGGAATAGAACTAGGCTGAGCTTAGGGCACGTTAAACCTTAACCCATCATACACAGCATTCTCAGTTGCTGTTAAGAATCTCTTGTGTTAGCATCATCTGCAGTTTTTAGATATGTTTGTGGTGGCATAGATTAATAATATTCCAGGACTGTTTTAAAGGAAACTTTCACAGCAAAATCCACTCCCTACCATTTTTCTGCCTTTCAGACCACAACTCTGTACAGTCCCTCCCACATAACTGCTCAGTTGTATTTCAAAATCAGAATGATTCCCTGCATTCCTGGTTAGCACATTCAGAGGTTAAACATAAACCAGAAACCAACACTGACTATCATTAAGCATTCCTGCACCAAATACCTTGCTGAAACAAAATGATAAAGGCTCAGCACGTAATTCTTGGCAGGTATGACTGGTATTTTTTTTAATGTTTCTATTAATGTTCTTATTTTACTGTGGTTTCACAATTACTTTTATCCATCTATATAATTCCACTTTGTTTACTCATGTGAAATATAGTTTCTGATTCAGTCCTGTGTCATGTACCAAAAAAAGGCTGCAGCAGTTCACAGCTCATTACTATATATTGTAATGAACTGCTGTGAAGATAATGTGGCATCATGTGAGCTGGCAAAATGACATGTGAAATCTCACTCTAAAACACAACTGCGGAAAATGGGCACCTATTTCCTTGTTTTTCCACTGTGCACAAAAACGTCCACAGGCTCTGTGTGATGGACCGTAGTTTGGTTTCTGCTTCCTGTCCAGATTTATATCTATTACCAACAGACTGCTCCCATCCAACTGTCAAACACCTTTCCACTGACTGATTTCTTCACTATGCAGGGATGTTTTTTCCTTGCAGCTCTCTTCCAGGGGCTCCAGACCCTCCAAGAGAAGGTAGAAAATAATGAGCAGTTTGCACGTCCTTGTCCATACAGCTACAGATCATGGAGCTGAACTGGCTTTCAATGAGTATGTCACCCATACAGTATTATAACCCCATTATTATCAGAAAACACTCATTCCTGATAGTACAAATTCATGAGGTTTTCCGAACTTAGCTGAAACTGGCGTCTGGTATAAAGTCACAAAAGTAAAAACTATTAACTAAAACCTATGGGAACGGTGTAGACACGTACATAATGACGTACCATCAATCTTGTATGTCACACCTTGCTTGTTTTGTTCTTCTCCATATCCTGCTGCATTTATGTAGATTACAGGCTTGACAAAGAGAAGCAACATCTGTCTCTGGAACATTAACAAGTTTGATTATGACTTTCCAGTACCCAGAAGTGACATACATTACCAGGATCTCTCCTAACTCCATTCCTTCTCTCTCAAAATTTGATAAAAATGAAAATAGTGTCAGTGCATAAAGTAATTGGCAGTGCAATCCATCCATTTTCCCTCCTTTGATAAGTACGCTACTACCATAGATTCGTAACACACTTAAAACACTTTCCACACTTGAACAAATTTTCCTTATCTTCTTTAAAATCAGCAGGGGAAACATTAAAAAAAAGTGAAAATGTGTAAATAAATAGAGTTATGGAATCTTCCTGAATATTTGAAATAGCTTTAAAATTTTTGCTAGAATCCCTCAGATCTAGTTTTCTGCAACAAAGGATCACTGACATTCTATTTAAAAACAATAATCTTGTGATAAATATTTTTGTGTGAAAAACTGGCAAACAAGAGTTTATATGAAGAAAGTGTCTTTAAAACACTGATTTCACCTCTAATTTTCAAGCTCCTTATGAAAACAGCCAGCAAAAAAAAAAAAACCAAACCAAAAAACTGTGCCCAAGTAGCTCCTATATAATCAGGAGCAAATTAATCTTGGCTTAACAGGTATATTTCATCTCACCTTTCTGATAAAACTAATTCTAGTTACTTTTTTTAAGCACTAAAAAGCAAAGTTAATCTCTCTTCCCCTCCCCAGGAACTCTTTCTCTTTTTTCTATTCTTCTAGCCACAGATACACTTACTACAACAATACTATTTTATTAAAACAGTATTATCAAAATTAGAAAAACTTCTTCCCTAAAAGTTTTGTGTTGATGTATTCAAAAATCCCAAATAAAACCAGAATTTTCTTGCCACAGAGAAATCCCCCAAACACCACTGGAAAAAGCTAAAACTGAGATAACCCCCCCCCCCCCTTTTTTTTTTCTTTTTTTTTTTTTTTTTTCCTTGCTAAACTCTCCACTGTGAGTCAACCAAAATAGTTCACTCTGCTTCTAAAAGAAATTTTGGTTGTTTCTTCATCGTCTCTCTTTCCATTAGAAGAAAAAGAAAATTCTTGTATACTTTGCTTTTTCTCACATGTATTTGACTGTGATTGTCTAAAGCTCCCATCAGTCTTATCAGAATTAGTTATAGAATTGTGTTAGTTTACAACTTAGTTCTTGGAAAAATAATTCCCAAACAATGCATTGTAATCTGAAGTTCTTATTTTATGTATCCCTGTTATACATCTGAAGGTATATGAGACAAGTAGCAATGATTCTGACCACATTTAAAGAGCAAAATGAAGGGAAAACCATTTGGCCATGGACCATAATTTTAGAAGGTAGTTATCTTTTGAAATAAGGTCAATACTCTCTGTCTATACATCCTGATTTGCATTAGATTTTTGCTTTGTTTAGGAGCGTTTTCTGTCTCCTTCTGTTTTTTCATCGCTTGCTGCAGTGTGAAAAGTTAATCTCTAAACCTTTGAACAATACAAATCACTGTTTCTTGACTGTCATGCATAGAGATAACTTTCTCTTGTTTATTATTCTTCCTGTGGAAAACAATGTTCTGGACAATAATGAAGAAAGATATTTTGACCTCTACTTAAAGATATATACATTTACCTAACTATTTAATTCCTCTTCTCATTTAGCCAGAATACCTGGCAGTGTGATGCATCAACTGTACGGTGCATGAAAAAAATGCTGAAGAATTTGATCAATGAAAATGCATATTAACTTAGAAAGTAGTTGAATTTGAAATGCAACAAGTGGGGACATAAGAAGAGTATCAGGTGTAGCTTTAACACTGATTTAATAGGAAAGGAGGAGCTATTAGGCAGTCTGCAGACAATTCCCTCTTCCTGTGAAGCAGATGTGTGTTTTCTGCAAAACATCTGTCTGGCTACTGCTAACTGTGGACCGAGATACCTGTGACAAATATAAACATCTGTTTGTGAGAAACTGCTAATCCTCTATCACACAGGATACAACATGTGATTGGAAGCAGAAGATTGTAGCAGAGAATTCCAAGACAAAAAATATCTCATCGAGCACAAAACATGTTCTTAAAATTTTCTTACTCCTACTTAGAAATATATTCTTGCTAAAAAGTTCTAATTATTATTCTTAAATAACAGTCGATGCTGATTACATATTTTTTGTGATGGTGTTCATGAACCCTTTATTTAAAATTGCTTTTCTCCTTCTAAATGACCTTATTATGACCATGTAATTTGATCCAGTTAAGTCTAGTTCTAATTTAATCTAGTTCAGCTCACAGGAGCAGAACTCCATCTGTTCACCTACTTTATATGTGAAATCGTTACATAACCTAGTTTTGCATGAAATATTAAGCCTAATATACTTTTCAGCATCCCTGGGCTAAAAAGAAACCGAAACCTGTAATAAAATGTGGAAATAGTTGATCTAAACATAATGACTATGGAACAGTAGTCCAATATGTTATGTTTCGTAAAGGACAGAAGTATGTATGTAGGGTGTAAGGTCATTGTGAAAGCATAATATTTCCCATTTGTAGTGCTTACAAATGGTCAATTGATGCTATCCTGCAGCTTACAATGATGCGGGCATATGGATCTCAATGTAGGAGAAATCAGTCAAAGAGTTTTGTCAAACTGAAGTTGTGATATGAATAAACTATAAAATGAGAATAATTAAATACAGTGACTATGATGAAAATATGAATTACTGTAAAAATATTATTCTTCTGTAATAACTGCTCTGGTATTTAACAGGAACCATATTTTGACTTAGTAAAGATAAGCCTTTGCAGCCTTTATTCCTTCCTATTGTAATTAATCTTATTTTATAACCTTCAGACCTTTCTGAAAGAATTGAGATTCGGGTTACTCTGAGACCAGAAGTGATTTCTTATATTGCTAACTTGCATGAAATGACCTTCATTGGTTTTAAGAATAGTTTTCAAAATGGATCTTCAGCAAGTATGGTTTTTAACCAACTTTTAGGAATGCAGTGGCAGAATGACAGCCTTTTCCAAATATGATGAAAGGATAAAACCTCATAGAAAAACCAAATTTATTACATGAGAAGCCCTTGTCACCGAGAAGGAAAAATTCAAATGCAAAGCATTTCCATTTTTTAAACCCATATTGCTATTTTAAGTATTGGCATCTCTGTAGTGGAGAAGGTCATTTTAGAAAGGGAATAGCAGCTGCTAATTTGAGAGCTAGAAAGACAACCAAAGGTATTTATGGTAGTTGTAACAGTACGAAGTATGACCTCCTTAAAATCTCAAGAATCTGTAGGGAAGCACTCCAGAATGCACTACTCTAATTATTAACAAAGCATCAATTACACCACATGCCAACAGTTGTTACTGGCTACCATATCAATGATACTTAGTGGGCCTACAAACATATAGTTTAAGCCTGTTTGTTTGTACCCCAGTTGTCAGAACATATTTACTGTTAATATTCCTATGATACCACTATAAATGTTTCAAAAGTAAAAGGTTTTTGACAAACATGAACAATGGCAGATCTAGTTGATCAGATCGTAAATGTAGTGAAGTGTCCAAGGAGATGGAGGAAAGTATAGTGCTTTGGTGAATTTTGAACTCCAGGTTAAATTTATGATTTTAACCCAGACTTGCTTCTGTAATACCTACTATCTCCTAAATGCCTCTATATCCATATAGAGAGATCACTTCTAAAAAAATTAGTTTGCCTTGTTTCCAGATTGGATATGAGAATCAGATCTCATATTTAATTTGTGGTTACTGAAATTACAATATCTTGAAAATTGGATAGCCGTGTCCTACAAAAAACAGAAAGGCCAGTTTGTCTGTTGAGGCTACTGAAGCTGCCAAACATTGAACACAGAAGCCAAGAGGCAAAACATGAATTTAAATATGGATTCCTAAGAGTTAAGTCTCATGGAGGCATGGAAAATTTTGGACAAGAGGAGAGTGGAAGCAAATGGATCAATTTTCACAATACATGAGTCTGGTTTAACTGTTGGCTGGTATCAGGCAAGACAAAATGTTTCTCCTTCTTGAATATAATTGCTGTGCCCTCAAAGATTCCCTTGAAAAAATGTGAGTTGCATTTTACTGTCAGGATGCCTGTTGTTTTTCAAAATTATCTGTACACATTTGTACTCTGTTTTTATATAAACCAAAGTGCTATAGTTAGAGATTTGTCAAAAGAATGTGTATAAAGTAGAAAGACTCAGAAGCGCACTAGAATCCTGAAAAGAATGAGTGAAGAGTCTCTGTGAGAAATCTGTGCTGGACTCACTGTCAGGTGGTTGTATCTGAAAGGCCTAAATTGTAAACAGAAGTGGGAGACAAGGGTCCACACCTCAAGAGGGCTCACAAAAAGGAAATTCTTCATGCTGGTTGGCTTAAGCTGAAGTGGAGATTTTCAGTTACTGAATTTTGGTGAGAAATCAATCCTGGTCCCAATTTAATGTTGATTCTTTACATTAAATGGACAACATAATGTCTGCCTACATTCACTTCTATGTTCCATTCACATATATTTTGAGCTTCTACAGGTTTTTCTAATATTGCAAAGCCCTTTTCAGACAAGAACGAATGACCTCTCTATAACCTATAAAGTAAGCACTTTATCCCTATTTTATAGGAATCTGATGCACTGACTGATTAGATGTCTGACCTGGTATTACACCCAATAGAGCTGTGGCAGAACTGAAAGCAGAACATCGATCCTTTCGTATGGTTCCTTACCGTGTGACTTTTTATGACAGAAAGTCGAACTATTTAGCTTTCTTTCCCTTCAATTTGTGGTCTTTGTACCTGTACCTTAGCCTCAGAAATCTTCCTAACAATCCCCTCAACGCCTCCTGATCCATTCTCCTGCATATTTTCTGAGGATTCTAGTTGCCTTTTTTTCTCCATTGGTGGTCTGTGAGGTATGTCCATAGCTTGGTCAGCAACTTATATGTCAATTGGCTCATAAGTAGGCAAAAAACTAGAGATGACTAATTACACTTTTTCTCAGAAAGACCATGAACTGAGTCTCTATTCTCTAGTCAGGTGACAGTTTTCATGAAACCTGTATGAATTTAACTATCTTTAAGATTTTCATTCTTCCACTACACTTGTTTAAACTGGCCAACTAAGTCAAATTGATTGGAGAGGAGTTGATATAAATGATATGATTGCAATATGCCTTGCCTCCAAAGGAATCGGTTCTAACCCAGCCTGGTCAAAATGAAATGTAAAGAATAAATTACACTGAAAAAGTAGAAATAAACTTCTATGGGCTTATTTCTAGAACAACATAATACTGAGATTGCTCATTTTCCTTTGAAACTTCTGGTAAACTTCTGAGGCAAGAAATGAGGAAAAAAGGAAAGCATAAATCCTTGGTTCTTATTTTTTCCAGTCAGAGGAGAAACTGCAGTGAGGAATATATTCCATATAGCAACTGATCTACAAAGCTGAGCTAGATGGTTCAGTCTTTTACTCCTAATTCTACAATAAATCCATTACACATCAGAATTTTTCCTAGCCAGCTCTTGACTACAGAAGAGGCCACTGCTTGACAAATAGTCCTGTTCCTGTTCTGTACAAGCCTCCTGATCTTCCTTTGTTTCCCTGTATGGCATTGGCTTTCTCTTTGGCTGAGGTGCAGGTGGGTAGTGTTATTACACCAGGAGTGTTTGGCTTGTGTAGCTACATTTCTGTCAGTATTTATCATAACAAACACTTTTTGCCTTTCAGTGGATTCCTAATTAGAGTCTGAAAGCTGGCTCGAGGCTGTCTTCATAGATTAAGGGCCCAATTCTTCTTCCAGTTACATAGAAGTAAGTCCGGGACACTTAATAGAATCGATACAGATTTGTGCCAGTGGGATCAAAGTCTAATCCAAGTTTCTGCTGAGGAATATATTTTCAACAATTTGCGGGAAATAAATAACTTGATGTATTTGTTGTGGTAGCAGCTTGATAAAGAAATAGCAGTTTCCTTGATGAAGATGATTTTCCCTCCTACTTTATTCCCATGGAGGATGTCTGATTGTGATGAACACCTGCAGGTGAGAAGGCTGCAGGCAGCATTATGGGACGTAGGGTCCACGTTAGCTGCCTGTAGCTAACATGGGTTAAACACCTTCAAAGAGCTACAGGAAGGAAAAACACTGACAACAGGCTCTCTCCAGAGCTGGTGACAGGATTGCCCAGAGGCACAAGGTATTTTAGGTCTTCTTTTACTCCTTGTGCAGATAATGTCAACTACAGAAGATTAATAAGGACACTTTTTGCAGGAGTGTAATATCTCCTATCTCAGAACCAGAAAGTTGTACTGAAGATCTATTCACACCTGAGCACGCACACGGGAGTGGGCATGCTGGCACTCAGGGAGTTGCTTTAGGAGAACATAATACTGCAAAAATACTGATAGGACTCTGGCAGCCTCCCCCAAAGAGAGTCTGGCATGCAGATAATGTAGGTAGGTGATAATTTTTCACTAGGAGACACTTCATATTTACAGATGCACTGTGAATAAATCCACTGAGGGTTGGAGATACTCATGTAATCTACTATAGACATATAGCACAGATAAAGAGCTTGGTCCTTTCAGCCTTAACACGAGATACAGGCTTGTCAATCACTATCATGCTCATTCTGTAAGCAGTCTGAGCTGGTTTCTTTAACTGAATAGATTCAGAACAACAATATGTGATTTTGATTATTTTCAATAAAAAAAATGAATAAGTCATACCCTATCATGGAAACAGTGACAAAAACTTTGGCTCATAAAGTCTCATAGGGAAAGAGATTCTGAATACAACATTTTTTCTTCCTTAGATCAGTGTGAGTGGAACTATTAATTCTGAAGACCGCTATTTTTCTGTTGCTTAATATGATACTTCAACTTTAATTCCCAATTTAGTTTGTGTATATCAGTTTATTTTAGTTGCAGGACATCTGAATTTAATAGCAGTTTTGTCACTGAATTCAACATGGAAATGTGGAATTAGGGCAGTAGAGTAGGAAGCAGATGTCTAAAATTTGCTGCCAAACCATGGCTTAGCTACATAAAGTCCAGTATAAATGCTTAGCTGTCTTTGATCCTGTGTCTGTCTTTTGATTAAATGAATCAGGCTTTTACCAACATTATGTTTATTCTGACTATTGATAGCTAGAAAGTTCATAACAGAGGAATCAGTTGTTGATAAAGGATGACAAGGTAAAAAGACAACCAATACTCTATTTTAGATCACGGTCTGCTAGTACTTATTATAAGAGGGTTTTTTGAATGTGAATATTCAAACATTTTGTATAAATTTTATGACACATTTAGTATAGCTCTGCTAATCCCACCATAAGCTGCAATACACAGGGAATTAAGTGTTGACAGACTTGTCTGAAGTTTTCTTTGAGGAACCTATGAAAAAGGTCATTGCTTCACACAGGGTAGGTATTTTTATTCCCAGAGCCTCAGAACTAATTAGAGTGTGTGTGTAATTTTGGTTCGTACCTCACTTTATCACCTAAGAGCAATTACTTATTGCTGCTGTAAAAAACCATGTGGTCATGTGGAATCTCACAGCTGTATCGGTATCAATTAACTTTGAATATGGAATTGGCAACCCCAAGCACACAAAAAACATGGAATATCTAGGTTTCCAAACTTCTACAGTGTCTATCAGTGTATCCTGACTAAGAGATTCATACCCTGGTTTACAGGAACCACTTGATCCCAGAGTATAAGACACTGAACAGCACTATCCTGAAAGGAATTTGCTGATGTGCTGACAAATGGCGATCCCAAGCTGTCCTGCGTCCTGTGATCAAGCACTTGATATCCCAGACACATTTAAAAGTGAAGCTGAGTCCTGAGAAGAAAATGAGTGTAATCATTTCTGGAACAGCAATAATATCTGTGTGGAGGAAGCCAGCTGATGTGGCAGGGTGTTTTCAAAACTTTCTTGCAGACAGATGTTCAAAAGAAAAAGCTTTGATTTTTCTGCAAATTTGCAGGAGGAGGCAAAGACATTTTGGGAAGTAGATTTGCTCACAAAATCACTTTTGTTTGATGTTATCCCTCCACACATGGATAACAAACAAGATAATCAAGCAAATGATCAAGGCTGTTAAAAACCAACTGTGTCAGGAAGAAAAGCATGCACTAGGAAATTCCCACGGAGATATTTTGAATAATGCAGTACATTGCTGTCTATCATTTGGATGTCTTTTCTCTTTCACCAAAATCTATACAAAATATAAAACTATTTCACATAAAATCTACATGTAAAGAATACTTCAGGTTTTTAGATTATTTATAGACAGTTATGTAAAATTCAGCTCCTTTCTGTCACATAAGTGGTAACAGAAAGGTAGTTTTAATAAGATTGTATAGAAAGCTAGCTATAAAAATGTAAGGGCAGCTAATTATCGGACAAAGTGTAGGTCTGGTATTTGAGATTAAAATGTAGAGCTGTGCATTACTTTTAGACTGTTAGGATGACGAATTTCCAGAAATCACAACTTTAAGGTGGATTTTGAACAGCTGTGTTCCCATATGACTCAATTGAATGCTCAGATTCTTTGACTAACTTGTGCTGAATTTTTCAGCTAAGGTTCATCCTTCTTTAAGTCTCCCTTATGAGGAAAGGCTGAGGGAGCTGGGGCTCTTTAGTTTGGAGGAGACTGAGGGGTGACCTCATTAATGTTTACAAATATATCAAGGGTGAGTGTCACGAGGATGGAGTCAGGCTCTTCTCGGTGACAACCAGTGATAGGACAAGGGGTAATGGTCTGAAACTGGAACATAAGAGGTTCCACTTAAACTCGAGAAGAAACTTCTTCTCAGTGAGGGTGACGGAGCACTGGAACAGGCTGCCCAGAGAGGTTGTGGAGTCTCCTTCTCTGGCGACATTCAAGACCTGCCTGGACACGTTCCTATGTAGCATAATCTAGGCATTCCTGCTCTGGCAGGGGGATTGGACTTGATGATCTTTTGAGGTCCCTTCCAATCCCTAACATTCTGTGATTCTGTGATTCTGTGAAGTGTCTTTGCAGCATCACAAAACAGAAAGCTTCCATTTTCTTTTCCTATTTTTTTTTTTTTTTGTATTTACACTTTCAGTCATTTTGGAAATCAGACCTCAATGTTCCTCTCCCCAGAATTACAAAAGGGACTTCAGCATGTAGTTTTTTAAATGCATTGAAAAACTGGTGCAGAATCAACTTATCCCCTCAAAACATGGACGAAAATATAAAGCTTGACAAATTTCAGAAAGTGATAGCCATAGCAAAAGCATCTATATTCTCATGGCAATAAAAGCTTGTTTGGTGTTTGGCAATAAATTGATTGTGATCCATAATAAATTCCGAGTAATCTGTTGTCTCGGTGTTTCTAATAGGTTTGTACCCTGGAGTTATATTTTCTTACTGCTCAGAATTTGTTGAAGACATGTTAAAGTCATATTTGAACTTCAGGGCCATTTCCTTTCTTAGGACTCTACACAAGGGTATGGAGGAAAAGATATTCCTGATTTCACAGGTCAAATCTTTATCTTTGGTTACTTAATTTAATCAAACTGATTTGGCATTTTTAAAGTCACTGCATTCATTTAGGTAGTTACAAAGCATATACCATCATAATTTAATCAGTTAAATATTTCACCTTTTCAGGAAGGAAATGGCTGATCTTTTAGTAAACTAATGTTGGATAGATTTCAAAGTACTTTTTCATAATACATGATGAAGCTAGATCCAGCAAAACAGAATTGAAAGGAGCTAAAAGAAGGACAGTTCTACAGTTGTCAGTGTTCAGTCTTATGCTCCAGAACTAACAGGAATGTATTTTTCAAGTCTAAACTGATCGTAGATTGTGGCTACTTCTGGCCACACAACACATTTAGTTCATGTGTCCTTGCAGTCATTTGGTAACTGGAATTTGTTTTAAATTTTATATAAAATGTAAGCACACCTGGGTGTGTCTCTGAGGTCCTATGCAGAGATGCACAACTGTGAGGCTCTGCCTGCACATTTGGATGGCAGCGTTTGGGTGAGATGTGAACCCACCCCTTTGTACTACACAGAATGGGAGCCTGGGCACACATACAGGGTCTAAATGGCCATGGGGCAGGATTGCATATTTTCTATGGAGCATATTGGCTTGTACAGTATAAACATATTTTCTGGGACTTCTGCCCTTGAAACAAGTACACCTTCCAGTACAGGGCCACTTATTTGGGATTGGGCTTTTAAAAAGCTGAATTGTCTAAAAATACAGATAAAAATCACATAGAAACAAGTAGATGGTCTGTGTGATATTTATAGAATTAAACAATAAATCACTTGGGATAGCTATGTTCTTTAAAGCAAAAGAATATGCTGTGAGAGAAACCATGCAAGCAGAAGTGCACACACTTTGGTAAATACTGGAGATGAAGCTGCACAGATATCCAGAACAGCACTGAATATGGGCATATGTTAAAAGTACAGTCTGGCTCAGATAAGAGTGGAGGAAATGATGGCCTGAGACATATTATACGCAATGTTTTTAATGAAACACAATGTTACTAATGGTATATTAGGTAATTGTGCAACTTTTCCAACACAGGACTTGCTTACCACATATTGAAAAACGGCAATCTTTTTTTTTTTTTTTGCCAAAAGTATTCCCCTTTTCCTCCTTTTGAAAAGGAGAAAAGATTAAGCTGTGGGTTTTTTTTGCAGAGTGTGATTACACTCAGCTAAGCGCTGTTAAAAGGAAGCTTGTTTAACCTTAATTCAAGCCTATGGAATCAGCAGAAATAAGAAATCATTTTTTAAACACACAAAACCTATTAAACGCTACCTGTCCTACCTCCAGGTAGGACATATTAGGGTGTGTGCTATCTTATTTTAGCACTCTAAGCAATGGAACTGTTTTAAGTATTTTGTCTGTGTTGCTATTGCTCCAAGTCAATGACAAGAAAGAGGTACATCTGAAAGGAAATTTTTTCCCAGCTGAATTGGCAAAGTTTCCATTAGATAGGTCAGGAAATGAGCCCCTGGATCACCCTGCATTTGTTCAGAAGGGCAAAAGATAAAATTCTCTGGACACTAAGTCTTACAATCAATGCTGAAGGAACAGCATAATGATGATTCAGAGCTCTTGAGTGTAATGCAAAATGTAGCAAATGTTAATTGCAGAAGCATATGATTTAAAGTGGATGCAAAAGTACAATCTAAGGAAATTATGTTTTATTTTAACTATGGAAACAATAGAGAAGTTTAAAGCAAAATTTATTTCATGTTCTAGACACAAAAGCAGTAAGATCACGTATAACTATTCAAATATATATTTTTAAGTAGTATCACTTTCTAAACAGGAGATGCATTTGCACTTCTGCTCTTAAGCTGTTAACCTTTTATTCTAGTAAGACAGTTAAAACTGAGTTTACCATAAATTCCAAAGAACGATGTTCAGTATGCAGAGACCATATTCTATATATCCTGATATTTTCTAAATCCTAAAATGTAATTTATTCCAGTGATCCTTCTGCAACAAAAATTTCATTTCCTCCAATCAGCAGAGTGAAGGCTAATTGAAATAAAGGGGAAAGCAAATACTTTTATGAATCACAAGGTATAAAAGCCCGCATCTTGAGTTTGTTGCTGATTATATTTGCAAAGACAAAAAGAGGCTGAGTGATGCACACAGACTTCAATAAAACTTTGCAATTTAAACATTGTCTCGAAAGATTTCTGTTTAGTACAGAACTCCCAGAAAGAACATAAGAGGTTCCGCTTAAACTCGAGAAGAAACTTCTTCTCAGTGAGGGTGACGGAGCCCTGGAACAGGCTGCCCAGAGAGGTTGTGGAGTCTCCTTCTCTGGAGACATTCAAGACCTGCCTGGACACGTTCCTGTGTGGCATAGTCTAGGCATTCCTGCTCTGGCAGGGGGATTGGACTTGATGATCTTTCGAGGTCCCTTCCAATCCCTAACATTCTATGATTCTATGATTCTATGAAAGAGAATTCTCTTCAGTAAACCTGAGTACAACGTATGGTTTGCAGTTAAAAAGACAGGCTTCCCATTCTGTTTTGTTTCATATATTATTCACATATTCTTCATTTAAACTGAGTCAATTTGGTATTATTATTAGACTTACAATATATTAAAAAGCAATCATGCAGATCCTGAAGTGCTATCAGACAATGAAGTTACAGCAAAAAAGGTACAATATGGGTTAGGAACCATAAAAACAGACTGAAAGATTGAAGCAGATTTTCAGTGAGCAGGAGAAAAGCAAGTCTAACAAATCAGCCTACCATACTCTTATCTATTGGAGACATATTTTCGGCAATAAGTGGAGATAAAAGTACAAGCAATAGGTGATATATCTGAGAAATCTCAGGCAACTGCTGATGGAAGCAGAAAACGTAAAACTGCAGTTCTGTGAGGCACTGATAAGGCAATAAGAGAACACAGTCACTGCCAGAAAAAAATCACTGAAGGCATCAGCACTGTCACGGCCTTTAGGTACAGAGTTATTCAAAAGACCAAAATCACCAGTATTGACAAGTCTATGCAAGTGGGGTGGAAACTAAATTCTCATCTTCACTGTTCACTTAGTGTGGCAGCAGATGTGTTGGAGCATCATTAATCAGACAAGTGAGAGCAGGTAAACACCTATATAATGAACTATATTTGATACAAATAAACTCCGTGTTTCCAGAAATCTGAGCATAGACTCAACTGACTGATCCAATTTTAGTGCTTGAACAGTTCGTCAAAGTGACAAAGCACCACTGCTGACAAATCTGATTACAAAGTGCCTAGCTCCTGATTCCCAAAGGCTTATTGTTCATGACATGTACTACACGTAAAAATATTTGCCACATCTGGTATCGCACAGACAAATTTCAGAAAGTATGGTACAACTTGTTAGCTGTCTGAATATATATTACATTGGTCAGACAGATTTCCCAGTAGGATAAGAAATAGTTCCTATGTTCCAATAATAATAACTGAAAAAATAAATAGTAGTAGTAACATATCTGAAAGGAGCTTTGATCATCTAGTTCATCCTTTTGCTGAAGTATTTAATCCAAGAGTTTTCACATATAGAAGGGAGTTAAATGTTAACTCCCTATGTCTTGTAGAGAATAATCTCTTTTATAGATCCAGGTTTGACATTTCCCAGTCTCATTTTGCTTTCAAGAGTATAACACTGCTAATTTGGATTCAATTTGTGTTCCATGCTAGCCACATGGCTTTTTTTCTTGAATTCTATTTTGTTTCTCTATTTGTGTAACTAAGTAGTCCTTCTGCAATGTGATTTCCTATTGAAAGTTATAATCAGACCATTTTGAATTCTAGTTTTGTCTTACAGTTTGCTTGAAACCCCTTGCAGACTTAATTTGAAAAATATCTTTCTCTACTGTGCAGGCCATTAATTTAAATATGTAAGAGTGTCAAATTCATGACAAATTATGAAACTTTTTTGATTGCTATAGTAGTTATCCTAATTTGCACACAATTATCCTTTTTGCACATTAGTCATAAGCTCTCAAAAAAGAAAGCTTTTTCACAGAAAGATCTGATACAGTTCAAGCACCTTCAGAAAGAACCTTTTGCATTATGTCAATAAATCCTCATTCATCTATGGATTAAACAGGCCCATATAAGAGCTCTATGAAAATTTAAAGGGAGACACCCAGAGGACAAAAATAAGGAGTGAAACTCGCTGAACTGTTAAACAAAAGCAAATGTGTTCCAAGTACTGCTAGAGACTGTAGATGGGGTTTTAGTGATGTGTTTTGTTTGAGACTTTTATTTATAGTGCAGTAGCCCTGTTCCATTTTACAGTAGCGTAGTTCAACCAATTTTATCTAATTTTCTTCTTTGTGGGTAAAAGCCTCAATGCTAACATTTGTGTTAGCAAGCTTAGCTGGTGCAAAAAAAGCATAGAAATACAAAGACAATACTGAGCGCAGCAAGAGCACGCTGATTTGTATGAAAAAGGATTGAAATTTTTTTGGAAAGAATTCCCAGTAAATGCATGTGTCAATTTCTTCTTCAAGGAGCCACTTAATCTTTGAGCAGACTGCTCCATAAATTCCTCACTCTCAGATTCAGAAAAGTAGAATAAGAAACACCTAATACAGATTAGAGACAGAATATATGGTAAAATAGAATGATAGTATACCACGGAGTGACAAACGTAGTACCTTTGTGTATAACCTGATTTAAAAAAACCCTGATTTGTAAAGCTGCTGATACTTATATGCTGACTTTGCAAGAAAATATGTCTTTTAGCTTATACTTAACTGTCCTTTTTAGTAATTGCTGCTGATGCACATCTGCAACACAAATCAAAATATTTTAATTTCATTTGTCAGATAGATGGGATCCCCGTTACATTCTTCATGTCTGTGTAAGTAAATAATGACAATAAAAGCTTTATTCTCCATGAGTGCGAAAGTTTCCAAAATAAACTTCTTTATGTAATTATATACAGGTGCATAGTGTTTTATGCAATTACAGACTTAAGAACAGAGTGAAATAAACCATTTAATGTTCACACTTAAAAGAATCCAATCTTCTGTTTAATATCCTAGAAAAAATTCTAATGCATATTATATAATGTAAATAAGAAAAAGTTAAGATTTACTTATGTCAGCAATGCTATTAATCTCAATATCACACTAATAATTCAGCTAATGCTAAAAAAAGTGAGAAAATAACTTCAACATTGAGGGCCGGTTTAGATCGGTGGGTTGAGCATGGTGCTTGACACACCAAATGGCGCGGGTTCAATTCCCGTTTGGTTCTCATGTGTTGCCTGACCTAGTCGAGAGGTGGTGTCCCTGCTCATAACAGGGAGGTTGGATTAAACGATCTCTGACGTCCCTTCCAGCCAAGGCCATTCTATGATCTGTTCAGATACAATTCCTGACTGATTCCAAAGAGCAGCAACATCAACACTCAGTTGAAACTGGGACATTTGGATTTTAAACTGTGATTGATATCTGGCAAATTGTACAAATATACAAAAAACTCCAGTCATATTTCTCTACAGAAAGTAGATTTCTCCTTATGGGAGTGGATTTCACTGAGTACTGCATTGATTTGCCAAGAGTCACAAGCCAAAGTATGATTCACACTAGGTCCTACCAAAGTGGTCATGCAAAATACAGAAAATAGCCCCAAAAGTATTGCTGTTACAAAAACTCTCATGCTATGTCTCCATCTGTGGTTGTACACTCACTGCTGAAGTTACAGGATAGCCGAATGGCCACAAATTACTGCTTTTACACAGGCATACATATATACTGGGTATTAAAGGAAGAAAAAAACAACCTTATATAATATTCAGGAATATCTCTGGTAAAAATTAATCACACTGCAGAAAAGAAACAAACCAACAATCACTGGCCCTCCCACTATGGAAATGTTGGAAACGTCTAGAACACCTTAAAGTAATTGATTGAATAGATGCCTCAAGGTGGTTTGCCATGAAATATAAAATGCATTTTTAAAGATCATAAATACTAAACTTCTGTTCATACTCTTAAAAAGTGTAAGAGCTAATGCATCGTCATGGAGGACTTGGGGGACACATTAACTACGACAATCCTCTCACTACCATGCCAATGAGTTGACATATGAACAACCAGATCTTAGGTGGAACGCACAAGGTCCTATAAAGAAGTAGTTGCTGCTGTATAATTAATCACTGCACTATTAGAAGTCAAGAACATATCTTCTGGAGAAAAAAAAAAAAAAAAAAAAAAAAGGCACATTTTCCTAAGATGTCCTGAATCACTAACTTGGATAACACACTTTTGAAATTTTCAGTTCTACTATTTCTTATAGCTTCCAAACAAATATGTCCATTATTGGCTTTTTCTTTTTATTTTCAGGGAATGTATCAGTACTTATTTAAGGAACTTACACTTTTTCTGGTCAGTATCAACCTCTCAGGCTGGATTTTATTTTCAATGTAATGATATAGTTTAAGCTCCAATTTCCAAATCTCTCTAAGACTCACATGTGGCAGGTTAGAAGGTGCACTAGATCTTGAGAATGGCTGAGCTAAGCACTTTTCCTTGCATTGTCCTTAAGACTCAAGGAAGGGAAAAGAGGCTGCTGACAGTATCTAAGCCTTGAAGTTTGGCAAGGCTGCTCTGGAGGTGTTGTCCTGTGGATACTAAAATGATACACCATGCACATACGAGAGGAGGTGCAGACCAAAAACCCGGGCCCTGCAAAATTTCAAAGTTCTGATGTAAAGCACTGTTGCGCTTGAAGGAGGAATTAAGTCCATGGTTATGCCTGTATGACATCGCAAATGCTGTTGAACATCTGAATTATCTCCTGGTCTTATATATAAGTGTGAGGGGAGTTAAGTCATGGGGCTACTTGTTGAAGAAACAACCAGACAACTGGGATTTTTTAGGCAAGATTTTACAGTTGATGAAACTGAAAAAACCCCACAAAATTCACAAATGCAGTAATGACAGTAACTATTTACACACTCAGTATTTGTCTCCACAGGTTGATAGTACTTAATCCATTGTACAGCTTTTCCAGCATTATTCTATATTTAGAATACAGCACAGGCTCATTTAAGAAATAAAAATGATGTTAAGTGTATTAAGTAGCAGTAACCCAAGAAGGATGAACTTCTTTTCTCCATGAAAAAAAGTAAAGTCATCTGTAAAATCTAAATTCCTCTTCAAAGTAAAAAGATATTAAAGATTCCAAACTGGATAGTTACCTAATGAACTATGAGTTGTTATCAAGTTAGGTAATTTAACATTAATCTCCAACATAGGAAGGGAAAAACTGCTTAAAAAAAATTAGGAATATTCCATTGTCTAAGCCTTTGGAGCTAAAACCAATATTTATTGTTATAATGTTTAATGTAATACTTATTTACTGCAAAGTTTCAAGAATCAAAGATTCCCCTTCAAGTATTCTAAAGATTTTAGGGAAGACTGATTTTTGAAATCTATAAATAAATTATTTCTAGGAGGTGTAGTAATCAACTTTAAGCTTAGTTGATACAAGTGAACCTTGATTTCAGAGGTCTACCAAAGAGATTAACTAAAGCAAGGTTATTAAAGGATCTACTGAAAATTTTTAGATGTCTGCAAATATAAGCTCTTTCAGATGAACAGTATGGAAATACATAAATCTGTTTGTCTAGCTATTGTCAACAGACTTATCTGCAGACAAATCATTGTATCTTGCACAACAGATTGTCTGGTTTTGTACCTGCTCATGTCCTGCAGTGAACCTGTCACTATTCTTCACATGTTACTTTTCTGTACCGTCCAATGCAGATATGATGATATTCTAAAACTTGGTGCTGCAAGTTTGCGCTATGGTTGTTTTTTAATACTACATAATGAGAGAAATAAGCCAACTTTTCTGTTTTCCTTTGGTAAAGTTACTGAAGTTGCCTGCAGCAGAAATTGCTAAGGTAAATCCATTGATAGCTGCTATGGAGCAGAACAATAACAGGACAAAACTAAGTCTGTTTACATGTTCATGCAAATGCAGTAGTGAATCATACACAAGCAGCTTTGGAGAATCGCTTATAAATGTCTTTTCCTTGTTTTCAGCGCAACTATTATTGAAGTCCATTACTTTAATCTGTCTTCTAATGATCAAAAATAATGATCCACTTCACTTAATCCTCTAACCAAATTAGTCCCTTTAGTTAAAGATTTAAAAAACTCTAGGGTTAGCAGCTACAAGTCTAAATTACTTGGTAGTTAATGGCAGTTAATCTGCAACTTTCTGGTAGTTCCTCACGTTTACTGATATTGCATTTTATGATGCTACTACTCAGGCTGGAGTTTTCACTTGTGATTAATTGCATACCATTCATTACGCATACAGTGAACAAGTTTTGAAATTTTATTGTATTGAGAAGTTTTTGGATCCCCTTTAGAATCCGCATGGTTATTCTATGAAGATTCTTAACACTGGACAACCACTACAGGAAATTTCAGTTAAATGAAATTATGCTGGTGCAAGATAACAAAAGGACAAAACAAAGCTGTTTTAGCAGCTTGTGTTTTTATGAGAAACAGAGGTGAGGGTGAAACCACCCACACATTCCAGAGTGACGGAGGCAGTAAGAGAGTATACTCCTTTTGAGGTTTTGAGTGCTATGTTAAATAACAGTGCTAAATAAAATGCAGAATTCCCATAGCTTTTGGCAAATGAGCCTTCAGAAGGACATAAAATTATCACCAAAAAAAATCTTAAAATCTTGGTTTAAAAAAAAACCACTAACTGCCTGCTTTCTCTAGCAACATTGAACGTCCCTGAAGTTAGCTGTGTAATCTGCCTGATCTCCTCTTTTCAGGATTAGGTAAGTGAAATGACGTTACTATATCATTGATCAAAACAACTATATTAATGGCCTCTGTTAGGATTAAGCCAAAGAGAATCTCTACATGTGATATGCTAAAATTGAGAGAAAGCCTGCAGTGTTTGTGAAGCCTGCGGCCAGTATGCTGGGTGTGAATTTGTGAAAAAGTCATAGAATCATAGAATCATAGAATGTTAGGGGTTGGAAGGGACCTCTAGAGATCATCTGGTCCAACCCCCCTGCCAGAGCAGGATCCCCTAGGGCAGGTCACACAGGAATGCATCCAGGCAGGTTTTGAATGTCTCCAGAGAAGGAGACTCCACAACATCTCCGGGCAGCCTGTGCCAGTGTTCCGTCAACCTCACAGTGAAGAAGTTTTTCCTCATGTTGAGGTGGAACTTCCTATGTTCTAATTAAAACCCATTATTTCTTGTTCTATTGCTGGACACCACTGAGAAGAAATTGTCTCCTTCCTCTCGACACCCACCCCTCACATACTTATACACGTTAATAAGATCCACTCTCAGCCGTCTCCTTTCAAGGCTAAACAGCCCCAGTTCTCTCAGTCTCCCTTCATAAGAGAGATGTTCAAGTCCTTTAATCATCCTCGTAGCTCTCCACTGGACTCTCTCCAGTAGGTCTCTGTCTCTCTTGAGGTGGGGAGCCCAAAACTGGACGCAGTATTCCAGGTGTGGTCTCACCAGGGCAGAGTAGAGGGGGAGGAGAACCTCCCTAGACCTGCTAAACACACTTTTCTTGATGCACCCCAGGATCCCATTGGCCCTCTTGGCCACAAGGGCACACTGCTGTCCCATGGACAACTTACTGTCCACTAGGACTTCAAGGTCTTTCTTCATGGGGCTACTTTCCAGTAGTACGTCACTAAATCTCTACTGGTACCTGGTGTTATTTCTCCCCAGATGCAGGATGAGTCAGCAGTAACATGCTAACTACTGCAAATAACAGATGGCAATATTCAGTGTGAACTGGTAAGATTAGTCAGCCCAGCAGTGCAGCCAAAATCCTTGCCAAGATCCCTCTCTCTGAATGCGCACACACCCATTGAGAAAAATGGTTTGGCCTCTCATACTACTGCTCAAAATGCCGAATTATTGGATTCTCTATGTAAAACCTTCTTTCTTTCTTGTTTTCCTTCAGAGGGAGCTACTCCATTCATTACCCAGACTCAATCTACTCCCACTGCAAACTGAGCAGGCAACTAAATTGTTTGCCAAAACAAGTGTTTGCCAAGTCTTGCACAGGGCTTCTCTAAACTGAGACATGTAAGACATGCAGATATTTCACTTGGGTAAAAAAAAACCCCAACACATTTTGGAGAGCAGAAAAATATTTTATATAAAAAAAAATTCTTTCCATTTACAGTCCTTTAACAAGCATGTTAGCGTTTTGCTAATGTTTAACAACAACACCAGTAGATACAAAAAGAGCATCTTAATTGTAAACATCATGGTACTATTAATCTTTCAGGCCAGGGATCAATCAGCCTTCATGGGATTCTGCCCAGCTCAATATCGTACTATTTCTTAGGGGAAAATCTTGTAGAAAGGTTTCAGAAACCCTATGTAAAATTCTTCTCTTTCTTGCTTCACCACGATCCAGGGACACTACCCCTCATACTGGCTCCTTGCCTCATGTACCTGTCAGGTCCTGGGGTCTGATGTCCTTTACAGAAGCTCTGTTCTGCTGCAGATTTTTGTTGCTCCTTTTTATTGATGGAACTTGCTCCAAATAACAACAATAAAGAAGAAAGGGGTTTGAGCAGCAAAGTACAGCCAGCTCCAGGCCCGGCCAAGGCACAAAGAGGTAAAAGACTGTTCAGAATAAAACAAGAAGATCTGGGACTGAAATGGTGTTCAAAATTGTGGTTATAAAATTGCAAGATGGCTATTTTTCTTTCAGAAAAGAAAGCTTTAAAGAAGCTAGAAAGAAACCCATTTTACTAATCAGCCAAACAGACCCTAATTATGAATTCTTTCAAGCTTTCTTCTCTTGGCCACCCTAGTTCAGCTGGAGGGCTGCTGCAGGCTGGAGGCAGTGTAGCTGTAGCAGCTCACTCCAGCTGAATGCTTCAGGAAAGTAGAAACATAGAACTTTCTCTTGTATTAAAGCTGAGGTAATTAAACTGTATGTTGGAATTGCAACAGCTGAAGCCTGATTTCCTGTATAAAAACAAACCAAAAAAAACCACCAAAAAGCTGGCAGCTAGAGTTGCACTTTCTCTGTAAATTAGTTTAAAAAACGTCAGATAAATATAAAGATGTGCTGTTTAAATTAAGGAACCGTGAATAAAAGTAACAATTGTGCAATGAAGTGTTGATCAGAAGGGGTAGATTGGTACAATTATATGGTAATAGCATAAACTTTCAGTGTTTTAAAACCATGCACTGAAAGTTTTCCCCTGCAAATTCCATCTGACAGGAAACCACTGATTATAGAGAAGTAGGGAAGAAGTATGTGTGACCTGTATACTCCACATACATTCAAATGACCACAATAAAATAAGAATCCTAGCTTCTAATCGAGAAAAAGTGTAAGGAAAATGCATCCTTCCTTCAAGTATTTATAAACATTTATGAGACCCTCCTGAACCTTCTCTTCTCCAGGCTGAGCAGTCTTAACTTTCTCAACCTTTCCTCTCAGGTAAGGTCCTTGAGATCCTTAATCATCTTCATGGCCTTTTGCTGGGGTCTCTCCAGTATGTCCATGCCTCTTTCCCAGTGGGGAGCCCAGAACTGGACCCAGCACTCCAGCTTTGGCCTCACCAGTGCTGAGCAGAGGGGAAGAATCGCCTTGCTCAACTTGCTGGCAACACTCCTTCAAAGGCATCACAGGATACCATCAGCCTTCTTTGCTGCAAGGACACAGGGCTGGCTCATGGTCAAATTGGTATCAACCAAGACCCTCAAGTCCTTTCCTGCCAAGCTGCTTTCTAGCCAGTCAGACTCTGACAGGTACTGGTGCCTGGGGTTTTTCCTCCCCAGGTGCAGGTTTTGGCACTTTCCCTTGTTGAATTTGATGAGGTTGTATCTTGGGACAGAAAAGAATCTGACAACTAATTTTTCCTACTAATGTAAACTTTACTACCACATTTGCTCCAGTTCTCAGGCTCCACATGAGTCTCGAGCCAGAAGTTAGACAGTGCTATTATTAATTCAGATGTTTCATCTTTGAGATCTCTTACAGCTCTTGGGCACATGATCCAGGACTGGTGATGTTTTCAGCATTTTGTTGGTTTGCTCCACAGCATTATATCCAGATCATCAGCTGTCCCTACTAAAAGTGCATGGGTTTCTTATCCTGATGTGTTTGAGAGATTTATTATTAGTTTTTATTTTATTTGCTAGTTATTGACTTCAAATTCTGGTTTATTCTGCCTTATTTTGGATTTGATATGCCTGAGTTTTTACCATCTACTTTGTTATATTAACTTGAGTATGCATGATTTCAGCAATTCAAAGACGTTTTCCTGTTTTTAGCAAACTCTTTTCCCTGCTATTGTCTTATTTTCATTCTTATTTAATTCTTATTGCAATGTAGTACGTACATCATCTGTAAGGATTTTGTTTTCTTAACTCCTTTCAGCCTGTCTCTTCACAGGCTCTCTCATTTTTATACAGTTATGTTTCTTCATGACTTCACGAAACAAGGCATGAACTGGAAGATTGTTTTGCATGTGGAATCTTTTTCTTATTAGTGGAAAGGTGTATGGGGCCACAAATTATTTCCGTTGCCATAGTACCAATTCCTGTATGCTAAAACCAACACATTTCAACAGAAATGAGCTGGACAACTTGAGTGGTAGTTGTATCAGTCGTGATGGAGAATGATGGTCCAGATACAATCTCCAGCTCAGGAAGTCGTTACCTAATTGCTAGAAACTGAGATGGTGTACCAGGGGAAATATTACGCTTTATGAATTCTCCATCTCACAGATACCTCCCTTAGCATACCGATCACTGTCCAAGACAGGATATCGAGGCAAATGGCTTTTCTGATATAACTCCATATGCTTGTTTTTGTAAAAGGCAATCTGTTAAGAAGGAAATGAGTGAGTTAGATTTTCCCAGAACTGTATTTCACAGGAAAACAGCAGAAAAAGTTCTGATGTTATTAATTATTCATTCTAAATCTATTTTAAACTTAAAAGTATCTATTACTTAAAGAAACAAAAAACCAAAAATGAAGTGAATTAATTTTGTTGCAACATAAAATTTCTCCTGATCCAAAAGTATTCATCTTCCAGCATATTCCTTTCAGAAATATGTTACAATTTTCAGCATTGATCCTTTCAGAGCATTGCAGACATTGTCATCTTGAAAAACTTTCCCAAATCAAAATGTTCAAAGTCTTGAAAGAGAAAACAATCTCAGTAATGAACAAAATATGAATGTGTATCTGAGTTATGGATCTTCCCTTGAAGGAGTCTGGTTACCTCACCCAGCTTTCATCCTGTAATCAATGGACATTGGAAAGGCATTTGATGATTTGATGAGCTGACCTTGAAGCTATTTGATGGAGATTTATTTGGAAGAACACACATAATTTGTGGTGATTGCAGACCCATATAACCCCCTCACTGGTCTTTCCTGTGAATTTGGAATGACCTGTTTGTTTATTTGATCTAATGTGGAACATAAAACTTCTGAATTACATACTAAATTTTAACTATTAACAATGATACATTTATCAATGCATTCCTAACCAGTTCAGAAGACATGTATTGTTCTCCTTGCTGTTTTATTAACCACAAAGTTATACTGACTTTAGTAAATGTAAGTAAATAAAATAATTTTATAAGTAATTTTGTATTTTATAATATTTATGTATATATCCTGATTACAAGCGTACTAAATCCTATGAAGAACAGCAGAAGTTTGATCATTCTTAAAATGCATTACCTGACTTCAAAAAGTAGTATAACTGAAATAAAAACTGTTTAAATTAAAATACAATAATGCAAAATGAAATTTTGAAATCCATTTGATTACGTCCAGTGAACACTTAAGTTGCAGGAAAGGCTCAGTACTTTCACCGAAAGAGCTCTCATCTTAGACTACTGGGAAACAAATAAATACACATATTAATGCTTGCTTGTATGGGGGAACTTGAGCATATTCCTGGTAGCAAACTTACTGTGTAGGTTTAGCTTGTATGGGCCTTTCTGTGCAAGAGAAAATACTGGTAATTTTTTTTTTCAAAGTAATCAATTTACTTTGCTAAAAATTCACAGAAGTGTAGGATTTTTCCCTTTTATTTTGTCAGGGTGTGAAGCCTGCCTTTATATCTTTCCACATTTTCTGTGAAGCGTTGAGTCAGCTCAGATAGTTTGGCTATAAAGTTGTTACTCGGCTGTCAGCTTGTACAGTGATATTTTTAATAGCTCTGATATCTCACGCTAAGTCTGCTTAGGCTTCCAGGAAATACGTGTTCTGCGCTGGATGTGCTCAAGTGCGTGGTAGAATCGTTAGAGTAGTCACTCCGTGCAAGGTACAATCAGATCTGTTGCATTGATGGTTTCCCTTGCATTCACAAGAAGGAAGCACAACATTTAAAGCACCACCTCTGTTTACTGACTCTTAAGTCTTGCACCTTGCCTAGTTCTTAACCCCTCTTTCTTTTTCCTTGTTCTCCACTGTTTCTGCTGGGCCCGTCTCCTTTCTCTGCCCTCGCTCAAGCATGTACATTGCTGTGCAAGAGGTCACGTCACAACCCCAAAGAAACAAAGGTGGTTCTTGTCTCTCTTTTTTTGTTTTTTGACTTAAAATGCATGCTCCCAAATTTTTACCTCTCATTCAGGCTTATTAAAACAAAAGAATCACATCTCACATAACTGCCAACAAGTAATGAAGGCTTTAAAAAAAGGTAAAAAAATATTAAAACACTAACATTACACAGACAATACAACTTGTTATTTAAGCATATGCAGGTTCAATTTCATACCAGATTTCAAATGCACAATCTGATTCAACCAACTCACTTAGCACATGCTTTGCCTGAAGCCAGGGATAACTCCATTGACCTTAACAGTTCTATCAGCAGGTTGACCATGATTTCAAACTTATAAATGTCTCATTAAAATAAATGACACTGACTCAATAAACTTTTAACTCACAGTCCAGTCAGAAATAGATTATTAATCTCTGCTGGGTCAAGAACACAGTATTCATTGTCTGAAAACTTTATAACTTATGTGTGATAAGGTCTACAGTTAAGTATAATTGCAGGTTCTCACATCTGGACCAACTGAAAAAAAAAAATTCCTGCTTTGGAAAAGTTTTGAAATTATATATTTAGCTTGTACAAAGAATGTTTTCTTTTCTCATCCTGCACCAACCACATCAGACATCCCTCATCAGATATTGGCCTGGTTTCTTCCTCTCTCCTATTTCCCTTCCTAGAGATTAATAGATCTTTTATAGTTGCAAGAGCTAACATTGTAAAAATTGGAAGAAATATACTATAATGATTTTAGAAAAAGTATACATTTATGTTTCTAAACTTTCAGAACATGTATTTCATACCTCGCAGTGTGAGTGTGTTCACAGCTTTGAAATCTACAGCCTTTTAATGACTCTTGTTAGTCACTTATTGCACTTACAAGTTAGCCAAGATGAGATAAAAGATTTCTAGGTGGGTTCTCAAAGAGAAACTTAATAGTTTAATGTGCTGTGCTGTTTATATAAAGCATTGTGCTCAAAAACTGATAGAATATCTTAATTAAATGTGGTACAAGTTGCATAGTAAATCTATGTTACTGACTTAGGAACAAGGCACACTAAATTATATAAGATTATAATTGAAGATTAAAACAGAGTATGTGCAACTTAAACAGTCAAACAACAGATGATTAAGTGTAGGCTTAATTCCTCTTCTAAAGCCACAGATTGTTTAAAAGCCATTTCAAAATATGAAAATGCAGGTAAGAAGTTTAGTACTGTTTTTAGTGGAATGGATCCTTTTTAGAGTAATACTTCACGGGTGAGCTTAATTATAAACTACTCACCCCTCCCCTTAGAACCACAATCACAGGGACTGTGAATGAAAAGCGATCTGTAGCTCAGGGGGGAACCATCAGCTGCTTTATATGACAGACGGATGTCATTTGATGGCTACCCACCTATTTATTCCTTTACTAAGGAGCTCCTTTAATACAGAGGTAATCAGATAGAAAACAGAATATTAGACCAGCAAGAGAGCTGGTTACCTTGGCCTAGAAGCATCCAAATAATTAATAGGAGAGGTGGAATTTCTCAGTAGCTGTTGATATTCTGTGGACAGTTGCAATTAAAGACTGATGGAAATTCAAATGTTTATCTATTAATTTGCAATGTTGAAAGAATTCACGTTTAATAGGATTCAAAACCAGTCATTTTTGAAAGGCTGCGTAACAAAGCAAAATGATACTATGTTTCACCAACGCAGCATACAGTTCAACCCTACGTAAGTGAAAATAGAGTTTTCTGCTGGATAGGAGAAGCATACTGTGCAGAAGTCCATACTAATAGAAACGGCTCTTAATTTTTCAACCACTGTGCATTAAAATCATGAAATAGAGTGTGAATTTTAAAGTGAACATATCTGGCACAGTGTTATGCATAACACAAATCTAGTTATAGAAGCTTAGGTGAGTTGGCTCTAATAACAAGACTATTTCAAGCATCTCATTTTCTTCAGAAATTAGAGGTTCTTATAGTGACTGGGAAAGGGGCAAAGCAGGGGTTTGTTCTTCCGGTGGATGAATCACTAACATTCTCTTCTTTATCCAAGGATGGTCAACAGCCAACAAAGAAGTTAAGGCATTAACTTAAGCTGTCTTTACTTACTGTTGCACTTCACGCAGGCTTGCACTACAAGGATCCTGTGGTATACCAAAGCACTGAAGACACAGTAATGGATTGTGTATGTATATGTTTATATGTGTTTATCTACAGGCTCAGGTGTGTTAGCTGACATTGAACTCCCTTGCTCTACCTGAAAAGAAATATTTGAAAAGTAAGGGTTTACTGAAGAAGCTTAAATGTAGAATATCATCTAGTCAAAAATGGATAAACGTTAGGTTTATGTAATATAAGTGAAACTAATGACAAGTATTCACTGAGTATTTTTCAGCTTCTTCTGTTAACCAAAATAATTGCTTATGTAACTGAATATTTAGAATGTTCTCGAATGATTCCCAAAGACTCTAGTGAGCTTTGGATCAGGTCTTAAAAGAATCTGGTATGTGACATGACATTGACCAATCCATTCATGGCATTTTTTATGCTCTACTGTTGGAAATCGTGTGTTCAGAAAAAAACCCCTATGGACAGTTTATAGTGCAATGTTCTTTCAATAACCTTTGAATTATTTATCTATCTTTAAAAATCCAAGATGCTTATAATTAAACATTAAAGATTAAGGTGCAATATTTTAGACTAGAAGGAAATAGAGATACATTTGTAACTGAGATACCACTTGGTCACTGTCACCAAATGTTCATTCTTATCTGAACAGCTTAAATGTGCAGTTGACAGTAGGTGTTTCTCCTACAGAAACACTTGAATTTCTTAAAGTAACACCTCTGAACTGTTGTACCATTACTTTTTAAATGTCTGCATAAGGCTAAAGTTGCTGTTATTGAAACTTTGAGAAGCTATTCTTTCAGACAGGATAAGCTTTAAAAACCACTACTGTTACTAGCATGTTGATAGTGTTTGTACACTTTCTTGTACAGGCTAATCCACAATTTTTAAAAGTCAGCACAGAAAAGGTGAGAATACATGACATCTGTCCTTCATAGAGAGATTTATTTTCCACAGATAAAACGTACAAGTATAATTAATGATGGAATGTAGAGTAAGGAATTATCAAGAAATAATATTATGAAGAAAATGTTTCATGCTATCAAATGAAATATTATCATCAGAAATCTTTGAAGTGTCTTGAATTTTTTTTTCTATGAAAGGTCCATAAGACAAATGGCTGACTTGAGACTCTTGTGGAAGGAAACCCTGGATAAGGAGGAGTTGGAACAACACAAAATGTCCATCTGGCTTTGTAATAGAGTGTTTTAGAGGAGGTGAAGTTGTTATATTGAAACCACTTGTTATTGTAGTAACACAGCTTAAAATAGTCTCCACAATCACAGTAAACTCCAGAAGTCTGTTGGCACAATCTTCTAACTGGAAATTGCTGGCAAATAGCATTGAGCAGTGATAAGATGGTGAAGGAGCAGTTTTGATAAATCATGTGACTTGATTGCTTCAGTCTCCCATTCACCAAAGTAAAAAAATTGCCTTTCCTTGTATTAACTGATAGTTGGTTCATTTCCAAAATGAAAAGCTTAAAAAATAATTGCAGAATCGTCACATAAATTATTTAATAGCTTCTGTTAGGCACAGATATTTTACCGTGTTCAGGGTGAAACACTGTTGTACTGCAAAGACCTCTGCAATAATAGAAT
Source organism: Trogon surrucura (assembly GCA_020746105.1). Lineage (NCBI taxonomy): Eukaryota > Metazoa > Chordata > Aves > Trogoniformes > Trogonidae > Trogon > Trogon surrucura. The sequence continues at coordinate 55,226,584 of CM036619.1, read as the reverse complement.
GTGAAATGAAAGCTGAAACTGGCATTTATTATTTATAAAACTTATGCTGTTAGTATTATATGAGTTGTCTTGTAAATACATGAAAAAAGTGTGTTTTAATTGGCTAGAATATACTGGGAAAATCTTCTACATATCCTTTTACATGATAATATTTCTACCAAACTCATTTACTCATTACCATAATATGTTCCATCTAGCAATTAATCATTTTAATTACATGGAGGTTGATGGTCATTTAATGTAAAATAGTTTTAACAGCAAGCAGTTCTTCAGCTCAGGAGCCTCTAGGTCTCTGCATTTGACTGGAAGTTTTTCTATGAAACATAAATATGTTCTCTTAGTTTGTATGTAAGGCTTACTTTCTTTTCAACACAGTCCTGTAACTCCCCAACTCTCATTTCCAAGGCCCAGACACAACTTGATACAGTCCTTCTCTCTCTCATGGTAAAGTTGCAGATTTCCTTCCTGGTTTAGTTTTGGAAGTTACACACAGCAGCCTTGGCCTCCTGAGTGCTGCTGAACTCACTGTGCCTAATTTGTCATTTAAGTAACATTTTACAAGTTTTCATTTTATATTGAAAAGCTAAAATCTGGATTTGTAATAGAAAAATACAGTCTAAGCAAAAGAATATTTAAGACGTGGCATTCAGAGACTTGCATTGTGCCATGGTTATTCCAGCAAGTATAATCTTGAGGAGAAGTTAGTGGGATTTTTTTAGATCCAACAAAATCAGAGTATGTTACCCTGATTTCAGACTAAGAGTGAGGAAAGAAGCGCAGTTCCGGGGCAGCCTCAGCAAGAGACCTAGCCGGAGCTACATCCTGACACTTTAAATAAACAATTGGCCGTTTGTTTTCCCAGATTCCCTGAGCTTCAGAAAATAAGATATACAGGCACTTCCTTCTGCCAGGGAGTTCTTGCAGCAGTGTCTTAAATCAGGATATCCCCATGCTCTGCACAGGCTGCAAAAATAATTCTGAATGCCTCATTACCTTCCAGGAGAATATACTAACGGGAGCTATATCCTCTGTTACCAGAGCTCAAACAAAATCTATGTCAGCTGCCAAAAATTATCACTTGCATGTGTCAAATCATCTGTGCTCCTCACTCTTCCACCACCTGTAAATCATGGGTGCGTAGACCCTGTAAGTATGAGCTATGCTAAATATTAGTGCTGCAGGAGTACTTTGGGTCCTGGAGACGCAGTGGTTCAGGTTTATTCTCGTCTGTGAACAGCTGGATGACTCGGCTCTTTTACCAGTAAATCAGTTCAAATATTGGCCAAATAAGGTCTGACCTCTTGCCTTCCCTCTCCGCTTTGCCTTGGCTGACGAAGCGGGTTCTCCCTCCTTACATGAGTTATCTGCGGCCATAGGACCAGCGAGGTCGGCCTTGCCTCTGCTCTTGTAATAAGCTCTTCTAATATTGACACAGCTTGCACTGGCAGCGGTGTGGGGTTTGCCAAGATAGCTTGTAGGAACTTCTCTGAATAAAATAAGCTGAGTGAGACTATAAGATTTTTCTGGTCTCACTGGTGGACACAAACTAGTAGGCTGAAGTAAAATACCAGTAAATATATTTTATGTGTATACATAACCTTGCAGAAACATGCGGAAGAGCACCAAAGGAAGGGGCTACGGGCAAAACAATTTGTCATTAACGCTGTACGATAAAACCTAGGTCAGGTCTAAACTGTACTCTTCCTCCTCCTTTCTACAACCAATCCTTTTCTTGATGCCTACACAGTTAACGGCCCACATGTTTAATCGCCTTGGACATAACACTAATGGTTTTCCCACCTGCCTTCCTGCTAGACCGCCTTACCCACGCTTGCACCCACAGTCCCTCAGCAGTGCAGCTGCTGGGATCATTGTCTGCGTCCACAGCCTCCAACGTCCTTCCGAGTCAAGGAGGGAGGCAGCAAAGGGTGAGAAACTCTGAATCCTGTTACAGAGGAGTTAGGGTTGAATTCATGTTGAGCAATGTGAGCATTACCAAATAGCTCTGTGATTAGCTATTTTATCTTAGACTAAGAGGACTGTGTGTTGTGAAATATCCTGCAAAGACCTTCGGTGCTCAAGCATGTAACAGACACAGACTCACACTTAAGTACCTATGTTTGGTAAACTTACGACCTTTAATTTGGTATTTCTTTTGCTTCTCGCTTTTACTAAGGAACTTTTATGATGTTGCAGTTAACTGAACACAGGATTAATTAGAACATCACTTTATTAAAAAGGTAAATCATGAAAACGTAGGCTGGCACTCTCAGTGAGCAATAATGAATTCCCTGATTTAACTTGCCATGCACTGTTTTATGACAAAGCTGATTGACATTCTTCTGGTTAATATTTACTTAAATACTAGCTTTCTGTCAGAGACTAAACAATGTATAATCTCTACAGAAACCTGAACTGCTTATATTAAAGTCAGATGTGATGTAAAATGGAGAGTTTCTGTTATTCTTGGCTCAGTAATATGCAATTATGGTAATTTCCAGCAGCATACTCAGTGCCTGTTCTTTTATGACAAAACAGAAGAGGCCTTGGTTGGATGTTTCTCTTCCATTAGTGACAGGATGACTTAACTGTGTTAATGCAGGCCAGAGACTTTCTGTCTCAGAGATGGCTTTGCCTGCACTTGAGAGATAGAGGAAAAGTATGGAGGGGTTTTATAAGTAAAGTGCTTTATTATGCACCGAGGCACATAGGTACGTGAACACAGAGGTTGTTATTTCTCCCAAGTGGACAACATCTTCTTCACTTTAACGGCTAGCTCCAAGATAGAGGTTGCTAAACAACTGCTAATGGCTGCAGGTTCAGCTAAGTTTAGCTCTTTCTTAATAGAGGCTCAGAAAGCACTGGCAGGAGCAACCCACAGAACAGCAGGGAGCCAGAGTACACAGTTGTCCCCTCGTTTGTTAAAAATTCCTATGAACATCAGGTATGGGTGAAGAAGACAAAAAGGCTTTTACCAGAAACTCCAAAACTCTACTAGGAATGACAATGATTTGACAAGTAAATAACAAATATAATAACTAATCATAAAAATATTTTAACTTCTTGGTTTCAAGTACATGGTGTAGAATGAAAGTTAAGGGATTATTTTTTTTCTTAATATTTCTAATCTTTATTATCAGCTTGGCAAAGAGAAAGAGTGAGAAATAGAGAAAACATCTTGCTTTACATTCAGGTGGAGAGAATGTTGAAGTCCATCTACTCATGCTACAAACATGTGAAGTAGGAGATAGAATACCATGTTCACAGGAAAACAACAGATCTTACAACTTATGTTTCCACTTGGGATAGAAAGTGAGAGCAAACAACATTAGAACAGAATTAAGCTTTTTCTTCACCTAAAAAGAAACAATATGAACAACAGGATGTGTAATTTCTTTGCCAAACATGAGTTTTTTACTACATTTGCCAGAGCTATCTAAGTAATAACATCGTTTTTATTGTCATAGGCATCATTAAATACAGAACCTATAATTTGCCTGGAATAGACATTTCCTGAATCATAATCAACATTAACTTGAATTATAACTATTCGTATCTCAGAGCCTTCATTCATTATAATTGTTATTCTTTTCTGGCACCTAATAATGATTTGCAACGTAAATATTGTAGAAAGATGTTGTTCTTTTCTCTAAAGAATTGACAACCAAAATCAAATATTGCAACATACATAGGGCTAGAGTTCACATTTGCTAAGACACTGGCATCTATTTCAGCAGACAATAATTATTTTATGATACATAATAAAGTAGTTGACATAATCAGGTAGTTGACAACACTAATATACCAATCTCCTTTGAGGAATTGCAATATTTTCAAGTTTATAAAAATAATGTGATGGGCAATAGATTGACAAACTGGCAAGTGTTACTGCCTTTTCAAATGACCAGACCCATGCTTTTGAGTAATTGCATAGACAGTGGTGAAGCATTAACCACATCACCAATGCACAGTTTGAAGATAACACAAATTCTATTTCATTGCTTTGTGAATTTTAAAGAGTCTTTGCTGCATACTATATCCTGGTATTGTCACTATGTGAAGTTGAGTGTAACCACACTGCAACTTTATGTCAAAAATAGCTATGTTATTTATATTTCCCATCTCTAAGCACTACCCACTCAGAAATCCTCCTTTTCACAGTAGATATTTCTGATCATGACTCATCAGTTGGCTGAATAAAATCTAAACAGATAAAAGAAAAAGTGCAATTTAATGTCTGCATATTTCTGTGAAGTTTGTGTAAGACTTCTGTTATTGATTCAGTTCAGAAGAATGCAATATTTTGCTTTTATGACTCTGTATAATTCTTTGCCCTGCAGTTGAAGATGCGTTTTCCCCTGACTCACAACAAGGGATGAATTACAAGGTAACGCTGCCAATTTTCCAATACACTCAAGATGAGAGATGTAAACGATCATTTCCTTAGAAACATGAACCAAACTGGGCTCAACAAAACCAAAGTAAAACCTACACAGTACAAAACCTAATTTTTCTTACAAACCATGATTCAGTATCTCTTTTGGGTCCCATGCTTGACATTTTGGGTATAAAAAATGCAGAATTCATTTCTATAAGCTACCAACCAACCAATGCCAAGTCTGGATAGCATTAATCTATACTTATACTTGTTTGTCTTTGAGTAGCAGATACCACCGTTTTTCACTATGTTTGACCTGGAAGTATCTCTGCAAGTATCTATGACAGGGTGTAGCCCTCCTTCATTATTACTCCTAAACACCACAATATTATCCAGGGCTTCTTTTCCCAGATTAACAGAACTGGAATCTCCAGGAAGAATATGATTTCTCATGAGGAAAAGGAGGAAACTGAGTCACAAATCAGAGTGAAAGTGAGCTAAAAACCAAGACTGAAACTAGTAAGAAGTTTTGAACAACAAACCATACCTTTGCAGACTAGTGGGAAGGAAACATTTTTGTCTACAGTACTCAGTTTGTCTGAAAAGAAGACTGTGGAATAAGGTATTGAAAGAACCAGTTACAGCAAGTGTGAGAAGTGATTAACCGCCTAGGAGAAAGTGGTGACAACAAAGAGGGGACTGATAGGGTTTAGTGAGAACAGCATTTTAGAGAAGCTGAAGTTGGAAAAAAATCCATAAAATCAGGCAATCTAGTAACAAAGAAACAATAACAGTGTAAAGGGATAAAGAAAAGAAGGGAAAAGAGCTAATTATTTAAGCCATGTTTCCATTTTAAACAGGCTGTGATGATAAAACCTACCAAACCCCTTGCAAAATACATTGATTCAAATTTGGAATTTTGGAAGTAATGTATTCCCTTCACACTTATAAAATAAGAAACATCACACAGACACAAGGTAGGTAGGTAACGAGTACAGACTACCCAGGCAAAAAGCAACATGAAAGCCACAGGTCTTCTAAACCATGAAGCAGAGATGAGGACGAGCAGCAGGAAATGCATGCTCCAGTACACAGAAGGGGGTCTTACAGAACACATATTTCTGTAGCTCTCTGTGCACATGGTTGTAGAATGCTACATGAGGAGGCGACAAGATATCATATGTACCAGTGACTTACTGAGTAAATGCTAATAGGACGTTGGGATTTGAACATGTTCGCCCTCTGTAGATGCAAATTGCCATAGCACCAGTAGGTGTCTGCGTCAGCCCTTTTAATGACTCTCGTCATCAGACTATTTTTTGTGAAGCAACAATTCTTGGCTACGGTGTTCTTGTTAAGGGGAAGAGAAGAGAGTGCAATAAGGAGGAGCTGAAAGAAACCAGCTGAGAGATGAAAAGAACACTGCCAAGAGTTTTATATTTTAGGATTCTCCTTCGAGAAAAGCTGTTTTACATAAATCTGGTTTGCAAGTTCTCTGCAGGCTCAAACTGAGATCTAGAAGCTGTTATTCATGCCAGAGAAGTGATGTACAAAAACCACCACCATTCTGAAATTTTGAATGTGCAAGATAACACATGATAACAAAGTATTAAGAGTTAATACTATTGCTCTACCCTGTAATATCCAGTAAACATAAGCAGGAACAAAGTACGGGGGCAAACGTTGTCCAACTGTCATCTGTGCATCTTTTACCAATGGCAAGTTGGCCTCTCCTGAACACATCGTGGACATAGCTTACGGGTAGCTTAACCCAGGGACCTTCCTGAACAAGCAGTCTGGATGGGGCCATGGGATCTGTGCAAAGGGTGCTGTTCACTGTTGACATCCACAATTCTTCGGGGCCAAGCCTGCCTTTGCTTCTCCAGCCATGGGAGAAGGGACAGAAACAAAGAGTAAATGTCCCTCTCCTTCTGAGTCTGTTTAAACAAGTCTGATTCATTAACTCTTGGCAGTGAAGTTTTCTCTTAAACTAGAGCTGCAAACAACTACTTCCCTCTGCTGAAACCTCTAAACTATGTAATGCTTACATTTAGACTCTTGCAAAATCACTAAATTCACATTAACTCTAACATCTGAATAGGTAGGTAAGTTTATTCTCTATAGAGGTAAGACAAAGAGGATATGATGATTGATACATTTTGCCATTTTACATGTTTGTTATGAATGTATTTCCTAGTCAACAAAAAAAGATGCTAATAACTGCATCAGTGGAGATAATGTAGGAGGCAGTACTGTGCATAATTTTCTAGATATTCTCAGTTTTTACCTAGGAAGAATGTTTAAGTTTTTTATTTAACTTCCATGATTTAAAAATAAATAATAAAAAAAATTGTTTCAGTAAATGGCATCTGTAAGCAAGATGTAAAATCTTACAAATAAAAATGATAGAGGTAACTATTCCTTGAGATTCATATACATTCATTTTCCTCATCTCAGGTAAGTTGACAGAGAAAAGAGCCTTTGTTTATAGTCAGCAATGACGTTTGAACTAATTATAACTACCCTTATGCATTTTTTTTTCACCCAAAGTTCCACAGACCCAAGGGAATTTTGTCTAAGAAGAAAAAGAACATATTTTTCAGAAACTGAGCTCTGTAACTGCTTCTATCCGTGACTACCAACAAGCAATGTCGCAATCAACCAGGATCCTCCCTCAATTCTCTTTGAAAACACTATCATGTTTGTTTCCATGTTCAGGCGGGTTTGGTGCATGTCTCACTTTATTGGCAGTTCTGAAAAGGGCACATTCCTCAGTGATGACACACTCTTGGATTCTGCCCCAAAAGTGCATCAGGTTGCACAGGATGTGTTGTTATCTGCTCTGTAACACATAGACAGTAAATTAACTCCTATCAGCCAGATGACAGACAGCTAAATTGAACGTTTTCATATAGTTTTCTTTGAAAGTCTATATTTCTTGATACCTATCTTTTCTGATATTTCTCCCATATCAGATGTGAGAAGATTAAGTCTGTCAGAACAATGAAGGAAATTATTATAGATAGCAAAGATAAGACACTCTCTCAGTGGCAGGCACTTTTCAAACAAGTGCCCTGTAGTGCGCATTACACCCATTCAGAAGCCCTCATTTCATGGTTCTACGAGTGTATTTTATCCTACAGGAAAAAAAAGAAGAAAAAGAAAAAAGAGAAAAAGATATTCACAGCATTCTCAAACATGCCAGCAATTGCTCTGAGTCCTTCAGGAACCTAAACCAATTGTATCTTGAAGTGTAATATTTTACAAATACACAGAAAATTTGAGAGCACATCTAGGAGGGCTGTGGATGCATTTTTAGAATAATTTTGTAACTTTTCAGTTAAGTACAATCAGATTCCTTATAAAAAATGAATTTCAATACGCACCTGAAGCTGAAAATCTAAATGCACAGAGTATGATTTGGGAAAATCATCCTTTCAATCAAAATTAATAAGTAAGGAAATCCAATAGTCAGAAAAATACCAAATTCAGTCATTCACTGGAGACTAAATGATATTTTCAGTGCATGTCTCTAGGCTGTTATCTTACTGAAAAAAAAAAATCATATGCTCCAGTAATATGCACTAGACTTTTATATAGATGTCTGTCTAAGAATTTACAAATTTCACTGAAAGTTTCTTCTTACTGCTATAATTCAGGATATAGCTATGTCACCTGTCATGAAAAGTACAATGCTGGAGCAGAATCCTGTGACACAGATACATGTTAATATATACAAGTCTCTGTCATGCTCTTTCAGAGCATATCTCTGTTATGTTCTATAGCAATACTGATACACAATACCGTCTACACATCTGAAAGACAAAAAAAAAATAAATTGTGACTTCTCACCTCATCAGAAACATGATCTACTGCAAAATCCAGATAAACAGAAATGTTATGGCATTTAATCAGGCTAAGGATGCCTGTTATTGTTCCTAGCAGTTATTAGTTGTTATTGTAACTAGCAGATAAGAATGAGTTTCTCGAATTACCGTGTCGGATGGTTGTTTACTACTTAGTTTACGAAGGCACTTTATCTGGAGGATAGGCAACAATCATTTGTGGTAGTATGCACTGTATCGTGAACGGGTTTGTACCTTATGCAATCCATTTTTAAGTTGTCTGAGATATGCCCAAGAATCACATAGAGTTTTGGAGGGCCCAGTCCTTGTATCAATTACTGTGGGTAGGAAAGCATTGCAGAGTCTAAGGCAAGGACTTCATAGATCAGAAAGTTGCATTTTTCTGAAACGAGTATTTAAGACAGTTTTATACAAGGTCATTTAACATGGGGTATTTTAGATCAAATATATATAGCTTTCTATCTCTATATTGCAATCTACATTTCTTATTTAAATACTAGTTCTCTTATTCCTGCACCCTCCCGTCTTATGTTCATGACAACATAAAATGGTAATTTTCATATTATCTTATAGTTTCTGGTATTTGTGTCCTACATAGCCAAGTATAAATATATGCCTGCTTGGTAGGTGAGTTTCGACTATCTTTCTTTTTTCTTTTTTTCCCACACTGACATTGGAAAAAACTCCAATCTGCTTTCCAGTTGGTTACATCTTGCATCATAGTTTTTTGGGAAAAAGAGTTCCCTTGCCCTCTGTGTCCCCTAAATTATGAATTATTCAACCACTGTACTTAGAAACATTACCTGTGGTTTTAGTTCACAGTACATTACATGCTGCATTGATACCAGTCAATTGACTTCGTTGTGCCATCCTCAGAACTATAAATGATCCAGATTTCAGCTGCACAGACTTGCAACCTTGACTATAGCTTTTGTACAGCATCAAAAATGAAGACCATTATAATGTAAATTTTTGTAGAAAATAACCACAGAATAAAAATTTTGTAAAAATAATGTAAGATAAATTTGTAGTTTGATGTAAAAATTCCACAAACCTATGTACTGATCGTCATAAGTTTTAACAAGATGCATTAGATAACCTCATTAACCAAGCACAGTTTACCTCTAGTCACAGATGCTTTTTGGAAGGTTAAGAATGATAATCACTTTTATTTGTAATATTGATGTTTAGAATAAAGGTATGTAATTTCCTCTACGTCAAAAGCTGAAACTTTCTTGTGTGTTTTACAGTGTTTTTCTTTGTTCTTTTGGAAGTAAAAAGCTAAAGGTTGGCAAGGAACATGGGAATTTTAAAATTAATAATGCTTCTTCTTCTCAAAATATTTTTGTTAATTTTGTAGCCATAGATTTGGTACCTCATAAAAACAATAATAATTTCAGAGCCAAAGTACAAAGAAGAAAAAAAAACTTAAGGTAATGGTTTTCCAAAGCTACAGATACTATAGATACTGAAATATGTAGGGGAAAACAACAATTGTTGACACATGAAGGACACTGATTAATCTCAGAAAGAAAGGGGCAGATGTCAGACATTCACTACTGTGCAACACAAACGAACAACATCTGGAAAAACAAGATGCTTATGTTGCCCCAGTATAGCTCATCTTTCAAGCAAATATGCTGAATATGACCATATCAACATTTATCTTCACAATGTCTTCAATGATGGATGACACAATTTTTCTTCACTTGATTCCTTTTCATACGTGCTGATTTTCTGAAATAGAAGAAAGATCATTTGAATACAACCTCTTGTATGTGGATTGCACAATGGGAAGGGAAAAGAACCTGATTGATGCATATACCTTTGTGATTTCTTTTTGTAGTCCTTGGTACAGAGTCATTAGACAGACCTAATTGACGTTACTTCTGATGAATTATAGAAGTATCCTACAGATCCACTACATGTGTATCCATGTAATATTGCTTCCTTCATTTGCGCATTAAATCTCAGGTATCTTGGGATAGAAACTGGAGTCACATCTGTGTTGTGATAAATGTCACACAAGTTCATGTATGCTTCATACACCAGCTTGGAAGGGAACTTTCATCTTCCTACTGAGATCAAGGGCTGTTTTTTCAAAGCGGCTGGTTCCCAGTGTTGCAAAAGCTGTTAACAAGCATTTATGGACAAGGGATATAAGGGTGGCTGGTGATTTTTTATTCCTGTGTAACGAATATTTCATCACTATAGATTACAAAAGGCGAAATGTTTACAGTCTTGTTTGGTGTTTGGTAAGATAAGCAGTTTTTAGGTTATGAGAGGAATTAACTCAAACTTTGATTTTAATGCTTTGTATGTTTAGCTAGAAAATACCCAGTTCTGGACAAATACAACACAAAGTGAGTTTAACTTCTACTTGCCTCTGGCTGAATGGTGTCAGGAAACAGCATTGATAATCTCTGCTGGGGAACAGAGTGGTCCCTGACATGAGGATCAGCACCAGCAATTCAGAGCACAGTCACGGGCTTAGTGTGGGCCAAGGCATCATCCCCAAAACACAGTCTGGATGCTGTCAGCCACTTCTGAAGTGTAAAAAGGTTTAAAATACATATGGGCTGCTCTGTGCTAGAGAACATACTGTGCACATTAACTTTACTGGTATAAACAGTGCTTTTCTATTTGTTGTTGCTTGCAGAGGAAAACAAGGGACTGCAGAGACAGGGGACATGCCACTGTCAGCTGCAGCTGTCTGGCATTGTGTAGCACCATCACCTGTCAAGATTCAGGTGGTCAGGAATGGCCTTGGTGCTGTGGGCCATGACAGCAGATGGGGTGTGTAGACATCCTGAATGTGGTTTCTGCCACCGCAGCAGGAACAGAGACAACGGCGCTACACTTCATATACCTGGGCAACATAGGTGTCCGGAGCTGATCCAGGCACCACTCTGGGATTTAGCCTTATTGCCTCCTCCTTTCACTTTTTTTCCTTTTGGTTATAAAATTAATCATTGGCTTTTGCAGTGGTTTGTGGGTCTAAGCTGCTAGACACTGAAGCAAGTTTCATATGAGCATGTCTGAGCTTCAGTGGTATACGGCAGTAGCTTTTTTTTTTGAGAGGAAGGATCGTAGAATCATTTAGATTGGAAAAAATCTTTAAGATGATTGAGTCCAACTGTTAACCTATCAATGCCAAGTTCATCATTGAACCAAGTCCCTAAGGACCACATCTACATAACTTTTAAATACCTCCTGGGATGGTGACTCTACCACTTCCCTGAGCAGCCTGTTCCAATGTTTGACAAGCCTTTCAGTGAAGAAATTTTTCCTCATATCCAATCTAAACTTCCTCTGATGCAACCTGAGATCATTTCCTCTTGTCCTGTTGCTTCTTACTTGGGAGAAGAGACCGAACCCCACCTTGCTACCACCCTCAAACAGATCAACACTTCCACCCAACTTGGTGTCATCTGCAAGCCTACTGAGGACTCACTTGATCCCCTTGTCAAGATCATTGATAAAGGCATTAAATAGAACTGGTTCCAACACTGAACCTTTGGGGACACCACTTATGACTGGTCACCAACTGGATTTAACTCCATTCACAACCATGATTTGCACCTGGCCATGCAGCCAGTCTTTTACCCAGTGAAGAGTATGTCTGTACAAGCCATGAGCACAAGAAGAGAACAGTCTGCTCAGCCTTCACTTCATACTGTTTGCACTTCACCACTCCATCTTTCAGAGACATAACAGTTGGACAAATTTGGACTTTTACAATCACTAACCCATCCTATAGTTTACAGTGACTATACTTCAGGTTTCACAGTATTATGCCAGAGACTTATGAATCAGTCTCATAAATCCACTTACAACTCCAATTCCTCTTGTAGCATTGGTCTACACCTCCTGCAGTTCGTCCAGTGTCCATATAAAATAGCCAACAACGTGGAAACTGTTTTGAGGCTGTCTTCAAGGACTAGCTTTCAATATGGTAGTTCTTGTAAAAGAAAACCTGAGCGGGAGGATGTATGCATTTGTAGTGGATTAATTACAATAAAGGACCTAAAAAACCTTCTCGTAATCACTGGAAATAACCACAGCAGGGCTATGATATTTGCTATATGAATATATGACTCAACAAGCTCTCTTGATGAAAGTCTGAGAGCACTTGGAGAAAATACTCAAATTTCTGCTGATCTGATTAAACTTGTTTTTGTAAATAAATTAATACAGGCTACAGGACAGCACAGCAATGACTTGGCTGAAATATTGCTAAATGCCTTCTGAAAGACATATGTCTGAGATAATATCTCTGGTTAAGAACAAACAATTCACAGTAAATAAAATCACTTTCTAAACAGTAGTGATTCATTGCTAGTTTTTTTTTTTTTTTTCCCCCACACAGGTCTTAACACTTCTGTAGTTAAAGAACAGAGCATTTGGGACAGTGGGGATTTTTGCCACATATTCCGTGTTTCTTGCATCAGGCAGGGATCAAGCTTCACACAGGGTCCTGCAAGTAACACACATCTGGAAATTAAAAAATAAATGCATATGTCATGTAACACTCATTGATTACCGAAAGGCTTCATCATAGAGCTATAAGCAGACATACCAAGACCTCACAAAATCTGACTGCTCTTCCTTCCGTGTCTCTGCCACCTCATTTTCACACTTTGGCAAGTTTTGGCACCTGGAGTCATCCGGCCTCAGTGTTATATCTGTCCAACCTATCCACTCATCCCATGTGCTTGTAATCTGCAGTAAATTTAGCTTTCCTATTGGCAGAATTTATGAGCTGAGATCAGTCTCTTTGTAGTAGAGACTAGGTACATACATCTGTGGCAATGTATTATGAACAGTTTTCTGAGGGAATAAAACCTTAAAAATCATTCTATAACCAGCTGGAAGATGAGATAAAAATTATTTGGAAACAATTCCATCAAATTACTGGAACTAATACTATTTTTAGAGTATAGTTTTCTAAAGACCTTTGTGCAGTGCACTGCCAAGCTCTGCATAGCCTATGCCTATTTTCGAACTTTAATTTAGGCATTGAAGGTGAAAACATGTATTGGGTTTTCATGGCAAGGTGTAGTGAAAATACTCACATTTTTACAGCCAACAGCTGTTAGAAGCTTACCCTATGTCCAACAGAGCCAATATCAACCAGTGCCAAGATGGACCTGCCAATGGCCAAGGCTAAGCCCAGCAGCAATGGTGGTAGCACCTCTGTGAGAACATATTTAAGAAGGGGAAAAAGTTACTGTATGAAACAACAACTGCAGGTGGAGAGAGGAGTGAGAATATGTGAGAGAAACAGCTCTGCACACACCAAGGTCAGTGAAGAATGAGGATGTGCTCCAGGCACCACAGCAGAGGTTCTCCTGCAGCCTGTGGCGAAGACTATGATGAGGCAGGCTGTCCCCCTGCAGCCCGTGGAAGACCCCACTCTGAAGGAGATGGATGTGTCTGAAGGAGGCTATGACCCTGCGGGAAGCCTGCACTGGAGCAGGCTTCTGGCAGGACCTCTGGACCCATGGAGACAAGAGACCATGCTGAAGCAAGTTTGTTGTCAGGACTTGTGACACCATGGGGGACTCCTGCTGGAGCAGTCTGTTCCTGAAGGACTGCTGTGGGGGATGGCAGATGGACTGCTGATGACCTGGCATTGGTTGAAGACATTGACCTTGGCAAAATCCCAGTGCACCCTTGAGATGGGAAGTCGTGTGCACTGAGCTTGGACACGTTTGCGGAACCTTCTCTCTCAAGATCCGGAAGGATGAGCCCAGCCGTAAGCTGCTCAGTGTTAACCAATTAGAACTTGAAAAAGAAGTGTTTAACCTATAAGCAAAGGCCACACTACCTTAGGCTACTACCTTAGGCTATGTATAAAAGCACACCGTTTGTATAATAAAGGGGCCATTTGGGGCCATTTTTGATTACCATTTAGATGTGTCGTGTCCGTCTCTACAGCGACAGACTGCACCCCATGAAAAAGGACCCATGCTGGAGCAGTTCATAGAGAACTGTAGGCCGTGGGAGGGATTCATGTTGGAGAAGTTCATGGAGAACTGTCTGCTGTGGGAATGACTGCACACTGGAGCAGGGGAAGAGTGTGAGGAGTCCTCCCTCTGAGGAGGAAAGAGTGACAAAGACAACGTGTGATGAACTGACCACAGCCTCCATTCCCCGTCCTCCTGTACTGCTGATGGTGAGGAGGAGGTAGAGAAATTGGGAATGAAGTTGAGTCCAGGATAGAAGGGAGAGATGAGGGGAAGATATTTTAAGTCTTATGTCTTGTTATTCTACTCTGATTTGAACTAATTTCCCCAAGCCAAACCTGTTTTGCCTGTGATGATAATTGCTCAGTGATCCTCCTGTCCTTATCTTGACCCATGAGTGTTTCATTATAATTTCTCCCCTCTGTCCAAGCTGAGGAGAGGAATGATAAAGTGGTTTTCATGGGCACCTGGCATCCAGCCAGAGTCAACCCACCACAAAGCCACAAAAGAAATCTGATGGTGTGGTGAAAACTTGGGGCCTTCAGCAGTGAGTTGAGGGATGAAATCTTTGCAAAGACAAAAGTAACCTGAATCTCAGTCTTTCCTATTACAGGCAGACACTCTGACTCCCTTACAAAGCGCAGGATACAGGTGCTTATCTGCCCTGCCTTCAGCCTCCTACACCCCAAGTTTTCTTTAAGACCAAATGTGGTAATTGTGATCTGAGAGAGACAAGCCAGTTTGGGCACTCGAGGTCTTTTTTTGAAATCTAATGTAATCTAAATATGAGATAGCTACCTTACCCCTCAGCATTATCAAAGTTTAGGGATGTTCTTGGCTTGTCTAGAAACAATCTGGGCAGTGTGCAGAGAAGAATATGGATGGCAGTTTGAGAACATGAGGAACTCTGGCAGGGTTTTGTGGGGTATGGACTTTCAGATGCTGTCTAAGTATGTTTGTACTTTCGGGGACGTAGTCCTTAGTCTCACTGAATGTCAGAGGAACTCAGTCTTCTTCAGAGCAAGTCATGACTGCAAGTGAGTCTGGCTTGTCTAAATCACTTTGATCTTGTAGTATTAGGTGAACTCAGAGTGTCTTCACATTTGCTCTCAGAAGATGATCGGACTAAGCCTGGTCACAGACCAGATTAATAATTTTTTTCCTGATAGCCAAAAAAGAGAGTTTTGGGGAAGAGGAGCAGGCCAGAAATTCTTGAACTCGTGGTGGGAGGTGGAAGAGAAGATTTCCTTAGCAAAAGGTACCTGCAGGCTCTGCCTCCCAACTCTTATCCGCTCTCATTCCCCAAGGCTGCAGCAATGGACACAGACGTTATTGCATTTCCTTTTCCAACAGTCTCCCCCTCCCCTGCCAGCTCTGGGTGGAGCAGAAAACAAGCAAATTCCTCTACCCTGCCCACAGCTTTCCTTCTTTGTCCTTCGATGTGCAGCGCTGCTGCTTGTCAGCAACATTTTTCCTGGCCAAACATCCAGACCTAGCCCTGTCTCCTGTCCCCAGGACTGCTGATGCAGCACATGCCAGCACACAAGAAAGGTCAAAAAAAAAAAATCTAGAGGCTTGAGAAGGCAGAGTCACGGTAACCATGGGTGGTAGATTGAATTGTGCCATGTGTACATACGTGTGGACACTTGGCATGCTCATGCCTCCAGCAGTGAAGGCCCAAACAGCATCCTGAACATGAGTACACGGCCTGCCTGTGTTGTCCCAGTCCTAAACAGAGGAACAAAACCTCCAAGTAGCTGTGCAGGGATTTGAAATTTGGAGGATGCGGGGGCGCCTCCCATGGTTGCTGCCACCCCCAGAAGAAAAGGGTCACCATTCCTTTTCCTATTAGGTCCCCCCCAAGGTGTGTTTGGTTGGCAAATTACCAAGCATGAAGACAGGAATGGTGCCGGCAACAGGCACTCTTGTGTCACTCGTTAAACTGCAGACACAGAATGAGCAAGAACAGAAATAGTTTCTTACTTCATGTCAGAGCTCAAAGAGGAAGCAGCAGCAGGAGCTGATACATGCTCCCAGAATGTCAGTGGGAAAGACAGAAAAGACTGGGATTAAATCCCCACTTCTGCCCCCTTGTCTAGAGAGAGAGAGGCGTCTCCTCCCACCCATGAAAAGTAATTGTATGGTGACTGAGGCAGTTGTTGGTTTTGAAAACCAGAGGCTCAGTAAGCCAGAGCAGCAGCTCCTGGAATTATTGAAACAACACACCTCCAACTTCCTGTAGTTGCTGGCAAATTTCTACACATATTTTGCTGGATTTTGGTATAGACCCTGACAATCTCAGAGGTTTCCCAAAGTCTGCAAAGAGGCAGCAGTTATTGAATAGCATCAGAATAAAAATTCTCCGTGACACTCATCCTTAAAAATATATCCAACTCAGAAATGACACTGTTTGACAGTGCATACCAATGATACACTATGACATAGACAGAAGGAAGATAATATTGTAGGATGAATAGTGTACACTTAAAGGAAAATTAAGAACAATGATTGTGAGTGTTTGCAATATTAAAGCTGTGAGATGAGGTTTAATTGTTGTAAAGCCGGGCTGTTTCTAAATTTGGATGCTAAATCAATGCCATCTAGTGGTGGTGGGATTGGGTTTTTTCTTTTTCCTTTTTTCTTTTTTTTTTGTTTTGTTTTTATAGTCATGAAGTTCACAGACAGTTTAATATCATCAAAGTTCCACCTAATAAGTAGAAAAAATTCTTGATGCCTTTCATATCCTTGTGAAAATTGCCTAAATATTCCTCCACTGAGCAACTAAAAGCCATTGATATGTAATGACCAAGATACGCACAAGTTCAGAAATACTTTAATATCCATTAGTTCAAATAACTGTATCCATCACAGACTCTTGTGTTTTGAAGGCAGCAATGCATTACAACTTATCCAACACTCTCAGTTTTAAAATAACACCCTTGCTTCACTGCCACCTAAGGAGATAGGAACATCAGACTGACCAGCACTAACAACCTTGTATGTTTGCCTAATAAAAGTTATTTCCTCTGATGATAGGCCTTACAATGAGCTTCATTTTCTTAGGTTTCAAGTATGAGTATCAAGTTCCCAGGTGTTTGTTACCACACCTGGCACCTCGGCAATAAATTCTTCTGTATCAACAAGAGTTGACAAGAAAAGGAGTTAACAAGCAGGATTCATTTCAAAGCCACTTTGACCCCCCCCCCCCCCCGTGGTCCTGTATGTGAAAAATAAGCTACTTTGGTGGCTTGTTGTTTGTTTGCAGAGTACTGGCAGAATTAAAATGTCAGAAACAATGTAGTCTTATTCATTACCCCTGAAACTTGAAAGTGGTAGTGAGTGTGAATTAGAAGACATATACAGTTTTGAGTGTTCTACTTTATACTCATAAGGTGGGAGTGCTGAAAGTGCATCCTACATATCACCTGATCATTTCCTTAAATGTAGTCTTCACTCCAAGATTTATAGTAGAGTAGATGCTTTCATAAATGGTTGGTTTTCTCTTCAATTCTACACAAGTCTTGGATAAGTTGTTGCTTCAATTTGTTCCTAATATCAGTGCTGATCTACAGCTCACCTGGCAACAGGGACAGAGGAAATGATGGTTGCACTAAAATGTGAAATGGTGGTGTGCTGAGTACCAAAATTCGATACAGACTGAGTGCCTGAGACGTGTCTAAAGGTGACAAAACCAAAGATTCTGTGGGCAGGAGTTTGAAGCAGCCCTGGAAAAAATGTAGCGAGAGGATTGTTTGCTTTGTGTTTATGATACTGGTTTTTTTTGTTACACTGTCATCCCTTTATGTTTACCCTCACTATTTTTTGTTTTCCCTTATGGCTTCCATGAGAATCTTCAAATTCGTCCTTTTAGAGAGAAGCAAATTCAGCCTTGTCTTGTAAACAGTATTGGTAAAGGAAATTGGGCTTTGAAAACTTGATTGCTGCTGTAAGCATCTTCCTCTTTTGAAAAAGTCCTCTGGGACTTTATTGAAAGATGAGGTCTAATGGTCAAAAGAATAAAAAATACTCACTGGTGGAAAGTTTTATCTTGTTACCAGAAGCCACTAGTATTGTCACTATCATACTTACGCTCTCACTAAGCTACTGGGGTTGGAACTCTGCCTTGGCCTGTGCCCACCTCCCACCACAATAAATCCTGACTTTAAATTGAAGTGGTAGAGACTGTCTACCCAGCTGCAAATTAGACAATGTTGCTTGGTTTTGGCAGCTGTAGCACCCAATGTCATGAATCCAAGCTCAGTAAGGTCTGGGACGCAGCCCTGACATTGTCCATCACAGAAGAGCTAGGTCTGTGTGAGGCCATTCTGGACATCTTCACTTTTATACATGCACAAGAGTTAGAAATCTCAAAAGTAAAAAAAAAAAAAAAAGAAAAAGAAAAAGAAAAAAAAAATCTTGTCCTTGGCAAGGTCTCATACGATAATAAACAGCTGCAAATTTTGGAGCTTTGAAAAAAAGTTCCCCTCTCTCCTTCTTCCCAAAGTGTCGTGCATTGTTCATTTTCAGCAGAGAAGCAAGGGTTGCTGTGAGAACCACCCTAGTCACTGGTGATGGTTATTATGATCAAATTGTTTAAGTAACACTTGCCTCTTTTGAATATGTTTGAAGATACTTTTAATTATAAAATCCAATGAAATATCCTTCATGCTTTATTAAGAAGCAAGAACTAGTAGTTGCAATTATGAAGAATTTTTTTACTCATGAAAGAAAATGAATGTCAAATGAAAGGATAATAAAATGACACTTACTCTTTTCCTCTTGTGAGAGAATATGGTATTAGAATTTTACTTCTGTGGAGCTTCTGAGGACTCCTGGTATGTCTTTGCACTGCAGAGAGTTCATGGCATTTCATCAAGGAGTTACATCATAAGGATATTATAGAGCTGCAGATGTACCCTAGTTACACACTTGGTATCCAGAGACATTTCCTTGTTCATCTTCTAATTTCCTAGTGCTTAATATTTGATGGTTTATGGAAACTCCTGAGAAAAACACCTAATTCCTGCAATTTTTGGTGATTAAACACCTTTGAAAATCTGAATGGAGAACAATTATGGCCAAAAGCATTCTTGTTGTATCAGTATCAATTGCAATGACTAGTGCTGTGATGCCATCTTTCTGGTAAAGAATCCGCTTTTGCTGATGGAGCAAAACTCAGTCAATCATCTGAACACAATACCAACCTTCTTTTTTCAATCACCACTCCAACATCTGCCTTTTCTCAACAAGGGTGTTGTAAGAAATGTCTGTTTTCCTCCAAAATATCAAGTAAGTTTAAGCAACTGGTGGCCAATCAGATATTACCAAGACAGAATATTTTAAAATCACACATTTGTGTCCCAGCTAAATGAACAGTGTTTTACAGGCAAAGGATAAATATTGTATATGGGCAATCATGTTCCATTTTTCTCCCTGGATTATTAATTTTCATGTGGAAGACAATTTATCAAGTGCAATGTAGCAAAATGCACTGAGAGATCCCTGCTTTCAGGGAAATGGTTGCCTCAGTAGCGGAATCCCCTTTCCTTTAAAATCCATTCACATTTTCACATTGAGCATCCACATGACTCCACAATTCAAAAGTTGACTTCAAAAAACTGTCAGGTGGTTCTAGGACAAAAGCATTGAACTGATGTAATGTATTTCTGACACTAGATGAAGTAAACCAAATCTCTTTTACTGCCTGAGAAAGGATTTTTCTTTTGCTGGAAGTGCAGCAGACATCACATTTCTGACCACACTACACAGAGACTGCAGTACATGCTCCTCACACAGCTGTGCATGAATATGAGTATGCATAGATGACACTGATAATGTGAATAAGGCTCCCTCCCTCCATCCCTCCCTCCCTCCCTTATGTTGTATTTGCCTTAGTTTCTTAGACAACACAGCTTTTGACCTATAATTCATATAAAATACAAACATGTTTGTAATTCTTCCTGACATCAGAAAAGACACTTTCAAAAGCTGCTCATCAGCCCTTTCTCAGTTTTCTTGGAAAAAAAAACAACCCTTGGATCCTTTGATGAGGAATAACAGCCATACACCCTCAATGGCATTCAAAGGGAATTTAGAGTCATGGAATCAGAATAGCCACTTATTGTGTTTAAGGACTTCAGATAAGAAACTATTAACTATGACCTTTACCCCTAGCTTCTTATTTTATGGAGAAGGCTGCAACTATTTACCATGTAGGTTATAAATGTACTTTTGTCCCTGCAACAAAGGAAGATGTTATTTCTGTTTCTGTCACTACAGCATTACACAAGCAGACCTGGTTTTAGTGGATTTTTTTCTTTGAGCTAGGCATATTTAAATATTATTGAATAATGAAATCGGAAGATAAATCCCAACTGCATTAAAAGAATACAGTAATCTGTATCTAAAGTGATGTGAAAAAGACACAGGAAGGCTTGTCTAGGTTATAAAGGTGAGCAAAAATTCTTAGAAAATGCTCCTAATGAACACATCTGGCAATTTAGCCACATCACTGAATCCTACGATGAAAAAAGATAGTCTCACAACTGTCAGAAAAAAATGCATATACTTGCATTCCCTATAAATACCTTCAAACTGGCAATATATGTTGCATATTTTTCAGTGAAGATAAATAAAATTGTAACAGCACACTAGCTGGTATGCTGTGGCCACTAAAATTGTAATTATGCTCCAGAACTGCTCTCACAAATATAATCTAAATGGTACCACACTCATGGGGAAAGAACATGAGTTATAGCTCAGAGTCAATACACTAACTGGTGAGATCAGTGGAGCAAATCAGAACAAGAAATGAAGAAAACAGGAAAATGTTATTTGATAGGAATTAAGAGTTTAGGAGTAAACTGAAAGCTTTTCTTCGTTGAACAGAATCAAAAGCAGCCAAAACACAGCAAGTATTGAGCAAAATGTTTTGAACTACCACAACAAAAGTGTTTACTTAGATATTCACACATTAAATGTTCAGTTAAAGTAATAAGATCAAAGCAGATGGAAAGTAGCAGGAAATATCAAATGTTGTTGCATGAATTCTTTATGCTGTCTCAGACTACTGGCCACCCAGCTCAAGAGCCTTTCCTCAGAGGTGGTCAGCTACAGATGTTTTGAGGGAAAGCTAATAAACAAAACAGAAGTGATGTTGTGGGAAAAACATCCTATTTAGCTTCATCAAGAAAGTTTGTGTGGACCTTGAGGTTCAGTTATATTTGTTTTAACATAGACCTATCAGTGTCAGAAACATGTTAGGAGCTCCAAAGGAGGTGGATGAACATGGAAACTCAGAACTCTGCATTTCAAGTTCTGATAGAACATTATTGTTATTTGTCTGAGCTCTCATCTGATACATTTCTCCACACAGGCTGGACAATGTGTGTCTCATCCATGTTCCCCTGTCCAAATAAAGATCACATTGAAGATATTTCTAAAAACTGCTCTATTTCATGCCCAGGATTCTTGATGATGGTCTATTCACCACTGTCCATGCTTAAACTGGATGGATATTAAAGCAGATTAGTTTCCATAGCTTCTAGTTTCAGCAGCTGTACCTTCTCATCAGCTCCTCAGACACATAAGGAGACTTCATGTTTGTTATTGGTCAAGTTTCTTCTCATCTTCTTGGGCATCTGAACAAACCAAGGTCCTTATGCACCTGTTAAAGTGTTATTCTCCAACTCCTGCATCTTTCAGTGTGTTTTGAAATTTCTCCAGTTTTCACAGTCATTCTGAAGCACAGTAAACTGCTGCAGACTGAGGCTATGCCCTTTCCTTACTTTTACGTCATCATCCATATTCAGACAGCTAAAGATTCCCTTTGTTACTAAGGCAGAATCAAGTGATTACATTTCTTATGAGGAACTCTAAGGTAATTACTAAGCACTGCTCAGAGTCACTGCTTTCTATGACTTCATTTCACATCTCACAAGCATTCAAAGCTCCAGTTTTAAATATCTCACTAAAACGGTGAAACTGTACTAAATGAGTGATTTCCTGTCTGTTTACTTTTACTGAAAACTGAAGACATTTTTAGACATCTAAGTTCATGTATGGGGGAAAATATTCTTTCTAATGGAACTGGTTGAGTGTATTTTGGAATTCATACTAAGCAAAACAAATTTACAGATCTTTTTAGTCAACAAATAGAGGTTGTTGAAAGAGGACACCTATAGAAAACAAAATAATTTGATTTTATACAGTCATCACTGCATAGTTCCTCTTCTCAAGTTACATTTTATCAATTTGTGGGATTGTATGGTTTGAGAAGAAACTAATCTCCATGATTAGATAATCTCATTCTAAAGTCTGCACTATTTTTGACTAAGAATCATAAAGAGTTTGATGAAATAACTGCCCTCATTTCTACATCTCTGTTAATAAAATGTGGCAATTGCAAAAATGTAATTAATTTACATTTACTACTAAATGACGATTACTCCATAGCTTAAAAAGAACACATAAACACTCAGTTACAGATTCAAGACCTAGTTCATGTGATTGAAGACTGTATCCCCACAGCTGTAGATCATTATACAGAGTTACTAAGTTCAGTTTACTAAGTATCCTGTTTACTGCAGCAATGACAATAGTTAGAACTTTATTAATATACAATAAAAGCAGTAGCAAAAAATATGTCTTTGACACACACAAGCTTTTATCATATTTTATATGATGGAAAATTTTTCTTCTTTTTTTTTTCCACATTTGACAGTTAATGTACTTCAATTTTATATAGCACCTACACAATTATTTAGTAACTAACGATGATCATTCTTTGTAAACAGACACCAAATCCAAGGTTTATTTGAGGTGATTTACTCTAACATGCTTGACCTGAAGACATACATGAGAAGATGTTATGCTGGTTAAATGTTTCCAAGTGGAAACTATACATTTCACTGAAAAGTTCACAATAATATCAGATTTGTGACTCTTCATGCTATTTACACAAGAAAAACATTATGTAGACTGCAAATATTTAATCATCCTAATTTAGTCTATCTAGTTTAATAGATTACTTTCTTTTTATCATTCTAGCTAAACTTTGAATGTTAAATAGCCAACCAGATTGGCAGCAGCTACAATCATCAGCAGAGCTGAATTTGGATTAGTCAGACTGTTAAGAAAATATGGACAGAGAAGTCTGCTGTAAGAAGATGTGAACCTTCACTTACTGAGAAATATGCTCTAATAATCAGAGTTGATTCGCTAGACCACAACTGCAACATGACTATAGTCAGAGCAAGAGCCTGTTGTTTAGGGAAGTCATTTGGGAAAGGGAAAAACTGGGTTTCAGTCACTTCTGTAATTATGCCTTCATTTAAATACTTAAATATAACAGATACTTCCTGCT
The DNA here is from genome assembly GCA_020746105.1 of Trogon surrucura. Taxonomy (NCBI): domain Eukaryota; kingdom Metazoa; phylum Chordata; class Aves; order Trogoniformes; family Trogonidae; genus Trogon; species Trogon surrucura. Next base: position 55,203,007 of record CM036619.1, on the reverse strand, counting down.
GCTTGGAAGCCTCTTCCATGTTTGTTTTTTTGGGGTTTTTTTTTGATTTTTTTAAGCCTGTTTCTTTTATGGGAAAAATACTTAGGAATATTTTTTATTCCCATTTTGGTTGGATTTTTTTTTTTTTTTTGCATCAAAGCATTTCTTTTTCTTCTAAAAATTAGCTTGTACTTTGCAACGAACTTTGGTTGACTGCCCGTTTGCTATTTTGAAAATTAATACGCAGGATTTCATACCTGTGGCCTCAGTGACGTTCATTAGCAGTCGGGACATAAAAAGCAACTGAAAAGGAAGAAGATATACATTGGAAAATAATTTCAGCAATTCTGAAAACTTAGAAAAATTAGCTTCTTTGTTTGTGGACTGTGTAAGAGGTGATAGTGATGTATGATGAATAAGGCAGACAAGGAAAGAAAAACATAGCCAGGAGAAGCCATGAGAATTACGAAGGCATGAATCAGTTAACTCACTGATTATGCGTTTAAGTAACATACTGTTGTGAATATGGCTCTTCCAGGAAACTATGCAATATGAAGATAGCATTAGTTTTCTACACTTAAGGTTTCTGATGAAGTTACTGTGGGCAAAAACTGTATCCAACTACCAAACTATACCTAAATGTGTACAGCATGGCACAGCAGCATCAAGAACAACCAAAGTCAGAAATGCAAGACAATATAATATAGGTGAAAACTCTACCATTACTAGTTTTCACCTGTATTATATTGTGTTGTAACTACTATTGTTGCTAAATATGATAAAATATATTCGACTCTATCCTTTTGTATAGATTATTTTGCATAAATTATTAAAACTCCATAATCCATTTGAGTAATAGCTACACCAGAGATGTACAGAATTAAGGACGTATTTCACCTTCAGCAACCATTTCTGGAGCATAATGCCAATAAGCATACTAAATAAAGCTTTAATATGCTGGTATAGGGAGTGGATTTTTAAACTAGTGAAGAACTATTATAGAAAGACATAGTGCACCCATTTTTCACTTTACATGAGTTCTTCCTCTAACAGGATCTACATGAATTATAGTCTCTTACTTAAAGAATACCCATTTTTAGAGGTTTTATTTAGTGAAAAAATACTAAAATAGCTCTGCACACAGAGTGCACTATACTTACTTAATTTCCGTACCAAAAAAAAAAGTTGGACAAAATTTTCTAACAACATCCTAATTTTTTAGTTTTCATTAAATTTGGCAGAAGAAATAACTATGAATGAGGTCCATGAAGGAATGTTCTTCAAAATGTTTGAAAAAGAGAAACACGGAAACAACCCACCCATTTTAAAAAAGGGTGGAAAGGAGGACTTTGGGAACCACTGATGAATGCATTGTTAAATGGATAAGGATTAGTTGGATGGCCATGTTCAAATGAGTGATGTCTCTCAAGGGTCAGTACTGGAACCAATACTGTTTGATATCCTCACCAGTGACACGGACAGTGAGACTGAGTGCACCCTCAGCAAGTTTGCAGATGGCACCAAGCTGAGTTGTGAGGTTTATAGGTGGGATGTTGTCCAGAGGGACCAGGACAAGCTGGAGAAGTGGGTCCACGTGAACTTTATGAGGTTCAATGAGGCCAAGTGCAATCTCTTGCACCTGGGTCAGGGCAATCCCTGGTATAAATACAGGCTGGTGGGTGAAGGGACAGAGATCAGCCCTGCAGAGAAGGACTTTGGTGTACTGGTGGGTCAAAAGCTGGACATGAGCCAGCAATGTGCACCTACTACATCCTGGGCTGCAACAAAAGGAACATGACCAGCAAGTCAAAGGAGGTGATTCTGTGCCTCTGCTCTGATGAGACCTCACCTGGAGTACTGTGTTCAGCTGTGGAGCCCTCAGCGTACGAAAGACATAGATCTGTTGGAGCACATCCAGAGGAGAGCCACAAATATGATCAGAGGACTGGAACACATCTTCTATGAAGAGAGGCCGGGAGAGTTGCGGTTGTTCAGCCTGAAGAAATCAAAGATCCAGGGAGTCCTTATTGTACCTTTTCAGTACTTAGAAGGGGGCATATAAGAATCGGGAACAATCTTTTTACCAGGGCCTGTTGCAATAGAACAAGGGGTAATGTTTTTTAACTGAGAGAAGGTGGGTTTAGACTGGAAGTAAGGAAGAATTTTTTCACAATGTGAGTGGTGAGGATTGCCCAGAGAGAAGTTGTGGATGCCCATCCCTGAAAGTGTTCAAGGTCGGGTTGGATGGGGCTTTGCGTAACCTGGTCTAGTCTCATGGCAGAGGATTTGGAACAAGATGATCTTTAAGGTCCCTTCTAATCCAAACCATTCTATGATTCTGTGATTCTTAGAGAAATACAGACTTATGAATAATAAAAATACAAACCAGAAAATTATCTCCCCTCTATTAACAATAGGTAATTTTTCTACCTTAAGCTCTGTGCAGACTAAGTTTAAACTGTTCTACACTATAATGCCAGTTATCCAAAGAAGATATTTCATGAGTACATCACATTCATATGCTATTGCCCAATCTGAAGCCTTTGATTTGTAAAATTTGAAACTAGAAGTCAGTCATCCTCATTCATTTTGATTTCTGGAAAAAGCATCAACAGTGATCCTTTGGCAGTGACAAGTGTCCTACTCTGGCAGGAGGGTTGGATTTAATGATCTCCAGAGGTCCCTTCCAACCTGTAACATCCTATGATTTTGTGAGTGTCCCCTTGGAACGTGCTTCTGGACATGTGAAAGAGAAGAAGGTGATGAGGAGGAACCTTCATGACTCTATCAAGGGTGGGTGCTGCCTGAGCAGATTGACTGTCTGTGCTGACACAATGACTGTCTGAATAGATGAGAGGTGGACACCAGATGTCATTTACTGTGATTTTAGCAGAACTTTTGACACTTTCTCCTGTCATGTTCTGTATACAAATTAGGTTATTACTGTCTGGATGGAGGGCAACTAGAATGATTGGGGGCTGGAGCATTTGTCCTGTACGGTGAGGCTGAGGGAGGTGCTGGAGAAGGTACAGGAGGCAGGCTACCAAGCTGGTAAAGCGCTTAGAACATAAGTCTTATGAGGAAAGGCTGAGGGATCTGAGGCTCTTCAGCCTAGAGAAGGGGAGACTGAGGGGAGACCTCATCGCTCTCTACAACTACCTGAAGGCAGGTTGTGGAGAGGCGGGGATTGGTCTGTTTTTCCTAGTGGAGAGTGATAAGATGGGGGGAAATGGATTTAAATTGCACCAGGGTTAGATTCAGGTTAGATATTCAGAAGAATTTCTATGCCGAAAGGATTGTCAGGCATTGGAGCAGGCTGCCCAGGGAGGTGGTTGAGTCACTGTCCCTGGAGGTGTTCAAGAGACAGGTGGATGTTGTGTTTGGGGGAATCTAGTAGGTTGATAGGGCTGGGACAAAGGCTGGACTCAATGATCTTCTAGGTCTCTTCCGGCTGATACAATTCTATGATTCTGTGATTTTATGATTCTATGATTTCATGATTCTATGATTCTATGACTGGGGCTGGTTCAGTTTGGAGACAAGAAGGCTTTGGGGGCACCTAACAGCAGCCTCTGGTACATGTAGGGTTGCCCAAACCCAAAAATAACCTCATCACAGTGGCATATAGTGGGAGGATGTGAAACAACAGACATAGATGAAAATTTCAGACCGAATTTAAGAAAGTTTTCACCCTGAGGACAGTCAGACAGGGGCACAGGTTGCCCAGGGAAGGGCTGTGCAGTCCCTGTCCTTGGAGGTTTTCAAGCCCTGAGTGTACAAGCCCTGAGTAACCTGGTTGGAACTCACAGCTGACCCTGCTGGGAGCACGAGGCTGAACCAGAGACCTCCCAAGCTCCCTTCTCATCAGTATCATTGTGAGATTGTGAGATACATAACTGTCTAAAATACCCACTCTAACTGCAAAAATATTAACTATATTGGGAAATCCTGCTCCCTCAGGCCTGTGAAGAAAAGATGATACTTACAAAGGGTCCTGTTGCTTACTGACTAGTATAATATCTGCAGCTTGATCTCTAGAGAAACAGTTGTAGACAGCTTTGATATAAATACAGTAATCAGAATTCATTCATCTGACAGCATAACAGCACATTTCATTTTACAGAACAAAAAAAAAAAGAAAATACTTCCAAAGGAAGCAGAAATCTTTTACTTCTCCAGAAAATGAACACAGACTGGCACTCACAATCAGAGCTTTAAATTAAATGGAGCAGTTTAACAGATAAAGGGGAGTGCTAGTATCACTGAAATTTCTAAAGGTTTGTTAATTTGGAACTCAGGAAAAAGGAGAATAAACCTGGAGAAAAGCATACTGATTTTCAAGCATGTACTTAAGTGTTTGGCTTGATTTTTCCACAATCTCTCATCCATAATTGTACATGACAGGTGCTGTGTGTGCTACTGGGTTCTGCACACATGGGACAGACATGCGTTTAGCTGTCAGTGTTGTCAGCATATGTGAAAACATGAGAGTAAATGGGAAAATTGTACCTGGATTCAGTGTGTGAGCCTTGGAAAAATGCACTAGTCTGTATGCAGTGGGCTTGCATTAAGTCATTTAAAGTCAGACTGATGTCTGTCTCCTTAAATAAAACTTTGTGAATGCTGCACTGTGGCAAGAAGCATATGTCCTTGCAATATTACCTTGGCATTATAAAATATGGACCAGTGTGGCTCTTAGTCTTCCAGCACTAAGTAACTCCCTCTGGAAAAAGGATGGGCCCCACAGTTCTCTGTTGCTCTCTTTCTTTTCAAGTCTTTAAGTGGCACTAATTGTTTTTGGCCAAGAAAGAACAGCTAGGAGGTTTTAGCTCAATGAACTGATCTTGGTGGGGAACTGCATTTTGGAAAAACATTAAGTCTGTAGTTGCTGACCTGCTAAGTAAGCAAACGGGCTAACAGACTGAACTCTGGAGGTATCATGGGGTGATAATCACAAGGGTACAAACCAGCCATACAGCATTACTGGTACTTTCCTGCCAAAAAACCCAGTAATCCCAAGTACCCCTGTTTGGTGCCAGATATATTAACAAGCTGTAGCTGTGTTAATTTTCTTTTCATATAGCGTACAGGAAAAGTGTCATGAATAACAGCTAAGCCATCTTCCAAGAGTAACATTAATACCTTAAGCTTCTGTTAACATAGATACACTGAACAAAATGGGATGTTAAATACTCCGTGAAAGATGGCTGTTTCACAAAAATCTGTTCTGCATTTAAAGTCCCCTCTGATGATATAAAACTGAAATGTGAGTATATGTGTAGAACTGCAGCCATTTGAACATTGTTTATCATTGTTTCAGGACTGTAAAAGGGACCTTAGGGTAAACATGAAGAAGATGGCTGACAAGCTGTACAGCAGGGCTAATTTTGTTTTGCACAAGGTTCTGAATTATGAATTCACGTAGTTGACAGCTGTTCTATATGCACTATTCTTTAACAAAATTAGCACTGCCATATAATTTTGGGGATATGCATCTGTAACTATGTGTTCATTTTTATTAAACTAACAGAAAAATATGGTGTTATGAGTGACTGATGGATTCTATCCATATTAAAAAACTAACCAGATTTTTAACAATAAGCATAAAGAAACCATATTAGTAGCTTTAACATTTTCTTGGTTTCACTTAATGAATCTGCCTGAGGAAGTTACTTTGCATTTTTTAAACAGCAGTCACATAAGAAGTGAATCCTGAATCGAATGAAGTCCATGACAAAGCTCTGATTTCACCCTTGCTTACATTGTGAGTTTGCTGCAAAATTCCCAAAAGATACTGGAACAAAGGCCTCGGGGTTATGCAATGTGATTGTAGACATCCTTCTGCAACAAAGGCTAGAAGATTAGATAACATATTCAAAAGCGTGTTCCAGGAACATCACATTTAGTCATGAGTGTACAGTCAGTAAACTAACATTAATGCAAGTGAAATGTATGTTGCTTTCTTCTTCTAGAAGAAACTTAATTGTAATAAAAAATATATTTTAATAGTTAATGGCATTTTAGAGCATGTATTCATCAATAGATTTACACATTGCTTCTCACAACGTAGCATCTAGTCTTTCCTTCTTCCTTTATCAGTCATGTGGTTCTTTGCAATTAATGGCAAGAACTTCTAACAAAAGACAAAAATTAAATGGCCTTATAGGAGAGCATATCAAATTGTTTGGGGTTTAAATATCTTAGCTGTCAACTGTAACCTCAGACTCCTTGCTCCTCCTGTAGACAGGAGAAGAATAATTGGCCAAGGAGAGGAGCATTCTTTGTCAGCTGGTTCTACCAAATTAACAAATGAACCCTGACTAAATGGCCAGTGAAACTCTGTTTGAACATGCATAACTCAGTGGGTTCTAAAGAGTGATTTTAAACTTGATTAATTTAGATTAAATAGTTTTTCAAAAAACTGCTGAAAATCTCTGACAGCATGTCTTTGTGTTTTCAGAGATTTACTGAAGGGAATATTAGCCTATATTATTGATCTATTAGCAACCTACATGAATAGAAGCATAGAACAGTAAAGGCAGTGCTGTTACAGAAATCACTGGCGTATTTTCAAAATTAACTGACTGTGAAGAATTTTGGTTACTTCACCAAAAACAACCCCAAAAGAAACATAAAAAGCCCAGCAGCTCTGACAGAAAAATTGCAGCTCTAGAGATTTTTAACGTAAGAAGATGAGATAAACACCAGCCCCCATCTCATTTTGAAGTGGCATGCACATGAGGTGTTGTGGCAGATACCTAGGAAAACACGTATTACTTTGGTTGTCATTCAGATGTCCTGGAAATACGGAAATGTGAAAGCCCACGATGAAATAGAAAAGAAGGTAAGTTCTCGTTAATGAAATACACAAATATGAGGAAGAAGTAAATGGAAAGGTTAGGAAAGGGAATAGTTCTCAACATTCTTATTGATTTTAGAGGGCTAGTTAACTCACTCGGTTGAGCGTAGTGCTGAAACACCAAAGGTTGCGGATTCGATTCCCGTTCGGTCCTCATGTGTTGCCTGATCTAGTAAAGAGGCGTCCCTGCCCACGACAGGGAGGTTGGATTAAAATGATCTCTAAGGTCCCTTCCAGCCTAGGCCATTTTATGATTCTATGATTCTGTGATAACCATAGAAAGGGCAAGAGGAGATCTTCTCCCGAATGCTTTTTCGAATAAGGTGACCTTTCCACAAGCCCTAGTGTAATGCTTGGATAGTTCTGAGGCACCCCCTACCCACCCTTATGGCTCCTTCTCAATTCTGTTTCCCAAATTCAGCCTCTTGTTCTCAGTGGCGGCTTGTTTGACCAGGGACACTGCCAGCCTGCAGCTCCTTTTGAGGCCAGGCTGTGTCACTAGTGGATCTGGTGTCAGTCACCAGTCTGGGTACTAGCAAAACAAAAATTATAGCAGGTGCTTGGACGGTAAGAAGAGATAGTACAGCTGAAATCCCAGCTTCACAGCCTTCCAGTTCTAGATAATGAGTGAGAGCAATTTCAGACTGCTAAAACACACCTCCAGCTGCCTGTCGCTCACCAGGATGACTTGAGCAGCCAAGAACAGGTGTAGCATAAGGCTTTTGACTTTACTTTTTCTACCTCAGCTTTGCTATCTGATGTCACGCACTGGTTCCATTTACACACAGGAAGTCCTCTAATACCAAGCTCAGCTGTGCCTCTGATTGCTTCACTGGACAAGCAGCAGACTCCAATCCTATACACTGACACAGATTTTCCCATATCTATTGTACTACCTCTAGGGAAATCTTTTGTTCTACTCTTCTACTTTTGCTGATATTAGTCAGTGCTTCTTGTTGTGTCTTGCCTTCAATTTGGTCCACAGCCTGAATGACAATAAGCGTTTGCAGTATACCTGCATCCCACTGACTCCCGTTAAAGCGTAGTGAGTTCTATGAATATCTTGAGATCTGCCCAGCAGAGTGTTCCTCTTTCCAACAGGAATGCTTGTAATTCACTAGGAACTTTTATAGAGCTATCGTCAGAAAATATGTAGTACAAAAAATATAAAATACGTAGTACAGAAAATATGTAGTACAAAGAACTGCACTGTGCGATCCCAACACCTGAGCTATAGCCTAGCAGTCACTATGTGCCAAAATCTTGTACACAGGATTCTGAGCTTGTGTGGGTTTTTTTAAAAAGTAAAACAACTAGGAAAGCTTTTTTTGGTTTGTTTTAAACAACAACAAAATATATCAGAGTAATTGCACTGAAGGAAGTTACATGAAAGTTTGTTTGTTTGCTTGTTTGTTTGTTTCAGACTGTTAGAATCTACCGCGAAACAGGACGCCTGTTTAGCGTTTTGCATGACAAAAGCAATTCTCTGTTCTGTTTGTCCAGGTAAACCTGACGGATACATATAACCAGTGATTCTGAACTTGTTTCAAGGACTTTATAATTGTAAGAGAGACAGAATGGGAGGGAGGATGCCACAAGATGGAATCTCTTCTCAGGTGTCCTTTTACTATAAAACACACGTATGATGACTTCCACGTTATGGTGCTAGAGCTTAGCTCATCCTCTTTTCTGCTGCGGCTGTCACTTGCCTCTTATTTTCCCTAGTGCAAGGAAATATTCCAACACATATTCCAGTATTTGTATATATATATATATGTGTGTGTATGTACATAAAGTACAGACATGTTATATTCTTTTTAATCCTTTTTAAGGACTGTGGCAATCAGTTCTCTCTCTTGTAATTGCCTTTGTCACCCAGCAATTGACTATATGTTTGTGTGTGTGATTCTGTGTGTGTGCACAGATGCAGGGAACGTGGGGGACCACAAGTATGAGAGAAAGATGGAAGAGCGGATGACATTATAGTGTGTGTTCTACATTTGAGCACTGATATAACTTTTTTTAAAAAAAAAAAATATTGCTTGCTTCATTACTTGCTGCACTTCAGCATGAACTGGGTTTTTTTTTTGCTGCATTTTTCCGCTTATTAACTGAAGAAGATAGGCAATAAAATAAATTCCAGCCCAAGGGAAGACTTTTCTGTGAGTATACGAATGGTGTAGCTAACAGATGATACAGAAACTGAATAAAATAGTAACAATTTCTGTCCTTTTTATCTTACTAATAAAATTATCATTTGCATTAGACAGATAGAATGTATCTTGTTTACTCTTGCAGTAACACGGAATATCAAATTATGGAAACAGTTTAGATTTTTGGGATAGAGTAGGATCTTTCTCATGGGCAGTTGCACAGATTATGCCTTCTGTTCCTACAGGCACAATTTTCTCTTTTCTTACATATGGCTATTTCATACACAACCGTGAACCAGGCAGGCTTTTTATAATGACATTTGTATTGCAGAAATTAATCAGAAGTTCAGATACCTGTAGTCTTTCAAGAATTAAGCCCCAGAAATGTGTGTTTGTTTTAATCCCAGCACACTTCTGAAGTAAAAAGTGAGAGAAAATTTCAAAAAGGATCATGTAGAAATATAACAACTAATAGAAATATTTTACCAGTGTTTTCTTGTCAAGCTAAAAAGTTCAAAGAGAAGTAATTGCAAATTTCTGTACTGGATAAAGAGCATACATCAAATGCTCAAAGAGGGAATGATACCTTATCTTATGCTTAGCATCAGACTCAAGTGTTACTCTTTTTACTGTGGTGAGATATGCAATGCTTTGCTTTTCTGAATACTTTAATGATATTTGAAAATGTCAGATGGATCCTAGCCTTTGAAGTGTAGAGATTCTCATCTATAACACCGTTAGTCGGCAAAGCTCATTGTTAGGCAAAATCATGCAAAATGACAGTGAGATTAAGTTTTGTTTACAATGGAAACATCAAAGCAAGTAGCTAAAAGTCCAGTGCCTGAGAGCATACTATTAGCTGTATTTCTTCAAAAAAAAAAGTTTCACCTTCAGCTGATGGACATTTTGCTGCCCATTTTCACCCTCTTCTTCGTGAGAGATTTTATGACATGAGGAAATGTAAATGTAGGAAGACAAGCAATAGTTTCAGAGGAGGTACAAGAATAAAATGTCAAGAATGAGCTGATGGTTACTTCCTCTTCAGGACAACACACATATAATCTCCAGCACTCACCAGGTAACATTTGTTGCAACCAGAAAACAACAGACTCAGAACATGTTTATACATTTGAATTCATAGTAGATACTTTTGAAAGTGAGCATAAACATTCTTGTCACTGAAAATAAACAGGCTCATATGATAGCAGTTTAATGCTTGCAATGTTCACTGAACTTTATGATTCATGTTCTGATTATTTTTTTTTTAGTCTTTCCTCTTCATTGTTCTTCATTCAGGTACTTGGACAATTGCACTAGGCTTACAATTTTTGTGCATGGATACCTGCTGTAAAAATGAGTTTAGAAACCGATCTGTGACCCTACGCATATATAACTTACGTCTCAACAGACATTTACATTGTCAGTACTTACCTAAGCATATACTCACCTGGCACTGCAAATTCAATTCAGTCGTTGTGAAAATTTTCATAAAACTCTCATTCTGTCCTCATTTAGAGTCTGTTGTGGTAATCAGTCACAACAAGCTCTGCTTTTTATAATACAGAAGTGATCGCTTTGAAAACAAATAATGACAGAAAGAATTACAGAGAAAGAAAGTGTCTATATGTCTGTATGTTCATACTAACGTAGCTATCCACTTTACAAGTGAGTAAGTAGTGCCCTTAATTGAAGCAGCATCAAATATGGTCTGATAACACACATGGTCTCCTCCATTAAGTATGAACCCTGTTCTGACTGGTTGTCCTCAAATGAGAAAACATGCAGCATTGTCAAGAAGACTTTTCTGCTGAAAACTGCAGTCTCCTGGTAATGATTTCAGAATAGGCACACAACAGTAACATTTTAATTGCAGGTGAGAGCTCTTCACAAAGAATCACCTTCCTCCAAGCTTTAAAATACAAAATACCATTCATTCAGCTTTAATGACTAAAAAATTCCCACAGTTAGGTGGCACTGTTTCCTTTTTCTTATTTAAGCTTTTAAGCTTTTGCAGTCACTGAGCTTCAGAAGCACCAAAAAAAGTAAAGATTTTTCTGATTAAGGCTTCACTCTGAAAAGGAACTGGACAAACATCAGCCTGTCTCACGGCTCTGTAATTATTCCCTTCCCTTCTCTTTGAGGCTGACATGTGTTTCCTACAGTCTTTGTCTAACACCTTTTATAATGTGCTACAATTACTGTGGGTATGTTCTAGCTAGAAGAAATGCTAGGCGAAATTTCCATTCCTTCCAGGTGCCCTGTATTTACTGCTGTGGGCCCTGTATTCGACTCGTGTATATCAGCCATATTGAGGATTCTCAACAGTAAAAAAAAGCATTTGCAAAAGGTGATGCCTACAGTAAAATTAAGGTGATGAGGAGAAGAGGTGGCTCCACTTTAGGCGTTGTTTTGGCATGATTCATCCTTCTACAGCTATATTATACCCCTTGCAAACTGAACTGTGTTGAAGAGAAAGGGGAAAAGGAAGAGGGCTACCATACTGCAACGAGAAAAAATCTAAATTCTTTTGAATCACCATTGAAAGAATTTTCATCTGCAAACTTCAAATTTTTGTACTGAAATGGCCAGTTCAGTCACCTATGCCAAGACTCTCAATGAAACTAGAGTAGGAGAACCTTTGTGGATATAATATGTCACAAAGAAGTATTGATGAAAATATCAGACACCACGGTACTTAACATAAGCTGAAGATACAATATCAACAACTGCCTCATGTTATTTCACCAATATTTCAAAACTCCCATTATATTCATTATTTTTGTTTCAACTGATTTTGTAAAACATTTAATCATGCCAGTATCTGTTTTTTTTAAGACAGGGAATGTCAACCACCGGTGGACCTTTGGCACTGTACAAAGCAGAAGTAAAAAGACTGTCCATGACCCAAAAATACAATTGAAGTACTTGATGAAGTGGTCCGAGATGTGTTGGGAGGTGTCATCTTCCCCGAAGCACAATAGTCTTATCCTAGCATTCATAATTCAATCTGAAGTTCGCAAGTGCTAAAGTTTGGACCCCTAGAACTCTGCTCCATATTTTCTGTGTCACAGCCTGGTGCAATGCCTTATGTCACAAAAATGCACTTAGTAGTCAGAAAGATTTTGTTTTCTAGGCAGTTACAACAGTGACATCGCTTCAGGAGTGGTTTCTGGACTTCTGTGACTAGGTTTGAACTTCAGTTTATGTGTTCCCAAGAAGTCTCAGTAATGTGTTGGAATGAGCCTGTGGAAAACAACAAAGATTTGTAATTTCTGAATTGCTTTTTCACAATGTGATTCTATATAATTTGTTTCCTGACAAAAATCATCATTCTGAATATTAGCCTTAGTCATGGTCTTCCCTGTTTGATATAATTTTAGAATATTGTATTTCAATGAAAACGTACTATATTGAGTCATTGTGTCATTCTGAAAAACTACCTTTTTGGATATAGTTTATTCTGCTATACAATTAATGCTATTTTTAAGTGTGAGCTAAATAAGCAATGAAAATTTGCTTTACTGTGATATCTAAGGGTTTTTCTCATCCCTTTCTATCCATTTTTTTTCTACAAAGATTTCTTCTGTTCTTTAATTTACCGTAGTGTATAGTGTTATAACAGACTTGATAAACTTATTAGCTATTAATGTACCAGAAGTTACAGAACATCATCAAGGTTTTTTTGCTATTCTAATACCCCATATGTGAAAGCAAACACTAGGGAATACAAGAGACCTATTAAGGCACACAGCTGTTACTAGTATTTTTTATTTAATGTTTCACTTCTTCTGTACAGACATTTAACTCGAATTTTTCACAGAATTTGACCAAATCTTAAGTGTTGAAACTGTTGGTTGAATTTTCTCTTCTAAAATAGTGATTTACTGTGTAGAAAAACAAAATTAAAAAAAACCAAACAGGCTCCTCATACATCTGTAAGACATCTTTTCCTGAGGTTGTCCGTGGACATTTCTGTTAGAAAACCTGGAATAATGCAAAGATTTAGAGTAGAACTTGAGTATTTCTCCTTAACCGAAAACTGCACCTGCTCAGGGTTAGTCGGCATTTGTCCCAAAATTTGTTTTCAGGTACTCTTCTGACCTCTGTGGGGGTAATAGCAGTTCTGTGGCAGGAATTAATGGATCTTGACTTGTGTGATAAGATCCACTGATCAAACTTACTCCTCAACACAATTACGTCTCCACGTAACAAAACAAAGAAAGGAAGACTCTGTAAGGAAAGTCTATGGGACCGTCTGTCCTGTCTGCAGAAAAACGTGCAGGGAATTTATGTGCCTCGGGAAGGACAAAAAAAAAGAATGTCTCAGCTACAGTAATATTTCTTTGAAAATCCCTAAGCAGTAACTTATAATTAAACAATAGAATATTTTTACCCAGAAAGAATACCAAATTTTATTTAAGTGAATATAATAAAAATAGATTCTTCCCCTTGAATAGTCAGCTATACACTCAGCTTAAAAATGTCAGGTAGGGAATACAACAGCATTTGAAACGGGTTTCCAGTCTCTCAACATCCAAAACTGGTATCTGCATCCACTATATTAGTCAGTCTATTCAATGTTGATGTCCTTCCCAAAAATTATTTGATTGGAAAGCGAAAAGAACAGATACTAATATATGTATATTATCACAGTTCCGTTTTTATCTGTCCATGAATATTATTACATTGGCAATACAGGTGAGTTCATAGAACCATAGAATAATTTGGTTTGGGAGAGAGGTATAGAGGCCATCTAGTCCCTGAAGTGAGCAGGGACGAGATCAAGTTGCTCAGAGCTCTGTTCAACCTGACCCCGAATGTTTCTAAAGATGGAGTTTCTACCACCTCTCTGAGGAACCTGTTCCAGTGTCTCATCATCCACATTGTGAAAAATCTCTTCCTTACGTCTAATTTAAATCTATCCTCTTTCAGTTAAAAATCATTACCCCTTGTTCTATTGCAACAGGTCCTGCTAAAAAGTTTGTCCCCATCTTTCTAAGAGGCTTGCTTTTAGTACTGGAAGCCACCAGTATCCCCAAGTCCTTCTCCACAAGACTGGTCTCTCTAACCCTTCCCAGTCTGTATCGATACCACGGATTGCCCTGACCCAGGTGCAAGACCTTGCACTTGGCCTGGCTGAACCCCGTAAGTTCACATGGGTCCACTTCTCCAAATTGTGCTGCTCCCTCTGGATGGCATCCCATACTTCAGGTGTGTCAACTATACCACTCAGCCTGGTGTCATCTGCAAACTCAATCTCATTGCTCATGTCATCGATGAAAATATTAACACTGGTCCTAGTACATCTGCACCCCTGAGAGACACAACTTGTCTCTGATCTCCCTCTGAACATAGAGCCATTAACCGTGACCCTCTGGATGAGACTATTCAACAATTCCTTGCCTACCAAACAGTCCACCCATCAGATGCATATCTCTCCAATTTAGAGAGGAGGATATTGTGGTGAGCCATGTCAAAGGCCTTACGGAAGACCAGATAGATGACATCTGTAGCTCTTCCCTTGTCCAGTGACGTAGTCACTCCATCAAAGAAGGCCACGGGGTTGCCCAGGCAGAACTTGCCCTGGTGAAGCCATGATATCTGTTTCAAAATGCATCTCTGTCCTCCATGTGCCTTAGTAGGCCTTCTAGGAGGATCTGTTCCATGATCTTTCCAGGCACAGAGGTGAGGCTGACAGGTTGGTAGTTCCCAGTGTCCTCCTTTCTACCCATTTTGAAAATGGCTGCAATATTCCCCTTTTTCCATTCACCAGGGACTTCACCTTACTGCCATGATTTTTCAAGTATCATGGAGAGGGGCTCGACAATTACATCAATCAATTCCCTCAGGACTCTGGGATGCATCTCATCTGGTCCCATAGGCTTATGTATGTTCAGATTCCTCAGGTGGTCGTGAACCTGATCTTCTCTTACAGTGGGAGAGATCTTGCTCTCACAGTTCCCATCTTGCAATGTATCCACTCAAGAGGTGTGGGAATAGAGGTTTCCAGTGAAGATGGAGGAAATGTTGCTGAGTAACTCAGCCTTGTCATCTGTTGTTACCATCTTGCCAATCTGACTTATCACAGGGGATACCCTTTCTTTCTGTGTAACATATATAACAGATATACAGGTCTCTTCTTTTCCATTATTAATGGAGTTTCCCTGGCTCACTGTACCTTAAGAAATTTTTCCTTATGCCTTTATGAAGCATCTGACACAGAGGAATTGAAATATTAGGTACAATGCAAAAAATTTATTACATTTATAAACCTTAATAAATCTTTGGTGGATATTTCTCAATATAATCTGAGGTCCTATAAAATTACTGTTCTATTTTGCTCTTGTCTGATTCTGTTGCTGTTTCTTGAGGTCTGTATGCACATAAATGAATGTAATTTATTACTATGGTGGCTGAATTTTAAGTTTGGAGTTATTTTTTCAACAGTTCGGCTGTTCACTTTAATATCAACAGTGTTGCAGGCTTTACATTACGTACTTTTGGACATCTTTAATTCCAGATTTATGTGGCATAGATAAAGAGGAATATATATATTCCTCAATGGAGCAGACACTTTTCTTTTCTGGAGATCTCTCTTAAACAGCACTGTAAACTCCTCTGAAGTCATGAGATCATCTGTGTTTAACTTAATCTTCTGCTGGGTCATCAAAGTGACACAGGAGTTGCTCTGAGCTGGAAAGGCGTGCCTCTCTCTCTGTTACCTGCTAGCAGTCTTGTGTCAAGGCGAAGGTTGAAAATCATTTTTATAACCTGAATCCCTCTACTTCTGTGTGTTTTTCTTCCAAGAGAGTATGAGAAAAGCATAATCACTCAATCTCTTTTTTTCCCCTCAAAAAACCCCAACCACAACCAGACAAAACAAAGGAAGAAAGAAGATTATTAAAAGCATTGAGGAGAAAAATCTTATTTAAACCACCAGTTTTTAGTATTTATGAGTGTGACAGAATTAAACGTAACCTTTCATGACATGCAACTTTCCTCTTTCACATGTCAAACTCTTATGAAAAAAACAGATTCCAAAACTCTGGTTGAACCAAAGGGAAGTTCAACTCTTTGCGTCCCTGAGAGCACAATCTGGCCAACTGTATCAAGACTCTGGATTTATTGCAGGATGTAGACTGCAACCATGCCACTGGATTGCAAACACCTTTTTCATTTCTCAGTGGAAGCTGCTGATCAAGCAATTATATCAGCTTTCTGTTTGTTTTGAGTAGCAACATTCCTTCATTTCCATCTCACTGAATCTGCAGTAGAGGAACAGCAGAATGCTAACGGTAATTTTAAAAGACTAAACTTTCCACAAAATAGCAGCTGTCAAGCTTACCATATGGAAAAAAAAACCCCAAACCCAAGACAATCCACAAAAGAAAATGTAGCCAAACTAGGTACAAACAACCTGATAATAAGGTAGCACCAATAAGAAAGCAGTATGACGGCTAAAAAAAATAGCTACAAAATTAATTATGAATATAAAGAGAAGTTTTATCTGAAAGTGCTGGATGCTTTTAATTTATTTTTTGGAAAGAATCTTTATTTCAACTAGCAAACTGATTCCTGATTTTAGAGTCCTGTACAAAAAGGACCTTACAACGTTCAGACAAAAGGTCTTAAATTAATGTCAATGGCCACGTTCTTTGTATCTTTACGAACTTCTCTATGAAATGGGTAGTGTAACTAGCTATAATTAAATATATACAGATATAACAAGAGCTTGATTAACTTCATTCTATAGGAAGCTTCATATTAGTTTCCATAATGCTTAAAATTTGATGAGTTCCATCTGAATTTTAACATTTTCCCTTGTCAAAAGAAGATGCTAAACACACTATTCAAATATTTGAAGAGACAGCTGGGAAACCTAGTGCAGACAAAAAATCTATAGTGTTACCATTTTAACAATACTCATGTGCCCAACTTAACCAATCATTAATGAAGCCCTTTTGCTTAAATATTTGGGAAATGTCTAGTACATCTCAACAAACTAAAATTTTTTACATTCATCTTCAGACAATTAAAAAGGAATGGATGTTTTCTAAATAGATTACCATGGTGTTTACTCTTCTTGACAGAGAATGTCAGAGCAATTTAGTTAAATATTAGTTGAATCTTAGAAGGTGTTTATCTAAATCCTACTTTACAGAGGACATAGATGTTTGTTTTGATGTTGTTACTGACTATTGGTTACTTTTGGCACAAAAGATTTGTTCTACATCTGAATGTTGAATCATCCACATACCAAAAATTATTTGACCAAGCCAACTCATCTTATGATTACAACAATCAACGCAATAATACAACCAAGATCATAGAGTCATAGAATCATAGAATGTCTTAGGTTGGAAGGGACGTTATAGATCAACTAATCCAAACTCCCTGTCATGGGCAGAAATGCCCTTAACTAGACCAGGTTGCTCAAGGCCACATCCAACCTGGTCTTGAACTCTCCAGGGAGGGGGCATCCACAAACTCTCTGGGCAATCTGTTCCAGAGTCTTGCTACCCTCGTACTGAAGAATTTCTTCCTAAGATCCTATCTAAATCTATTCTCCTTCAATTTAAATCCATTTCCCCTTATCCTATTGGTGGACACTGTTGTAAAAAGTCCCTCCCCAGCCTTCCTGTAGGTTCTTTTGAGATATTGAGATATAAGTTCACCTTGGAGTCTTCTCTTCTCCAGGCTGAACAATCCCATTTCCCTCAGCCTGTCCTCAAAGCAGAGGTGCTCCAGCCCCTGGATCATCTTTGTGGCCCTCCTCCAACAGATCTATGTCCCTCTTATGGTGGGAACACCAGAATTGGATGCAGTATTCGAGGTGGGGTCTCACAAGAGCAATGGGGGAGCATGACCTCTCATGATCCTCTGGCCACACTCCTCTTGATACATCCCAGGACATGGTTGGCCTTCTGGGCTGCACGAGCACACTGCCAGCTTGTGTTGAGCTTCTCATCTATCAACACCCCTAGGTCTTTCTCTTCAGGGCTACTCTCAACCGACTCTGTACCCAGTTTATATTTGTGCCTGGTATTGGTCCAGTCCAGGTGCAGGACCTTGCATTTTGACTTGTTGAACCTCGTGCAGTTTGTATTGGCCCATTTCTCAAGCCTGTCAAGATCTCTCTGGATGGCATTGGCATCCTTTTCCCTCAAGTGAGTCCACTGCTCCACACAGCTTGGTGTCATCGGCAAACTTGCTGAGGGGGCACTTGATGCCATTGTCCATGTCACTAATGAAGATATTGAACAGCACTGGACCCAGAACAGACGCCTGAGGAACTCCACTTGTCACTGGTCTCCACATGGACATTGAGCTGTTGACCACAATTCTTTTGAGTGTGACCTTCTAGCCAGTTCCTTATCCACCATGTTGTCCAGCCATCAAGTCCATGTCTCTCCATCTTAGAGACAAGGATGTCATGTGGGACAGTATCAAATGCCTTGCACAAGTCCAGGTAAATGACCTCAGTTGCTCTTCCCATATCAACCAGAGCTGTAACTTTGTTATAGAAGGCCACTAGATCAGTTAGGCATGACTTGCCCTTAGTGAAGCCATGTTGACCACCACCAATCATCTCATTATTTTTCATGTGTCTGAGTACTGTTACCAGGAATATCTGCTCCATGATTTTACCTGGCACTGAAATAGATGCAGTTTATTCAGTTCATGTAGCTCAGATATAATTCTTATACTCCATAGAGCTTGTTTCTAATCCATCTTTTGGGAATGGGCTGGACTTGAGGATTTGTCCTGCTTAAAATTGAGTCTCCTTGCTGTAAGAGCTACTGCTACTTTCAAGACCTTTTCAGTTCCGGTTTTGGGGGAAATATCCAACCAAATTAATTTCCAGCAGGTGTCATGAGGTTAAGCACTTCAGGACAGTAAAGTGTGGTTTTATTTCTTCTGGAGTTACTAGTCCAATACACTATGGCTTTAAGTAATGTCCAATGAGAAGCCTGTGTTTATTCCTTAGTTTAACAACAGATAAACCAAGAAATGTTAGAGGAAAGATACTGTGACAGCAGTAGAGAATCTATGGCTTGCTATTAGTCAAGCACCTCACCCAACATCTACAGCTGGTTTTAATCTTACTATTTTACACTTGAAAGCCTTTGAAGGTGCCAGTTTCATTTACACCTTAGTCACCAGCTAAGAGAGTGGGCGTGATAACACATAACTCATTCTTTGAGAGGACATAGCAATGATTACAACCCTCTACAGAGAAAACCAATTATTTTTCTACTCCTCTACCTCCTGGTTGATGTTTCAGCTTATTGATTTCAGGATATCATCAAGTGTCAGCCATTCATTTAAAAATCACCATGTCTGAACAAGAGCAATGCCATATAAGTGCTACAAAAATTACACAAGCTTTTGCTAAATCTTAATCACTGAATTTCTGAACAGACTGATGATGACAGCTATCATGATGAAAAATGTCATAATTTATGACACATGGTATAGGTTCTCTGAAAGACTGTAAACCAGTACCTCTGCTTTTACTAGAAATTTAGGATGCAAATTGCTATTTTTCATAATTATGGCTACCACAAAGGATTAAAATTGTACTAAAATTATGTATCGCTATCTAAACACAAAATGTGAGGTTTTTTTTCATTGCCTTTTCTCCCTTCTACCTCTATTCAATCCATATTTTATTTCCTTTCTGTTGTTCTGTCTCCATTCTCTTTCCCAGTTGTTCTTTGCTTTGTTCCATTTTCCTTTATTTCTTTATTATTTCATCTTGCCCCTGTATTTCTAAATCATTATTTATTTAGGGGAAGGAAAATCCTTTTTAGCCTTCTTTTCTGGCTTAATGTCATTCTCAAATCTCTTTGCTTGTCTCCTTTTTTTTTTCTCAGTGTTATTTAATTCTCTCCATTTCACCTTGGCAATTCGAAGTTCTTTTTTCCAGGATTCTGGTTTTCTGTGCTTCCTCCAACCACTTATTTTGCTGCTGCTTCAATTGGTTATTTACATGTTCTTCTGTCTCCTTCCAAAGAAATGTGTGTGTGTGTGGAAGTTGTTTGTTTGTTTCTTTGTTTTCCAAAATAGTATGTCACTCTTCATTTTAAGCAATGCTGAAACAACCTAAAATATCTTGTATCAGATTGAGTGGATCTAAAAAAATCTTTAAGCAAACTACAGTCATGTATCCATTTACTGGTCTGGTCAGTGAAAAGCAACAGTGGGATGTAGATTTTGATGAAGAAAAGCTAAAGAAAGAATCACTGAGAGTGTTCAAGTAAAATGAGGCTTCAGCAAAAGCAGAAAAGCAAAACCGTATGATGAGGAGCTGTTACAAATTTCTGATCTTACCCAGGTAAGTGAACTTTGGATCCAGTCTGCACCTAAGCTTTCTTAAATTTTAAACTAGAAAGTTTTCTTCAAGTTCCTGCCTTATCAACCCTTCCTCTCCTGTCTCAACTTGTGCCCCCGAGGCCTTCCTAGGTCTTTAGTTTATGTATTATCTCAGCCTCTATGCCTAAGCCCAGTCCTCAGGAATTCCAGTCACTGGAAGTAAGGGAGCAAAACTGGAGTGAGGAGTACTCTCCACTGGTCAGTGAGGATTTGGTTAGAGAACTACTACAAAAGCTGAAAACACACAAATCCATGAGCCCCAACAGGGTGCATCCGCATGTGCTGAGAGAGTTGGCTGTTGTTGTGGCTGAGCTACTCTCCATCATCTTCGAAAAATCATGGGGAATGGGAGAGGTGCCAGATGACTGGAAAAAAGCCAATATCACTCCAGTCTTCAAAAAGGGAAAGAAGGAGGACCCTGACGACTACAGGCCAGTCAGCCTCACCTCCATCCCTGGGAAGATGATGGAGCAGATCATTCTGAAGGCCATCTCAAATCAGTTGAAAGAAAAGAAGGTTATCAGGAATAGCCAGCACGGATTTACCAAGGGGAAATCCTGCCTGACTAATCTGATATCCTTCTACAAAGGCATGATCAAATGGGTTGATGAAGGGAGAGCAGTGGATGTCAGATACCTTGACTTCAGTAAGGCTTTTGGTACTGTCCCCTCTAACATCCTTCTAGGTAAACTCAAGAAATATGGGATAGATGATTTGACTGTGAGGCGGATTGAGAACTGGCTCAGGAACAGAGTTCAGAGGGTTGTGACCAGCAGTAGAGAGTCAAGTTGGAGGCCTGGGCCAGTGGTGTTCTCCAGGGATAAGTACTGGGTCCCGTTTTGTTCCATCAACGTCATGAATGAGGGGATAGAGGGTACCCTCAGCAAGTTTGCTGATGATACGAAACTGGGAGGGATGGTTGACACACAGGAAGGTTTGTGCTGCCATCCAACGAGATCCGGACAGGCTGGAGAACTGGGCAAAGGTGAACCTCATGAAGTTCAATAAGGAAGGAATAACACATCTTTCTGGAAAGCAGCCCTGTGGAGAAAGACCTTGGAGTCCTAGTGGACAGTAAGTTGTCCATGGGACAGCAGAGTGCCCTTGTGGCCAAGAGGGCCAATGGGATCCCGGGTTGCATCAAGAAAATTGTGTTCAGCAGGTCTAGGGAAGTTCCCCTCCCCCTCTACTCTGCCCTGATGAGACCACACCTGGAATACTGTGTCCAGTTTTGGGCTCCCCAATTCAAGAGAGACAGGGACTTATTGGAGAGTGTCCAACGGAGAGCTACGAGGATGGGACTTGAACATCTCTCCTATAAAGAGAGACTGAGAGAACTGGGGCTGTTTAGCCTTGAAAGGAGGTGGCTGAGAGGGGATCTTATTAACATATGTAAATATCTGAGGGGTGGGTGTCAAAAGGAAGGGGACAATTTCTTCTCAGTGGTGTCCAGCAATAGAACAAGAAATAATGGGTTTAAATTAGAACTTAAGAAATTCCACCTCAACATGGGGAGAAACTTTTTTACTGTGAGGGTGACAGAGCACTGGCACAGGCTGCCCAGAGATGTTGTGGAGTCTCCTTCTCTGGAGACTGTCAAAATCTGCCTGGATGTGTTCCTGGATGGATCGTGCCCTAGGGGATCCTGTTCTGGCAGGGGGGTTGGACTAGATGATCCCTAGAGGTCCCTTCCAATCCCTAACATTCTATGATTGTTTACATGGATGTAGTTATTTAGTTGTCTTGATAAGCTATTTACAGTTTACTTATTATTTGTAAAAAGCATCAAGATTATCTGATTAAAGATAATTTAAATGCAAACTATTATAATTTGCTATAGAACCAGTGTCCTCAGAACTAAATAGGTCATTACCTGCTTAATCATGTAGCCCTCAAAGTTACTTGTTTTAGAAAAATCTATTTTTGTGTTACGTATTGCATTTACATGACAGAAAATTACTTTGTTACTTACCAACTTGTTATTAGTATGTCATATCCCAATTCTGAAATAACAACTTCTGTAAAAATTATACAGGTTTCAACTCATGTCTTGCGATTCTCTTACTTTATGTGCTATCTGCATTCCGAAGCACTGAAGGTACAGTGGCTTTTTTGCTACCTAGAAGAATTCTATAAATCAAGTAAAACTTTCAGTCTCTTTTTAGCACTGGCAATCTGCAGTGACAGACTGCAGTATGAACAGCCTGGTAGCTGAGCAAGAGAGTCATTGTGAAGGTCTTGCATCCTGCACTACTTCTTATTAACGGTTTAAAAAATCTATTGGTACAATCTCTCTTTGAAGACTACAATATTAAAAATCTTGACTATGAATGTTTAATGTTGCTTAATTAATTTAAATTGTACCAACCATTAGCTTGCTAAGGAGTTCAGTGAGGACTGAGCTACCAAGGGCCTCGTAAGTCGCAATTAAGACTGTGAAATTGGAGCTGTGATCAAGAAAGAAATGTGCTTGTGCCTCCATCTCCATGTTCACTGCAGCAGTGCAGCATTATTTGGAAATAAATTTGAAGCGACACAAGTAGACCCACATCCCACAAGATGTGTCATTCTGCTTTAATTGAAGGCCTTTTGACCTGCCTCATATTTCTGACCAATGCTCCAGGGTAATGGCTCCAGTCATCTGCTGTACATCCAGGCAGTCTTGGTAGCGGTGCTCATAGGATTTTTTAGCACTTTTCTCGTGTAGTCATCTAGGTGTCCTGTCAGGGTCAGCAAAGGGAAGGTGATCCAGGCAGCACACAGCAATCTCAACCCAAACCATGCAGGACAGGTGAATTGTCATGTAAAACTGCAGTGGTTTTCTAGATAAGGATGGTTGCCTTCTACCTATACATTTATAGAGAGAAGCAGCTTACCACCAAAGCCAGTTTCTGTTCATAAGGCTTCAGTTACCGAAGCAATAGAAGAAAGCAAAGGGTGAAGAAAGCAAAGTAGTGCCTGCTGCTGTGGCGCTAAGGTCTGGATAAAGCTCTACATCCTGGGTGCTCAAAGGGTTTTGCCCATCTCATTCCAGTTCAGTAGCCTCACTTGCAGCTGTTCAGTGTCTCTGTCCATCGGAGGCTGCCTGACTGCATGACAGCGCATGACAGCGCATTTGAGCTCGTTCACCATCTTCACCCCTTAGATGGCTGGGATATAATGAAATAACTTTTGCAAAAGACAAGTATCTTTTTCTGCAGTCTCTTATACCAAAACATGCATGTTTTTGTCTATGTGACATTGATTTTCTGAGGGAAAATTAGAATTTTAAGTTTCTAATAGAGAATTAAGGATAAGAATACAGTATTCGATTCAAAATCCTTCTAAATGAGTCAGTCTATGAGTTTGAGTTTAGTTCAAAACTCAATGATAATTTAATTCTACTTCTTTTAGTCGACAACAATAATGGCTGCGGTTGCTCAAGAGCTGACGTTAGTATTTTAATACATGTCTCTTCTTGATCAGTAATTAAAGGTAGTCTCATTATTAACTATTTGTCGAGTATAATAAATTCATGGGCATAGCTTATAATTTTTCTGTGTGGAAAGAAGCAATAAATAGAAAAATAATAAATATATAAATAGGATATATTTACTTTTTTTTCACATTTTTTCTGAAGTGTTACTTGACAAACACCGGCAATTTTAATGAATTGCCAGCCCACAGGTGTTATTTCATTGTCTCCTTGAATGATTGTCATCTTCATTTTCTACATTGTGTCATATTCTTTCAAATTTTAGAATATGTCTAAGCTAACAGAACCACATTAGTGCAGAATCCAAAAGAGTTCAGTCATGCCCAGAATGTTCCTGTTAGATTCAGGGTATGAAAGATTGACCATACATGTAAGAAACCTTTCAAACCTTGAAAAAGGTGTAATTTAAGCACCTTTGTGCTATTCTGCTGATCTCTTTTCCATGAGCACAATAGGAATAAGTACAGCCTGCATGATGTAGAAGAACTTTATGCCAAGGTAAATCCAATTCAGTGAACTTTGTTCAGAGAGGACTCAAAAAATACATTCTCTGAAATAATATTTTCTGTGTTAGACTGGGGATGTCATTACATTCCTTCCCCCAAAACATTTGTATGACTAATGTACTCTTTCTGTAAAGTTGTTTTTAAAAGTTAGCTTGCTATAATTATTTATTTTCTACGTACAGATTGATATATAAGTACAAACTATTATTTCTTTTTTAAAAAAAGCAAATCATCCACACTTCAGCTGATGTAGTATCCAGGGGAATATAAAATCTTATCCTAAGAAGGCCTTTGTTATATCATGTTTTTAACCTTTGTTGCATCAATATAGTATTTACCTCACAGTCATCTTTTAGTACTCCCTTTAGCCTCATGCAGAAAGACAACTTTCAGATGATTTTCCCACACAGGGCTGGAAAGGCCCCCAAGATGATGTTCAGTCTGTGGAAGGTGGTCCAAGGTAGGACCAGCTGCTCACAAATCACATCACATAGATATCTATTTTCTTAGTAGTTATCTTTTCCTGGAAGCCTGAAATGATGGTTCTTTATCAGGTTAGATTTTAGTAATTTGTTTCTAACTGCAAGAATAGTGCAATGAGGGTATAGTTGCCTGAAGAACCTTCCAGATGGGAAGTTTTGAACTGCAGGCGAGACAAACATTAGCCAAGAGTGATGGAGTCAGTGATGGCCGAGCCTGCCTTGGGAAAAGGAGGTGGATTTGATGAGTTTGTCAAAACAGGAAACAGAAAACGCCTGACTTCATGCAGTGAACCCCATCAACAGCTCTCAGCACCACATACTGCATAGCATGTCTGTTTCCCTAGGTTAAACCTATTTGTGCTACTGATCACAAGCCAGGAATGTGCTCTTGCCAGTGTATTGGGCTGCACTGGTAGGAGCATAAGCAGCAGTTTGAGGAAAGTGATTTTTCCCTTTTACCTGGCGTTATGGTGAGCCTATACATTCAGCATTGCATCCTGGTTTTGATCTCTCCTCCCTGTAGGGGAATTTCTTGTGGAGCAGGGGTGCGGTATCCCTTTAAAGGTGTGGACAACCCAGCTTAGGCCTAAAGAAAGGCTCTGTCCTTGAAGCTGCCTTTGAGCACGGAGAGGAGGAGGTTTTATCTGTTTTGCGAGAGCTTTGCGAGATGCTTGGCTGGAGGTGCTGGCCCCGGGGGGAGAAGGGGGGGCGAGAGCCGCCTGCATAGTTGAATGGCACTGCCCAATAAAACGCTGGCGCGTGTAAACCTGTAACTGACCAACTCTGTTAAGGGGCAGGCACGGGGACACTGCTTGACTGTATATATTGAGCTGTCCGGAGCAATAAAGGGAGGCCAACTTGTAGCCATATTGGTGTGATGGTCGTTAACTTGGCCGGCTCTCCGAAGGGACCTTTCTAGACCTCCCCAGTGCAAGAGAAATATCAACAAACGACAGACAGTCCAGCAGACACCCTCATGGATGTTTAGAGGCATGGAGCGTATGTCTTAGAAAGAGAAGCTGGAAGACGTGAGTGTGTTCTTTCTGAAGAAAATAAGTTCGGGAATATCTAATTACTGTCTTCAAGTACCTAGAAAGGAATTGTAGAGCAGACAAAGCCAGGGCTTTCTCAAAGATGCACACTGGAATAATGAGGCAAAGGTTACAAACTGCAGCAAAAGAAATCTCTACTAGACATAAGGAAAAAATTCATGCAGTGGTCAAATCAAATATGGTGAGGCAATGATTTCTTTCTTTTTTGAGATTTTCAAACCTTTACTGGAAAAGTCTCTAAGAAACATTATGTTAACCGTACCTTCAGTAGGAGGTTGGCCCAGACAACCTCCAGAGGTGTCTTCTGATTTAAATCTTTCTGTGATTATGATTCAAACGCTTATCATGCACTGTAGTTGCTCTTCAACCTTCAGGGAAGAAAAGTCTTAGAGAATTATAAAACACTTTAGGTTGAAAGGAACCTAAAAAGATAATCTGGTCCAATCTTCTGTGAGAAAAGAAGCCTAGATGAGATCAACTGGCATCCTGTTCCATTACATCTTAAAACTTCCCCTCATGGGGACTCTATGACATCCCTGGGGAGGTTTTTCCAGAAACTGATTATTCTCACTGCAAAATCTTTCTAACGTCAGGATGAAACGTCTCTCAATGCAACTCATACCTGTCACCCATTGTTATCTCCATATGGCTGCTGGTTTGCCTTTGCACTGCAGTGGTGCTCTGTTGACTCACGTTCAGCTTATTGTTCACCAGGACCCCCAGGTCCCTTTCAGCAAGGCTGCTCCCCAGCCACAGAGAGCTGAGCTTGTACTGGGCTTTTGGTTATGTCATCCCAGGTGCAGGACTTTGAACTGGATAAACTTAGCAAAATAAAAATACTTTCTATCTCTAGTATGTGAGAGCTTCTTTAGATGCGTATGTGTGGGAGAAGAAAACATGGAGTGACTGTGTCTCCATATTAAAATGTGCAATAGGATCCAATAAATCCTGGGATTCATGGAGTGTATAGCAGGGTATGATTATTAATAATAATAACAATTTCTGTAACATGCTATTACGATTACATTTGTCCTCCATAGAATATTAGCTCTGTTATGCTAATTTTGAAAGGATTTGATCCTATCTGAGCATGAGCTAGGAGGCTGTGGTTATGACAGAGGAAATGAGAAACCACAGGTTTTTTAAGGAAAACTGCACTAAGGAAATGATCCGAAGTTCAAACTACTCTTTGACTTATTTTCTGGAATTAATAGTCCTTTCTGTGTGTCTTATTTCATTAGAAAAAGGCAAATTTCTTTTTCCTTACTGAGAAACTTACCAAGTGAGTGTGGTACATATAACATTTAAAATGAAATCAGATATGTGTGTTCATCATCAAACAGACGCTGTATCACTCCTCACTGTTGTAATCACTATCCTTTGAAGTCTGAGATCCTATAATTGTCCAAAAAAAAAAGATCTGTTATGATTATGATCTACTTTTTCTTTGATGTGGAGTTAGGTCAACAACACTACTTTTAGCAATTATGCTCCTCCTTTTCCAGAACATATATGTAAGTATCAAAGATACTTTATGCTTTTGTACTAAAGAGATTTCTCTGGTTATGAGAGTGAAAAATATCTTAAAAATATTCTTTTCCAGAAAAAGGTCAATCTATGCTGGTATATTTTAACACATTTACAAACACTAAGAATATTTATTACATTTGAAGAATTTAATTAACTAGTGTGTTTACTGGGACCAAAGAAAAAAATTAACGAAAAATGACAATATAAAGGTCAAATTTATGGTTTTATTTTTTGAAAAATACGTATTTTTATGGTGTAGACTCTGCATCTGTAACCTGATTTAACTAAAGGGAAGCATTTAGTCTTCCAGTTTTCAAATGGAATGGGGTCTTCTGCACTTGTCTGCCTTGCTTACTAATTCTAGGTCAACATAATATACAAAGTACATGTCCTTTCCCACTGGTTCTGTTGTGCTGGACACACTGCACCTGTCTCACTGTCTGAAACCTATGCCTTCACTTGCTGAAAAGCTTCAGGTAAAGAGCCTATCTGAAGTGTAACACTACTCAATCTTCCTTGCCTCTACTGATGGTCTGTAAATGAAGAGACAGTTTTGCTGTATACCTACCCTATCTTTTGTACAACTTTGACAATCAGGAAATGTTTGTAGATATGGTCACATTATTTTATCAACACTGCAATAAACAGATCTTTCACAATATTTTCTTATAAACATATAAAATATTTGCCCTCTTAATCAGGGCAAAGGTTTTTAAATCGTTATTTTTTCTGGTACAACAAACAGCATTTTTTTTTTATACACTTGTCTCCAGAAAAAGTTGCTGTTTTATCTGAGAAACTTTGGCATTCCCACAGTGAAAATTATTTATCTCCTCTAAAAATTGCTTTTAGCTTGTCGAATAAGTTAAATGAAGCTGAAAATGTTCAGTTGCACTGAGAATTGGCAGAACTTTTTTTCATTTGCTTGGATATGTTTGAATTTGACTACACATAAAAAGGCATATATATAATATATTTGTAACCTTCACTTAACACCTGAGATAGTAAATCCAAAATCTAATGCATTTACCATGTGGTACGTTTTAAATTTGCCCTAAATATCTTGTGGTTGTTACCTCTTGTTGAAGCTTAAAGGGACAGCTGGGAAGCTGGAAGACCCGAGAGACAGTAGCTAAACCAGTATGGTGCAGTGCCAGCTTACTGGTTCCAGGCCTGGGCTGTCATCTGGATTCCACACTACCAGAAAAGTATTGTTACACTGGAGGAGATTGTGTCCAATATTTCCAACTGCCAAGTACTTGAGTGGATAGTTGGGTCACTCAGTGGTTTGAGCTTTGTATCTGCTTCAGTAAGGTGAAACATGAACTCATGCATTTTGGACTATGTAGACTGTAGAAGGATCTTTGCTCATTTTCCAGGAATGTTTGCAACTCTGATTCATGTCTTGGTAACAGAATGGTCCATTTTCATGCTCTCTAAAGTAATAAACACAGTTATTTATCATTGTTTGGCCTAGGGTAGGAGGAAAAATTGTGGTGGAAAGAGGGAAATAATAATTTTTTCCATTTTGCAGAAATTGTAGATTATAAATTCAGATATCCTCATGTGTTGCCTGATCTAGTTGAGAGGCATCCCTGCCCATGACAGGGAGGTTGGATTAAATGATCTTTAAGGTCCCTTCCAGCCTAGGCCATTCTATGATTCTATGATATATTACATGGATACATACACACTTGGAATTCCACATGGAAGGTTTTCATTTTTATGAGGATGTGCACTTCCGTATATATTATTGCAACACTTTCCATCAAGTTATCTAAAGAAATGTACCTCTAAGCCTGTGAATAATCCATCTTACCTTAGCAGCACAATTTAAACACAGGCTATAGGTTTCATGGCCACATTGTTCACAGTAGTGAGCTTTTAGGATGCAATCCAGTGCTGGCTGAACTCAGTGAAGAAATGCTGACTGATGCCAGCAGTTTTGAGTCAGAACCGCTCACTGTGTTTTGTGATTTTTTTTTTCTAGCGTGTCTGGTAGAGAGGCTGAAGAACAACTAGTGGTGTGGGGGCATAGCAAGCGCCTATGACAACCTGCATCTTGATGAGTACTTCCAGACTACAGAAGGGTCACAGGTACATACTCTCAAAGAGGTTTTAATTTTGTCTCAGTGGGGTCAACAGCACAGCCATAGAAACAAAATAGTCTCGTGGGGGAGAAGGATGCCTGTGAGCTAACATCGCCTGTTATCCAGAGATGATGCAGAGGGCAGATTCAGACTCGGTTTAAATTAGAGATGAAAAAGTGCATGAATGAGCAAGAGCTAAACTGGCTAAATTTATACCCACCTCAGTAGCCCTCTCACCCACTACCCTATCCAGATACCAAATTAATGAGCCAGTTTGTAAAGGAATCTGATATTCCTCAGTCCAGATCAAAACACTCTTTGAAGATTATTTGAAGAAAGTTGAAAGGAGCTCTTCCAGGGAGTCTGGAGTTTCATTAAAGTGGGATAAAATGGTGATAATGGATAATCCAGGGAAAAGACTAGCAAGTTACTCAGAGCTGCTATTTACAGCACCAGCTGTAAACTAATTACTCATGTGCAAGTCGGTACAGTCATAAAAGATGTCAATATCTCATACAATAACAAAACCTTAGAAGTTTCTTAATGTAATCCACCAATATTTCTGATTGAATACTTTAGGCTGATGCAATCTGAGCTGTGTTTAATGAATAAATAACTCTTTGCCCATGCATTAGTAGAGAATGTGAACTATTTTCTTATTTCCATTTAGAAGAATGAGGTGAAATCTGATTCCAACTACACTTTCTTCACACTTTGCAATGGGAAATATTAAAACTTCCTTGACCAAAGTAACCTTATTTTCTTCCCAATTTAGTACTGAGCAGCCCAGATGACTTAATTCAAAACAATGTGCCACTGATAATGATAACTCTTAATTTCCTGACTATCACACAACAAACTCTATATAGAATTTCTGTGCCATGGAAATGGGACTTTCCTTTAAATGGTGAAGAGATTCCGCTGCAGCTTCTTAAAAAAACAAGCATGGACATGAGCTTCTGGAATGTCCTACCCCTCTACATACAAAGAAAGACTAAGATACTCAAGAATACTTTTGAGTTACTCATTCTTAAATTATTCAGATGCTAAAGGAGGCTGCCTGTTTGCCAGGTCTGCTGAAATGTTTTCCTACCAATAAATACACTAGTGACACTTATGCTACTAAAATAGATGATAGACATCATAAAATTGATCAATATGTAGAAAATATACTGTTTTGTCCCTGGAGTCCATCACTATTTCGCAATTTCATATATATTTTTTATTGGTTTACATTCAGTTTCAAATTTTAAATTGAGTTCTGATAAAAACAGAGACAGTGACAAGTCCACTACTTGCACTCCAATCTCTGGCTTTGTGTTTGCACCCCACTCCCTACAGTCAGAGGACTGTACTCTGCAGGGCTTTTAACCAGAGTTGGAGAAGCATGGGCGAGTTGCAGACAGACTTTCCTGGCCTGAGTGCTCTCCTTTGCTCCAAGACAGCCTTAGAACAGAGTTGCAGTTAAAAACAAAGTCCTTGCAATGGCGTGCGAAATCCCAACATTTCTTGCCACCGTATTAAGGCAACATGTCTCCATATTGGATGTCTTCTGCTGTGAATTTAGTCTGGCTGCATTCTCTAATTACACTTGCCTGTGAAATAGGGCATCGCTTTGCTGTCTTTACTTTCAAACTTCTTTTCTGTGGTCATCCACAAATAACAGACCCGTGTTTGGTTTCAGTCCTCTTTCTGAAGGATAACTCACTGGGCATACGAAGGTCCTTACAAGTTATTAACAGTAAGCTTTCCAACTCAGGGATTTTACTCAGGTAATTGCATCTCACCGAGTAGTCTATGTGCCATCTTTAGAGTTCATTTCATAGAATCATAGAATGGCCTAGGCTGGAAGGGACCTTAGAGATCATTTAATCCAACCTCCCTGTCACAGGCAGGGATGCCTCTCAACTAGATCAGGCAACACATGGGGCCCCAAAGGGGTTCGAACCTGTGACCTTGGTGTTTTCAGCACCACGCTCTAACCGAGTGAGCTAACCAGCCCCCTGTTTCTTACCCTCAGAGATAAAATCTAGGCTTTCCATCCATTTCCCATATTAATTTTCTGTTATGATGAACTGGGGACAAAAGTTCAGTCTCTATTCCTTTTTTTGCTTATTTAAAATTCAAGCATTTTACCTGGAGTACTAGAGTGACAATTCTGGACAGACTGCTCAAACATTGTCTTTAGAAGATTTTGAATTAAATGATCATACTACTATAGTCACATAGTCTACAGAGATTGTCCTTCAGTTACCAAAGCAAAAAAGTGCTACACTTAGAGGCAGGGCAGATATTGCTTTCTGCACCTACATTGGAGTCAATGGAAAAACTTGATTTAAAATACAGAAATACTCTACTCGATCAAATAAGCATTGCTCTTGTTTTCAGAGTGCCAGCACTCATTATTTTTTCCGTTTTCTTTCTGTTTGGCTCACAGGGCTTCCTAGTGCCTTGGGGAAGAAAGATCACAAATATTATGCAGCTGCAATAAAAAAATTTCCTCATAAACCAACCCAGCTGAGGCATTTCCATTTCCATCTCAATCACAAAATAAAGAAGAAAAATGAACTGGAAACTAGAAAGATGTTTCCCTGCAACTACCACTAGCTAGTGAGATTGCTAATCCTTCTTGTCCGTGGTTCTTTGCTGTGCCTGAAGAGCTCTCCGAATGCCCACAGCACCTTATTTCACCAAGGAGAAACAGGTTGTCAGAAATTTCCAAGTCTCTGTTTCCTGACAGTGACTATTTGTGTGAAGACGGTGAAGATTCAGAGAAATAGGTCCTGTCTTCTGAGGACAAGATAGTGTTATTCTCTCCAGTAGTAATATGTTCTGCTTTATTCAGGTAAAGGATATCACAGATTATCCACGTGACGATATTTATTTAGGCTTCTACAACTGTCTTAACTGCTAAATAGTGAGTCTTTCTGAGCAGATGTGTAAAATGGGGAGGATGTAAGGAGTTTTTTCCCTCTCTCCCACATATTCCATGTGAGATTTAGTCGTAATCATAATATCCACAAAAGTGGAGAGACAAGTGACTGCTCATCTCACTTCCTCAGAAACACACCATCTGAAGATGCATCCTCAAAGGGTGAACTTGTATAAGTATCTCAGTTCAGATAAGGAATGTGGCTTGGAAATGAATCTCCCTGTTGTGTCCATTCACAGCACTTTATGTTATGTTGTGGAGCAGTCTTAGAAGCCTAGGATCCCTCAGTGTGAAAAAAGGCACAACCTAAGAGCGTGCATAATGCGTGCCAATGGCCAGTGGGTTCAGTCCAAGGAATCAGGATAGAGTCAATATGAAGGAAAATCCCCAGGAAGCATATATCATACAAGGCAATGCCTCGAAAACAATAGTTTTGCCCTCAAGATCAATTTTTATCAGGAAATGCCACTGTTGTGTTTCTGTGAGGTAGTGTAGACATAGACTCAGTTGTGCAAGTGATTGGAAGCACTGGAAAGAAGAAGATGTGCCAGGGAGTTAGTGTGTATTTCTGCAAGATAAAATCCAACCAAAAGAGGAGAAAAAGCTGTTACCCATCGTTCTCCGTGTGGAACATAACAGCATCTTGGGGAACCCTGTATCAAAGTTCACATTAAAACCTTCTTTGACAGCAATATGTCTTAAACGGTCTGATTGCCTAGTGTGCAGGCAGGGCTAACAGACACCTGATGTTTTATGCCAAAATAATATTAAGTATTAAGGAAAAACTTGTCTTTACATCAAGTTTGATAAACTCACCCAGGTCTAGGACTTCACATTTCCCAGTAAATCAGATATACTCTTTACTTGGTTCACATCAATCTCTGCTCTGATTATTTCATGTCATCAGAGAGAAGTCATGGGTTGGGAGAATGAGGATTCATGTCTAATAGCACCTGTGCTTAAATTCTGTGTAAAAATAACTTTCATCTGATAATTTTTATCTTTGTCCTTTTTAGAGGACTCCAGCAAAATGACTTAGCTGTGTTGCGATTATCAGACTGGAACTTGGCAAAACCTTCATTTCCTAGGCTTATTATTTGGTGCTGACCTTGGTCAGATGAAGGCAGGCTCCCACCATTGCCCTGCCACGCTAGTGCAGTGTTGGTTTAGTTGAGGGCAGTAGCTGTGCTCCTGGGAGACTGGATAAGTGGGAAAGTAAAAATTGTGGATTTTGTTGAACACATTAATGACTAAGGGTAGAGGAAGGAGTGCATGCCAGGTTTTATTTTTTTTACAAAGATCTGCAAGATGGTAATTTAATCCTTTCCTAATAGATAATCCTTTTTACTCCAGACAAGGAACAATATCCTAAAGGTATGGTAAACTACTTATCTTCTAATTTCTGTCTTTATACTTAGATGCCTGAAGGTATGACCATGAACTAGTTATTATATATTGTTTTGCAGTGTTATCAGTGAAACTGCACTATCTTCTGCAATACTGAGAGTCTTGTAGATTTGTTTCTTGCTTCTGAGAAAACCTTTTGGGAGTCATCCTGCATGAGATAGAAGGACGGAGGGGGAGATAAAATATAAGCAAAAAGTTTCATTTTAGTGTGGTAAGCTGTGAGCCATCATAATTATGGAAAGGCAGACATCAAGAGATGTATTTGTGACTCATGGCCTAGGGTTGGCAATTCTATGCCACAGGCATAGACTTTAAATTGTGCATTTACAGAGAAGTGCTGGATTGATAAATTTTATTTAGACAGCATGAAATTAATCTTTTGTCATATTGAATTTATTCCGCCTTTGTCTTCCAATCTCAACAAGTAGGGAGTTATGGAATGTAAATAATCATTTAAGATAAATAAATATACATTCACACAAAATCAAAAGTAGTAGCTTTGGACTGGGATCTTCCTTTGATTGTCTTTTTGGAGTAACAACAGTATTTGGCATAGTTTGTTTTATCGTAATCACTACTTCGAGGGAATTCTATAAATGGACACAAAAAAGGCATATGTTTAAGTCTGAGTAATTTTGGGGGCATTCTGATTACTACCACCAAAAAAAATAAAAGAATAGTTGGACAGCTGCATTTAAGTCGGATTTTTGAGCCAAACAGTGAGTTTCTTATGGCAGATCTGAGCCTAATTCATAATCTTCTTCAGCCAGACTTTCTGATCATTCAGATAGGATACACTCACTGAACAATAACAACCAAAACCACCATCACCAATGGAAAAAAACCCCACAAACAACAAAACAAGACTACTCTCCATTAAGTTCCTTGAATGAGGCAAAAGACCTCTGGAAAAAATATGTTCCATAGGTAAAGACTGTCAAAACACTTATGAATTCCAACTGTGTAGTCAATCTTAATTTAACATTTCTAGATGCTGGAGTTTAAACATAAAGCTTGGTGTGTTGTAAGAATCACAGCACAGTATAATTACATCACAATTCCTACATGTAGGAAATAATCTCTTTGCATGTAAAAACAGAAAATCAGGCAAGCACGGAAGTAATGAAAATAAAAAAAACACATGAAAGTATGAAGCTCATTCTTTCATAGTTTACAAAACTAGTAAAAAAAAAGCACTAAAAATATGTAAGATTATTAAACTTAATTGTTTTCTTACTATGCAGTTCATTAATGCATATACATTTTTTTTCCTCCATTAGGAGGAAATTCTAAATACAGCAATAAATAAGAAACTCTGTTAGGTTTCCAAAGGATACAATTATATTGTCTATCTGCAAACAGGTTCTATAATCATAAAGTCTCCTTTCCTACTGTAAATCTTCCTTCAGCATATCTATTGATTTATTTAACATCGTAGGTCTTCTTTAATGCAACCAAGGAAAGTAATGATGCATTATTTGCAGAGTATCACTCAGCACTGTATATGTGAGATAACTAGACTTACTTCATGGTGTGCCTAAACCCAGTTGAGAGAAAAGACACCTGCAGAAGTAATTTATCCTAACTTAGTCTGATTTTCTGTGTGAAAATTTTAAGTTAGTCACACTAGATTCCTCCAACACACCTCACTTTTTGATGCACACAACAAGGTGAAAGGAATCTCATGCCACCTTCTGAACGATAATCTGATTATGATAAAAATATTTTAATGGTATCAAAATAATTCATGCAAAAATATGGAATCCTATGTGTTTCATAATTACTTGTTTATATTAGTTCTTGTGAAATATGTGAGTTTAACCAGTTTAACATAGGTATGTATTAATTTTTATTTTGAAAGTGTTGCCCAATAAGCAAAGAGCTGTGTTTAGCAGACATGCTCAAAAGTACAAATAGGAATTAGGAATCAAGTCCTATGCATCTTCTGTGAGAGTCACACAATTTTTTTGTGGGAAAAAAATCCATTTTTTCTCTCCTCTCCTAATTATCAATAAAATCTCATTTCTTGCTTGGAATGTGAAGTTGGACAAAGTTTACAAACACTACAAATTGTAAAAGACTGTTTTAAGAACTTTTGCCTCAACCTTGCTGGTGTTAAAACTTGTTAAACTGCCCCATGAAGGAATATTTGTTTCATCCTTGCTGAAAGACTCTGTGAAGAAGAGACTGTGTTAAAACCTAAACGACAAGGCTGCCGTTACAAGCTTGGACCTCTGATAAGTTCTAAAACAACAACTTCAGAGCCCAGCCCTGATAAGCCATGGGGCTCGAAGTTCTGAACAACAACTTCTGGGCCCGGCTCAACCGCCGATACAGCTGTTGTCTTGCAAGCCCACCGGTGTGTGAGCTCACCGATGTAACTGCAGATAAGGCAGCTGTCCTGCAAGCACGAAAGCCCAACGGTGTGCAAGCGCCAAGGTACACAAACCGTCAAGTCATCCTACGTCTGCAAGAAATGGGCCCTCCGGACACCTATGCATGCCCCAGTGACAGAGGTGACGCCGGGGCGGGGGGTGAAGATCGCTCCTGACGACTCTCACACGCATGCGCTGAACAGGCGGAGGATAAGCAAAGCGGCTCTTGGAACACTACAAAATGCCACCGTGAACAGCTATTCTTTGGAGATCTTCCCCACCGAATCGAAACAGGTGGACCTGCGAGACGTTGCTGGATCTGCGGTGGTAGCTATACTTCTTGCTATTCTAAACGTTTTACTGCTTCGCTTTTCCTTTTCCTTAGCTTTCTTTCCTATTGCTCTCTAGTGGTTGTTAGTCAATCAAGGGTTTTACTTTTGTGACATCTGACACCGTTTGTGTCTTAATTTCACCTTTGCAAACGAAACGAATCACCTTGACCCTAACCTCTACCAGGTATAAGCGGGTCAAGACACAAATACGTACTGAAAGCTTTAAAAAATAAATTGATAATTAATATGCCAAGACAATTATTGAGTGTTAACTGGTTCTAATTCACCCCAGAAATGTGCAGGTTTTTGGCAGATTAAAACAAGGACAGGGCTACCAGTGATGGAGATTTATTCAGGCTGATCAGTAAGTTTTGAACTCCTTTGAAAAGAGTGAAGTTGGCCCATGTATCACAAAAGAAATCAGTACTTCCAGGAAATGAAGGTGCTGATTCATCAGGAAAATGCATCTGTTCCTCCTATTCCTACTGAATCTTCTGCAGCACAGGGATTACATGGGATGACAAGCTGAAATTTTCAAGTCCTCTTCTAGAACTGGAGATGTAGGGACAATCACATCCCTAAAGGGATGTGGATAAAGGGACTTTCCACGGGGTGACCATCTGCTCCTCTCCACAGGAGACCATGCAGAGTTTGTAACATCCCTTTGCCAGCAAGGAGGGGGTCAGCCTTGCCAACCAGACACCCCCAATGATAAATAGACTTAGGTTTTTAGATAAATGCTTGATAATTTATCTCTCTTATTACACAGAATTGCAGCCTGATAACCACAGTAATGGGAATGATGCACTCACCCTTCAGTGGTATCCACATCAGGATGAAAATACCTGCCAGCCCATTACAGACACCCCTTCAAAGGCTCTTGGGTGACAGGTGTTGAAAAAAAACCCCAAACCAGCAGAGCATTAGGATGAATAGGTACAGTGTCAGAAAGTATTACTAATAATATGTTACCCAAATATTCACTCTGAATCTGAATGACTTTTTTCTACTCTGTTTGTCACAGACGAATTTGAGGGAAGGTGGCTCACATGAGCTATGAAATGACTTCTTCCCATCAGGAGGGGCCTATACTGTTTATTTTTTTTTCAGAAAGAATGAGATATACACAAATTAGGATACGCACTACAAGTTTGTCAGAAGATTTTTTTTTCTTATTCATTGAGGCCCCAGAGGAAGTCATGACAAAGGAGGAGTCTGCCCTGATTGATGAGGAGTGGGTTAAGGATCAGTTTGAACGTTTGAACATTCATAAATCCATGGACCCTGATGGGATGCACCCACGGGTGCTGAGGGAGCTGGTGGGAGTCATTGCTAGGCCACTCTCCAACATCTTTGGTAAGTCATGGGTAACAGGTGAGGTGCCTGAAGACTGGAGGAAAGCGAATGTCACTCCAGTCTATAAGAAGGGCAGGAAGGAGGACCCAAGTAACTACAGACCGGTCAGCCTCACCTCCATCCCTGGAAAGGTGATGGAACGACTTATCCTTGACGCTGTCTCTAGGCATATCAAGGATAAGAAGGTTATTGGGAGCAGTTAGCATGGCTTTGGCAAGGGGAAGTCATGTTTGACCAACCTGATAGCCTTTTATGAAGACATAACCAGGTGGATGGATGGTGGCCATGCAGTGGATGTGGTCTACCTGGACATCAGCAAGGCCTTTGACACCGTCTCCCACAGCATCCTCATAGGTAAACTGAGGAAGTGTGGTCTGGATGACCAAGTAATGAGGTGGGTCGAGAACTGGTTGAAGGGAAGAAGCCAGAGGGTTGTGGTCAATGGGCTGAATCTGGCTGGATGCCTGTGTCTAGTGGGGTCCCTCAGGGGTCAGTGCTTGGGCCGGTGCTGTTTAATATATTCATCAATGATCTGGATGAGGGATTAAAGAATGTTGTCAGCAAGTTTGCTGATGATATGAAATTGGGAGGAGTGGTTGACACACCAGAAGGCTGTGCAGCCATTCAGAGAGACCTAGACAGGCTGAAGGGCTGGGCGGGGAGAAATCTTATGAAGTTTAATAAGGGAAAGTGTAGAGTTTTGCACTTGGGAAAAAATAACCCCATGTGCCAATATAGGTTGGGGACTGCCCTGCTGGAGAGCAGTGCAGGGGAAAAGGACCTGGGGGTTCTAGTGGACAGCAGGATGACCATGAGCCAGCACTGTGGCCTCGTGGCCAAGAAGGCCAATGGCATCCTGGGGTGTATTAGAAGGGGAGTAGCAAGCAGGTCAAGAGAGGTCCTCCTGCCCCTCTACTCTGCCCTGGTGAGGCCACATCTGGAATATTGTGTCCAGTTCTGGGCCCCTCAGTTCAAGAAGGACAGGGAGCTGCTTGAGAGAGTCCAGCGTAGAGCCACAAAGATGGTGAAGGGAGTGGAGCATCTCCCTTATGAGGAAAGGCTGAAGAAGCTGGGTCTCTTTAGCTTGGAGAAGAGGAGGCTGAGGGGTGACCTCATTGATGTTTATAAATATGTCAAGGGGGAATGTCAGGAGGACAGAGCCAGGCTCTTTTCAGCGGCGTCCACTGACAAGACAAGGGGCAATGGGTGGAAGCTGGAACACAGGAGGTTCCAGAAAAATATGAGGAAAAACTTTTTTACTGTGAGGGTGACGGAGCACTGGCCCAGGCTGCCCAGGGAGGTTGTGGAATCTTCTCTGGAGACATTCAAAACCCGCCTGGACGTGTTCCTGTGCGCTCTAGTGTAGGTGATCCTGCTCTGGCAGGGAGGTTGGACTAGATGATCTTTAAGGTCCCTTCCAACCTCTAACATTCTGTGATTCTGTGATTCTGTGATTTTTAGGAGAATAGAGGGAATATCCAGCACTGTGTAGGAGCTATGTATGATGCTGTTCAAAAACTCGTTTTACGGGGAAAGAGGAAGAACACCTTGCATATTTGTTATATGCTCAGAATTGATCAAGGAGACATTTCATAATTATTCTTTGTGAAGTTTTTCCATGTCTGAGACTTCTTGCCACAAACTTTCAGTAATATACAAAATCAAATAAAAACTGTATGTAGGAATGTTGAACTTTTATGCTTCTGTATTTGAGAAAGTGAGGAATTTTGTGTAGAAGTTCTGTTGAATTTTAGTCAATACACAGTATTTGGAAAGATGCAGCTTTTGCAAAGTCAGCAGTTAAAAGACTTCTGAACTCAGAACATACCTGGAGATGTCCTGACGAAAAAACCTGTTGGAATCAATGGGAAAATCTTTTGCGAATTTAGACAAGTTTGGATTAATTACTCAAAATATTCTCACAAAACATTTCTTTAACTTATTTACAGCTTAAATGTGACATTTGAGGATATGTTACTGAATCTTTTACAACTAATATATAAGCAGAAGATGACTCTCTTTGAGTATTAGATCAGGTGTTAGACTGCCATATGACTACAAGTCTGGCAGCAGCTGAACGGAAAGCTAACTCAATAGTCAAGCTACAGCAAATACGATGAACTCTAGATATTTCTACCAAACTCTGTCTACCATGACAAGATGAACTGGACAGCCGTACAACCAGACTGATCAAAACTAATGGTATACTTCAGTTTTCAGAGTCACTAGGTAAATATTCAGTATTAAAAAAAAAAGTGGAGAAAGTTTTGCAGTTTCTAGTTGTGCCCTCTGAGGAAGTAACATCTTTGCAAATGCTCACTGAATGATTAAGCCATCTACTCACTCATTAATGAAGCTGATTTGAAATACCAGGAAGTGAAGAGCAGACACATTTTACATTATTACTTAATCTGACACTAAGTTATAATAACAGATTAAGTTCCACTTTGTATCCCTCTGGTGAAAAATCAGTGGAAAATTTGCCAAAAAAAAAGTCGGACATGAAATATGTTTATGAGCTTCTGATTTTCATACAGAAAGGAAAAAAAAAACAACAGTAAATATATCTTATTTCATAGAAATGAGTAAAAAATTACTACTGGCAGCTGACAGTGAAAATCTTCTTGATTGACCTGTTTAGAAGGTAGCAATTTTCCCAAATGTAATATACCATGAGCAGCTTTAAAAATATATATTAGTGCTTACTGTTAATTTCTTTTAAATCCGATGAGCATCACTATGTTGTTCTTTGGATAAGTTCCCTCATCCATTTTGTTTCCTTAACACATTTAATGTCTTACACCTGGGACCTCGGCAGGTTTTGAGCTTCCCAGAAGTTTTAACACAAATTCCAGCTCTAACAGAGTTAGAAACTTTTTTATTAAAGCTATACAATGTTGACAGCAAAGTGTTGTGTGTTTTTTATAGGTCATCACAGACTTCTCTGCAAAGGTCTTATATTGCACATAAAAAAATCTCCTTCGGGGTGTTTTTCTTAAGACAAATATTTCAAGAATTTAAAGAGTTTTCATTTCCCCTACCCCCGAGTAAAACATAAAACATATGTATGGCCCCATCTGCCACATTACTGCCTGCCTCTTGGCACTCAGTGTGGGGGAATACAGTGTAAAAGAGCATCTCTTAAAGCAGGTACCTCCTTGTGCAACTGATTATCAGATGGTAAACTATCGTAGTGTTCTAAACACAACATATAAAACCATTCATTTTTTTATTACAGGAGAGTTTCTTTCTCTTTAGTTCTTAGTGGTCTGTGCTTTATGTCATGAAAAGCACTCTCTCCCTCTGTAGACTTCTCCATCAGGTTTTGCTGCATGGGGGGAATTCAGGTCGTGCTCAGGAATGCAACACGTATTCCTGTCTTGGGAAATGCCTTTGTGCTGTAGGCAGCTCCGCCTCTTCCATTTCCGTTTTCTGCTGTAGTGTAAGTATAAGTCAGGATCTGTTGCCAAGGTTGAAACTCATTTTTCATGGAGTTTATTTTTCCTCATAATGCCATTGAAGAGGCAGACAAATTATTTTCCACTGATTATAGAGCAGATGTTACATAATCTTTGTGAACCACTACAGCCTGCATTTTCTTTCATCATCTTCTTTCTTGGATATTTGAATAAAGCGTGAAGCTGATACGAGCCCATTAAAGTAGACTGTATGGGTTGCTGCTGGGCAGTCTGCTCTCTGCAACATAAGCTAGGAACCACAAAGAGAACTGGTGTATAAGTTGACCATAAGTAAAGGAAGGAGGAAAAAAAAAAAAGAGAAAAAATAGCAAGATACTGAAGAAGCCCTACTACACAGCGTGTCCAGAGCAAAACTCAGTGCATAGGTACAGTTGATCCTGGACATAGTGAGACATAGTGAGACCTCCTCTAAATTTACTCTCCCTGATACAATGGCAGACAGAGTTCTTTGCTGTGTTGAATTGTCCCAGGCAGCGAGGTCGGTGCCCAAGCATGTAGGTTCCACATAATCCTGCCTTGGCATGTGTTCTACCTACCACACACAGCTCAGCTGTCCTGGGTTGTTTCCGTATATATGCAGTATTGTGAATAAAATAACTGATCCTGGGCTATTTCTGTACACAGGCAATAGTTTTCTTGGCTACTCCCTTCCCATCAAAGTACAAGAAAGCTGGCATCTGGGAATACACTGTGTCCCATAAGTGTGGGGTCCTGTAAAGCAAAGCATGGTCTGAAAGAAGAGCACCTTCCTGGCAGCTGATACCAGAGTACCAGCGCTTTGTCTCTGAGGCTCTCTATAAGGGATGTGGAAAAACCTGAATCTATGGTCCTCTTATCACAGGGAGCATGCTTACCTCTGGCTCTAGATAAATGAAGAGTAAGGCTTCTGCTCTGGGAATAACTCTTTTTTTTCTGCTTTATCTCTAGGGTTGCACATGAAGGAGCCACACAGGTGTCTCAGCATACACTGTTTATGTATGCAAGAAGTGGTGATTAAGTAATGACATTTCTCCAGATTTATTTTTGCATACCTACCCTAAAACCAACAAAAAAATTGACCAGAAATTATAGGTCTACTGTCTATATAGTATTAGCTTACACACCACAGCTTGAAGGAAAAACTGGGATGGCATTCTATACT
Organism: Trogon surrucura; assembly: GCA_020746105.1. NCBI lineage: Eukaryota > Metazoa > Chordata > Aves > Trogoniformes > Trogonidae > Trogon > Trogon surrucura. Next base: position 55,160,483 of record CM036619.1, on the reverse strand, counting down.
TATTTCAAATGACTATCAGAATGATGAAATAAAAAGCTGAGTTTTTCCAAAGTTGACAGTATCTATAAAAGACTTTTGAGTACAACTGCATCCCTCCACTTCAGTGCAGATGCATTCTCAGTTCTGCACTCAATTTACACACTATTCAGAAACAAAACATTAGAAACTGAGTTCCTATGTTTCACAGCATAAATGGAAGAAAAAAGGAATGATGGAAGAAGAAACTTGAAAAATGACATGGTCATTTCCGGATGGCTTTGAAGTTCAAGACATACATTTAATATGTTTTCACACATCTATAAATCTTGAGAGAAAGAAGGTGGCTTACAAAAGCAGATTTTTCTTTGTTAAATATTTCTATGTAAAATTGCCTACAGCATGTTACTGTGTTATTGTCAGACAGAACATTATGTCACAAGGCTTAGGAAATACTCCTATTTCAAACATTTCAGCCTGTTTATTTTTCTCAATTATATAAATCTTTGGAAAATGAAATGAAACTGCAAATAACAGTTTGTGATATGTCAGCAATATATTTTAAACATTGTTCTTAAATTTTCTCTGTCAAAACCTCATAACTTTAATAACATTCGTGTATTCTTGAAAACATTTAGTGATGGGAAGGAATAGTTATGTGTCACGAAGAAGCAACAGTTTATCTTGTTATCCTATTATAGTGTTTTCATGTCTGTTAACAACTGAATTTTAGAATTAGTCCTACTCATGCAGTGACTGGTACGCTGATGAAAAGACCTGAATATGCTTTGCATTTCCCATGACAGCATAAGTATCAGACAATGTATGATTTTTAAGGTGTGGCAATAGATATTACAGGGTAATTGCTTTTTTACCTAACTACACTGAAACTAATATTAATCTTACCATTGCTTTTAATGAAGAGAGAATTTTACCCTCTATGTTACAGAATATGGCAAATGTCTTACTTTAATACCAGGAATCTTAATTTAACTTTCTTGGGCCCCAGAAAAATGCTATGCATTATTTTAGTTGAGTAAACCATCTTGTTTCAAAAGATGGAGTAATGGCTTCAGAAGTTTCTTTTTACAGCTTGAAATATTTCAGCACAACCACAGAAGTAACAAATCTGCTGAAGGAGCTTAGCTTATCCTCAGAAACTGATTCATGTGACACTGGTTTTGTGCCTTTCCTGCTCTGGAGATGGATACACGGCACAGGAGCTCTGTGATCCCTCACCATTGCTAAAGAAGGTGAAGGTGCATGCTTTCTCTGTTATAGGCAAAAAGGTAAAGCCTTCTGTATTTTTCTTCTACAAAGACCTGCCAGAGACCACAGAATCACAGAACGTTCGGGGTTGTAAGGGACCTCAAAAGATCATCTAGTCCAACCCCCCTGCCAGAGCAGGATCACCTACAGTAGGTCACACAGGAACGTGTCCAGGCGGGTTTTGAATGTCTCCAGAGAAGGAGACTCCACAACCTCCTTGGACAGCCTGTGCCAGTGCTCTGTCACCCTCACTGAAAAGAAGTTTCTTCTCAAATTTATTTGTTTTCAATTCATCATTCACCTTGTTCTGTAATCTGATGTTGTGATTAACATCTGTATACATATTATTTAAAATGTGTTCTTCTTTTTGCAAGGCCACATTAGAGCCTGAAAGCAATATTTTTCAGGGCTTCCAGAACAAGGGCTGTTTCAGTGAATAGTGAGAGGGGATCATTCCTGGCCCATCACAAAGCAGTGCAGAGGCAGTTGCAGCTCTCACAGAAACTTTGCACCAGATTACAGGACAGAAGATGCTTTTTCTTATTCTGCAAGGCCATTTGAGGGAAAGACATTTCTCTTGTTGAATGAACAGCAAATGTAGAACTGAGTAGGAATATTCATTAGTTAGTGGGGAAGAAGAAAGCAAAAATAGCCACTGTCTGATGGATTGAGTCAAGATCCAACTACCCCGGCTTAAAATATGATGCAATTGTGTAAGAGAGATGCTTCTTTTGTAGAAAATCCAACAACAATGAGAAAAAGAAAAAAATCTCATTTTAAAAGAAAAGCTCTAAATAGGACATCTTTCTCTGTGAAAGGTTTATGAATGTAGAGCTTTCTATCCAGATAACATTGAATGCAAATCTTTAAAATTCATTAAAAAAAAAAAATCTGTGTCAGCTACTCTGCTCTTTAAATCAGAAAAAAAAAAAAAAAAGTAGCACATATTGTTAAAAATGTTCATGAAACTGTTTTTCTTCCTTCTTCCATAACGTGTCTTTGAGTGTCTATATGCATATGAGGAATAAATCTAACAGAGATTTCATCTATTCCCATAAGTTCAGGCAAGGCAGGTAAAGAAAGATGTAAGGGAAACTGTGTAGAAGATGAGTTATTTAGTTGAATAAATAATTACATAAGGCAGGACACAGAATAAAATACATGAATCTATTTAATTATAGTTTGTAAAACAGAACTAATTTATATCCCTAGCTCAATTAATTATAATGTCCAGTGAATACCAGGGGAACTAGACTGATGCTACTGCTGTGGATGAAATAAGGGTCTGATTAAAATTTTCTTTTTTTTCCCCACAGAAAAGACCAAGGGAAAGACTTCTATTCACTTCAGCAGGGCTTGAATTAGGATCCAGCTAAGTCTCTAGATCCACACTATATATAGAATTCCCATACGTCTTCAGGTAAGCTCACTAAAGAGAGTGTTTTTCAAACTATGACATGGAAAAACCTCCTGTACTGACAGAACAACTCTTTTAAGCAGGTGCATCTAGCAGTTATGCAACATTTTGCTACAACTACATGTTCTGCGCATGCCTTAATCGGGATTCAAGCACTTCAGATGAGTTCCACACAAACTGTTTGCATAATGCAATGTCAGATGGGAATTTCAGCATTCAATGAATCCCAAAGACTTGTACTGGACATTGCTTCAATGTCAGGCAGCTGGGAAAATGTCAGATAGATTCTCTTAGATGTGCCTAATAAGACAAAAAACTCTATTGTGGTAAAGAGTGTTAGGGTGTGAAATATCCCACGGCCAAAATTGAGAATTTCCAGGAAATGTAGTCTTAGTGATCAATAAATTGATTATGTTAGACTAGGTCTGCTTGGTTATGTACACCCTCGGACAGCAAGATGTTACTAGTGAAGTCTATCCTTGCCCGTAGATGAGTGTATTCCAGCATGCGAAATTTTTGCTGACTGAGATTTATTGTTCAGTGACATACAGAGCTTGGAGATGACTCAGGAAACAACACATGGCTTTTTGCTATAGCAAGGTCAGAAGAGGGTAGCTGTCAGAAAAGTTATGCAAAGAAGAATTCTAGTAGATTGGGAGAAGTCCAGGCCCAAGGTCAGAAGAATTCACATGAATATTTCTGTATTTTTTTTGTAAATGCAGCAGAATATTATTTCAGTTGCCCTCCAGAACTACACATTTTTCTCCAAAAGAAGTCAGATATCTTATACAAGATGTTCAGAGACTCAGTTTTGCTACATAATTTTTTAGTAAATACATTTTTTTTTCAAAAAATTCTTTTTTTTTGCCAACTAAAATGGTGTGCCAGGCCATCAAATCCACACTGTCCAACAAATCTGTTGAATTTTAAGGCTGGGCCAGTCACTAAACATTTGACAGACACTCTCTGTGATTTCCCCCCCCATATATGCCAAACTCTATATAGACAATAGACAAGTATACAAATGCATTCAAAGATACAGGAGAAGATGTTAATATGGAACCCACACCCTCTGGATGACAACCAGGCCCCAAACAGAAAAGACCCAGACTGGACTCAGCAGCAGATGGGAGCACCTATGCCCAGAGGCCAAATGACAGTCCAAGGGAAAAACAAAACAAAACAAAACAAAGCAAAACAGAAAAAGAACTGTGTTGCCCCTACCTGGAGAGAAAGGAGAAGACAACCTGTGGTCGAGTGGTACTCGTCTGCTGTGTGAAAACAGGAAGCAGGAACATCAGCAGCACATGAAGAGATGACAAACAACAATCCCTCCCTCCCCCAACACAGCAGGCATTAAAAAGACTTCCATGCTTTTCATAGGGGCTCTTATATCATCATGGGAATCTTATATCATCATGGGAATCTTATATCATCATGGCAAGGAACACTGTGATTTGTCCATTTAGGTCACCTGACCCATTGTCTCCTCCTCATAGGTACAGTGCCTCCCCCCTCTCCCCTCCACTGTGCTTATCCCATGATCTGTCTAGGCAGTCTCAGGAAACTTTTATCCTGGTACTCTACAACAAATGGTTGCACTATTCTCTGTGGTTGTCTTTCTTGCTCAGTTGAGTTTGCCTGACTGGCAACTCATACTGGGTGGGGGGGCAACAGGGCTGGCATCTGTGAGAAGCTATTAGAAGCTTCCCCTGTGTCTGACACAGCCAGTACCAACCAGCTCCAAGATGGATCTGCCACTGGCCAAGGTTGACTCCATCAACAATGGTGGTAGCACCTCTGGGATAACATTTTTAAGAAGGGTTAAAAACTATGTGAAATACCAGAACAGGTGGATGCCCAATGGAGGCTGTGCACTTGAGAAGACTGTGATGGAGCAGGCACCAGACATGACCTGTGGATTCATGGAGAGAGAAGCCCACACTGAAACAGGTTTGCTGGCAGGACTTGTGACCCTGTGGGGGACTGATGCTGGAGAAGTCTACTCCTGAAGGACTGCACCCAATGGAAGGGGAACCACGCTGGAGCAGTCTGTGAAGAGCTGCAGCCTGTGGAAAGAACTCACGTTGGAGAAGTTCATGGAGAGCTGTCTCCTGTGGGAGGGACCCCATGCTGGAGCAGGAGAACAGTGTGGGGAGTCCTCCTTCTGAGGAGGAAGGAGTGACAGAGACAACGTGTGATGAACTGACCACAACCCCAGTTCCCTGTCTCCCTGCACAGCTGGTAGAGAGCAGGTAGAGAAATCACAACTGAAATTATGCCCAGGAAGAAGCAAGGGGTGAGGGAAATGTGTTTTAAAATTTATTGTTTATTTCTCACTATCCTAGTCTAATTTGATTAGTAACAAGCTAATTTCCCCATATTGAGATGCTGTTTTGCCAATGATGGTAACTAGTGAATGATATCTCCCTGTCCTTATCTCATGAGCCTTTTGTCATATTTTCTCTCTCCTGTCCAGCTGAGGAGGGGAGTGATAGAGCAACTTTGGTGGGCACCTGGCATTCAGCCAGGATTAACCCACTACACTTGCCCAAAACAGGTAGCCATCTCTAAGATTTTGCATGTATGAAGATAACTCTTTCAACTTGGTTAGATTCTTGCCCGGTGAACCATAGAAAGACACTTCCCAGTTAACTGCAGTATATTTTCAAAAAGACAGGTTTAGTCAGTGTGCTTATATGCCCTTTAAATCACAGGTTGATAGTCTGCCAAAAAGTCCTGGCTACCTTCACTCCCCTAAGATCACAAACTCTCAATGACACTTTCCACCTGAGTTCTCTTTGTTGCTCAGAGTGAAGATGATAACTTCACAAATTCTCAAATGTGATATCAGTGTGTCAAATGTGCATAATTTAGAAGTGTCCAGAAAGCCTCAGGCTTAAAAAGTTCAATAAATTCTGGCTTTTCAATAGGTATGCTGCATCCGTCTTTTGTTGTGACTTTGCCATCTCACCACAGGAGAAGTATACTGTCATTTGTCTGTGATGACTGTAATTAATGCCTCGGCTCCCAATTCAGTTTTTGGAAATTCCAACTGGATAAATCATTCTCTGCAATGCACTAAGAAAATAAAGTATTTACTTGTCCAAAATGACAGTACAGTTCCTGTATGCTGACAGGCTTTTTTTGGTATTCATTCAAGTTAATTTTTCCGCTGATCTTTTTCTAAGCAACTTAAGTGATTCATCTTCATTTTCCTTATCGCTAACATATATGCTCAACTTGGTTTTTTTTCTTAAAATTTTTCCATCATCTTATAAATGACCTGATTATTTTAAGTCACAACCAGGAGTCTTTCTTTTTTAAAAAAAATCAAAATAATGTATAAAAGTATGCTACTGGCTAACATATTTCCTGTAATGTATAATAAAAATGTGTGAAACAAGAAGGGCTCATAAATGATAGAGACTATCCCTACAGAAATTACTAGCTTTGAGAAATCATTCTTACCAGATATTTGAACAACAGCAGTGATTATATAAATACGTATTTCTTCTTCGTATCCACAATTAACAGTGCAGCAAATAACTGCTGTAAACTTATTACTGTATATAATACTAAAGGTAGGCAACTAAAAATACTAGTTGGGCAATGCTATTGCTGGAAAAGGGATTCCAGACTTAGTGACTATTTCAGCACTTCAGTATCAGCAGTCGCTGTAGTAAGGGCTTTGTGTGGGAAACTAGCAGATGGCATCACAAAATGCATCTATTCCGCTGTTGGGTTTGTGTAACTTTTCATCTGTTTCCATTGGGTGCATAATGTGCTGTTTATCTATTTGATATCTAGCTTCCCGTTTGACCCTTTCAAACCTGTCAGCAATACAGCAAAAATAATTGATACCTTGGGAGTGAAGGAAAAAAAAAAGGGAGAAGTCAGAGCTGCTGCAGAGAGGAGGGATCCTTAGAGAGCTGCTCTGAGAGAAACACTGCTGCAGGAGCAGTCAAATCATGCAGCATCAACTGCAAGACTTTTGAAAAGAGGGTTGAGGAGAGAGCAGGATGCTGCAGTGTTTTAATAACATAATTGTACCTGTTCCCGAAACAGCCGAATAAGCTGTATGCCCAGCAAAATCGTTATTGAATCATTAGTTCCACAGTAGTGCCAGATTTCAAAACAAAACAGGTACCCCAAAGAAACCCAAAGCAAACAAGAGTATTGGTCAGGAAGCAGGAAATAAGAGCAACAGATATTTGAAAACAGTAAAACCTCCTTATTATTAATGCATAAAATTCACTTCAAGGTAGCCTAAGAAAAGTCTGGCAGAATTTGAAAAGATGAGTGTGCTGTTGTTAACTACTCTTTTCAAGTGTTTACAAGGTTAAGATAATTGGCAACTAAAATGACCAGACAACAATATTTGTAAGAATTAACCACACAAAACTACTGCAAGACTATACAATGGAAGAGAGTGTGGTCTATGAATGTAGCCATGTATGACACCTGATCTAAAGTTAGGCAACAAATATTATGCATTATTTTGCTTTATCATGCATGACGTTCTGGAGGCATTTGTTCAAATATTTCTCAAGGAAATGTCTTATTTCTTTTTGCCACCAAATGAAATGCAACGATTTAAGTTAGAGATAAAAATAAAAAGGGAAAATGTGATGAATTGTGAGGTGCATGGTCTCTGCCATTTTTTATAAAAAAAAATATCAATGAAGAAACAAATGAGACGAAGAGAAATAGAAGAACAAGTAGTGGGTGTCACAATACCTTACTTTGTGTTTAATGTAGACATTTACAGAATCACAGAATTGTTGAGGCTGGAAAAGACCTCTGAAATCATCAAGTCCAGCCTATGAGTCAACACCATCACAACGGCCAGACCATGGCACTAAGTGCCTTATCCAGTACTTCTTTAAACACCTCCAGGGATGGTGACTCCACTCGTTCCCTGGGCAGTGCATTCCAGTGCCTGATCACCCTCTCCATGAGGAAGTGCTTCCTTAGAAGATCCAACCTAAACCTCCCCTGATGCAGTTTCAGACCACTCATCCTGTCACTGGTTGCCCGGGAGAAGAGCCCGACCCCCACCTGACTACAACCTCCCATCAGGCAGTTGTAGGGAGTGATAAGGTCCCCCCTGAGTCTTCTCTTCTCCAGGCTAAACACCCCCAGCTCCCTCAGCTTCGCTTCATAGGACTTTCCCTCTGGTGCCTTCACCAGCCTCGTTGCTCTCCTCTGGACCCACTCCAGCACCTCAAGGTCTCTCTTGCAGTGAGGGGCCCAGACCTGCACACAGCACTCGAGGGGAGACCTCACGAGTGCTGAGCACAGGGGTAGAATTACATCCCTGCTCCTGCTGGCCACACTGTTCCTGATACAAGCCAGGATGCTGTTGGGCTTCTGGGACACCCGGGCACACTGCTGGCTCAGGTTCAACCAGTTGTCAACCAGTACTCCCAGGTCATATGAGTTAGTCAACTGAACACTTATAATACAGAAGAGAAATAAGCACTTCTAGAGAATTTTTCATCTCATCCTAATTTAGATCTATGCATTCTAGATGTTTATAGAGGTGAGAAATGAATCCCACCCTTGATAGTTACCTTTTATGGATTTGCGGTATCTTATTTACTGTGTTCAATTCAACAAAATTTATGTACCTACACAAGTAAGTCAGAAGTAATTCTTCTCATTTTTATTTTCATAACTATGACAGCATTGATTTTAAGGTCAGTGTATGTGCTAGACAAATGAACAACTGAGGGGAGAAGGTATATAAGAAGAAATGTATTTACAACAGAACAGCTCAAATTGTTGATCTACATGGAATGGAAATCAAGACATTCTCAAGGACAGCCAGTTATCCAGAGAAGGAGCAAAGCCAAGAAGTCTAAGAGAGAGAAACACAAATTATGAGCAGCTAGGAACACATTTTAAAAATTATCTGCCAAATTTTAATCTTGAGCTCTCTGGTTCAAATATACCATTATTTTAATTGTACTGAGCAGTGAACTGTATAAGAATATAAAGTAGTTTCCTGTTATTTGAGTCACGAACAGTATGAATAAACTCAGTGATATTTATTTGTTTAAAATGATCTATTGCCATGTCATCAAGCTTTATTTATTAAGTCCCTCTTGTCCAGATGATGTCTCCAGTCAGTGCTATCTGTTATGTTTAATATTACTCTGTAATTTTCTTCTTCGCTTAACCAAAGAGCACATCCCAGAGTTATGATTATTATGCACATTATGTAGTTTACTTAGACCAGTACAAATAGCAGCAAATGTCACTTAATTCAGAGCAGTTCTTCTGCCGTAAAAGCAGTGTGGAAATATTCTGAAAAATTACTATTTAAAATTAGAAGTAGTTTATTCAGCTGAGCAGACAACACATGTATCCATACTTGTAAGTTCATTAGTGCCAGAAATAAGTATTGCACTCTTTTCTTGGGTCTTGTGTAGGAACGTAAGCTAGATTCTGTTCAAACTTTCATGTCATTAATAGAACAAATGACTTAATCAAACTTCATCTAATAGTTAGACATCTAGACTGTTCAGTTCAAGAAAATACTAGATGTCCAGACCACCACATATGAACTAGATGGCAAAAAAAAGAGTCAGCTTAACATACTAGTATTTGAACTGATTGGGTAAGTAATCTTTTTTTTTGTTTAGAAGCTGTGAATCCACAATATGTTTTTGTGCAAGCATTGTTTAGGGCAGAAGCTCAGAGTTTGTATTTTGTGGACCAAAAATGTAAAGAAAAAATAAGCATGATGGAGTCTAAGCAAAACTCTTGGTTTTCCAATTTGAACAGACCAAGAGTTCTTACAGTTACCGCAGAGACAGACGAGTCATATAATGAGACATATGTTTGTGTGTATATCAGCACTTTTCCACTCTCATTGAGGTATCCATCAGTGCTATTCCATTTGGCAACTAACGATCCTCTTCTAGAAACTTGTCCTCCCAGGGACAGATGACGGCTGGCTCTAGAGTCAAGTTGGAAATCTGGTATCTTAAAATCAAGAGATCACCACAAGATGCCTGGTGCCTATTATGAATATAGGGCAATAGCAACCACATAGGTGACAAGTAGAACCAAAGTACATGGTACTAATCACGGTATTTTCAAGGAGGAAATTTCTTAACTCAGGCTGAGTTAAAAAGTATACTGCAAAGTGAATGATTTTATGCCCAGCAATTTCCTCAAGATCAGGCACTTTGATGCTTAGTGAGAGAAGATGGTGGAAGCAATCCTTCTGCTTCTCAGTAAGAACTGTGCTAGGGCAATATATTTTTCAAAGCAGTAAAGCTTATGTTTTGTTTATGGAAGATTATACTGCACATATGACAATGTTTCTTTATTTCAGTTCTAAGGACCTTGTAGCGCAGAAAAAACTTTCTGCACATTTAATTGCAGGCTAATTTATATTTCAGAATGCAACTGTGGATTCATGAAATACTTAAATTATCTGTGGTGGAGCAAGAACAAGTTTTGCTCTCTCTGCTAGATGCCTTGGGAGAGCAATGCTGGTACTCAGATAGAACAGTTATTCTCAGGGGGATTTCTTTGGGCAGGCAAAGAGCTCTTACGATGGCACCTGAACATTTCCACGACCACTCTGCTTTTCCCAGTTCCCAGCACACACCTCTTCACCATATCATCCTTAATAGCTTTATCATCTCTAGCAGTCACCAAAATTAATATTTCAAGTAGGCTTTCGGCCTGCCATTTGAACATAATGCATGAAGACCAAGGACTTTGAAGCTTTCCTCACACCTTCAGCTGTTTGCTCTCCAATAAAGGTACCAAGTTGATTTGCCCTACTCCACCCACCATCCCCTGCAGCATCCTGATGTTGATTTCCAAAAGAAACAGCATACAGACAATACCTTCCACCGGCTATTGCTTAGTATAAACTATCAAATAACACCTCAGAAAAATCACATTTTCAACCTCACAGTCTTGTTCCCTAGGCTGACAACACACCGTGTTGCCGTAAGATTTTTGTTAGGACAATGAAGTAGCAACCATCAGCTCTTTTCAAATAAGGTTTCTGACTGCCAGAGGGATTGCAGTAATTAAATTTTCCAACATAAATTCAAAAGTTGATGCCAACATTTGGGCTCAAGCTCCCTGCAGAAGCAGACTTCACAACATGGCAGGAATCTGCTGACCCCAGGGAACCTGAAGGAATTGCTTTTCTCTACAGTCGTCTGACACATTTATCTATATGATATTGCATTTCTAATTCATTGCTTCACAGCAACAGCTTTTCAGGGTGAAGATGGTGTTTGGAAAATTACCGCTACCTGTAAGTCATTGAATTGGCTTCTGAGAACTATACTTGCCAAAATTAAACACTGACCCAGCTGGGAGAAGTGATGGTTTGCTAATGGTTGGTATATGTACCTTAGTTCTCCTACCCAGTCACCTAATCTTTTCCTCTTCGTTTCAAAGGAGTGCTGTCCTTACTCATCATGACTACCTTTTTTTTTTTTTTTTAGGTTTTTTTATTTGTCTTTTTAGTCATCTCTACAGCTTGCTTTATTTGTATTTTTGGCAGCAGACACTTCAGAGACTGGGTTGTTTAAAAAAGCATTTTTTTTCACAGTTGCTAGACTTCACTGTAACATGCCTCTGGCTCTTTTGCTTTTATTTTTAAATTATTTGTTATCATATTGTGTGAAGCATGAGTTATTTCTAGCTCTTCCTGCCACATAGATGAAAGTTTAGGAAATACAATATTTTTCAGACAAGATATTGTTGGTCATTACAATAAAGCCTAGCACAAATGTTTAGGTTTTTTGTTTTGGCTACAAATTTACATCAATTTCTCTTAACTATGACTTCTGGGGGCTGGGGCAGGGCTTGACTGAGGACAACATATTTGATATGGGAGTTGTCTGGACATAGTGTCGGGTTGAATCTCAGCTCGCTTCATGATTCATATTGACATTCATGCTGGCCTTCACTGAAAATCTCCTAAATAAATTAAATTTCAGTCTCCTGAGACTGAAGGAACACTTTTGTCCTGCACACCAAGCACCATCAGGTTATATAGTCCTTTGTATTGTTAAGAAACACAACATCTGCCTGTCTCACCTCTCAGAGCCTATGACTTATGTTTCCCTTTTGCCTCTAGCGTTTAGCCACAACTTTAGACTATAGTTCAAAGGCTGGTGGGGTAGCCTCTATCTCAACGCCT